>KV441884.1:111334-137123 GCA_001650995.1 Gongronella sp. w5
CTTTGGCGCGCGTGTAACGCCATTTACCGTTTGTCCCGGAATACTGATAGATTTGGAAAATCATGGATGCCATGAAATTCATAAAAGGTGGCCGATCATCTCTCTTTCTCTCTCTCTCTCTCTTTTTTTTATCCTTTCTTCATTTTCTACCTTCCTTTCATTACGCTTTCCCTTCCTTTTTTTGGCCCGGGATGAAGACCACATTTTCATTCATTCAGCTCTTTACTGTGGCTTCTCTCGCGCTGCAAGGCACGGTGGATGCGTCGCTTGCGCATCCCAAGTATAAGCCGAGCACGGCCAAGGCCGAGCATGTGCTTTCCAGCAGCTATGTTGTGCACACGCGCAGCCCCGAGGCGGCACATGCGCTTGAAACCAAGCTGTTGGAGGCATTTGCCACGGACGTGCAAATCGACCACAAATTCACGCATTCCGTGTTCTCGGGCGTGTCTGTCACGCTGGCGGATCCCGAGCCCAGCGAGGACCACACGTCGTCGCGCCACGAGAAGCGCCTTGCTCAGCTGATGGATCATGACGACATCGTGACCGTGTATCAATCGCACACGGTGCCTCGCCCCTCGGCGCAAACCTTCCGCCCCTTGTACAACAGCTCGCAAATCACCGGCGAGGCATTCTCCGTCATGATGCCGCACAGCATGACCCAGGTTGATCGCGTCCACAAGGAACTCAACAACACCGGCAAGGGCATTCTCGCGTGCGTCATTGATTCTGGTGTCGATTATATGCTGCCCGCCCTTGGTGGGGGCTTTGGCGACGGCTATAAGATCCGCTACGGCAAGGATCTTGTCGGCAACGATTTCAAGCCCGGCGGCAAGCGCCAGCCTCGTGATTCGCCCCTGGACGATTGTCCCGCGTCCGCTGGCGCCGAAGGTAACGCGTTCAATGCAAAAATGATAATAATTGGAAACTAATTTCTTTGAAAACAGGCCACGGCACACACGTTACCGGCATCATTGCGGCCGAAAGTGAGGTAAAATACGCGCGTCGCGCATCATCGCGTCGTCTCACTTCTTTTTCTTTCTAAAGAACTATCACGGTGTGGCTCCAGGTGCTACAATTGGCCATTGGCGCGTGGTAAGACACTTTTATACTTTTTATGGCTTCATTGAGATGCAAAGATCAGCGGTGTCTCATTTTTTTTAATTTTTAGTTTGGCTGCCAGGGCGGCACGCAGAATCCTCTGATCATTGAAGCGCTTTTGATGGCGCGCGACGCCAAGTGTGACGTGATTAACATCAGTCTTGGTGACGATGGTGGCTGGAGCGAAAGTGCCACCTCTGTTGCCGTGTCAAACGTCGCTGCCGAGGGCATCCCAGGTAAATGGGCACTAAGAAAAGCGTGTGATTGTCGAATTGACCTCACAAACTCATTTTTTCAATTTTCTAGTGAACGTGGCTGTTGGCAACACGGGTTTCATGGGCTCGTTCACCGTGGGATCGCCTAGCACGGGTATCAATACCACGGCCATTGGCGCATTTGACAATAACCACAACCTCGTTCCCAAATTCATTGCTTCCGGCTTCAAAGAGCCCATCGGTAAGGGCTCAATTTCCGGTCGAGGAGGCGTGGCCATTGACAGAAACTCTCACACAGTGTCTTTTTTTTTTGTCTCTTTTTTTTCCCTTTAGTCTACGCTGCTGGCGAACAACAGCGTATTAATCCCAATGGCACGGTTGTGCTTGGCGACAATGACGTTGGCAGTGGTCATGACGCGTGCACGGCGACGACTGTGCCCGCAGCCGTGTCGGGCCAATATGCGCTTGTGCAACGTGGTGGATGTGCCTTTGATGACAAGGCAAAGAACACAAAGGCAGCCGGTGCCATTGGCGTCATTGTGTACGACCCAAGCAAGGACACGGCTGACCAGCCTACAGTCACGGATCCCGGCCTCCCTGTGCTTTCCATTGGAAAAACCGATGGTGCTGCCCTCGTTGCCGCTGTCAAGGCCGGAAAGGTCGATCTCACTTTTACCGACAAGCTCTATGTCATTGACGTCGACACCGCCGGCACGGTCTCTTACTTTTCCTCGGGTAAAAAAAAAAAAAAAAAGAAATTGCTTAATGGCGAATCTCATGCGCTTGCATTATGCAATTCTAGTTGGCCCTGCTTATGAACTTGATCTCCGTCCTCATTT
Organism: Gongronella sp. w5; assembly: GCA_001650995.1. Lineage (NCBI taxonomy): Eukaryota > Fungi > Mucoromycota > Mucoromycetes > Mucorales > Cunninghamellaceae > Gongronella > Gongronella sp. w5. The sequence goes on from KV441884.1 coordinate 113,487, forward strand.
TGCGGGTGTCGGTGGCTTTATGCTCTCGACACTCCCTCGCTACCTCGGCGGCTGGGGCATTTTGTCAGGTAAATTGCTTTTCAAAGGTTATTTTTCTTCCAATTATGCAAAACTAACGCGATACAACGCGCTCTAGGCACCTCCATGGCGACCCCGTACGTGACTGGCGCCTATGCGCTCTTGCTTAGCGCCAACAAGAATAATAGCACGCGCCCCTCGCCTCTGTACTTGCAAGAACAGTTCCAAAACTACGCTTCTGCGCGCAACGCAATTCCCGGCAAGGCTGATATCGACTCCCCCATCCGCCAGGGTGCTGGTCTGATCCAAGGTAATGCTTTTGCAAAAAAAAAAAAAATAAAAAAAAAAGAAAAGAAAAAAAAAAAAGACGCTTGAAAGTAAAAAAACGCGTTAATGCTCATCATTTGCCTATTTTATAGTGTATGATGCGATTATGGAGCAAGTGCACATCAGCCCCGGCCAATTGTCGTTCAATGACACGGCATCGTCGTTGAACAAGATGCAAACGATCACCATCACGAACAATGGCCCTGTCACAATTGCATACGACGTGAGCAACAATGCGTCGCTTGCCGTCATGCCTTACGACCTTGAAAAGACGGGCTACGCGCTCACGGAGCCGATCAATTACACAGTGGCCGAGGCCACGCTGCGCATCACGCCCAGCAACATCAAGGTGGCACCTGGCAGTTCCGTTCAGGTGCAAATTTCCGTGATGCCCCCCAACACAGACCCCAAGCAGCACATCATGTATGGCGGCTACGTCCAATTGACACCTACGTCGTCTGCCACAGCACGCACCCTTTCCTTGCCCTACTTTGGCGTTGCGGGCCGCCAAAAGGACTTGCCCATCTTTGACACTGGCTACCCTTACCTTGTTGATCGCGCCACCGGTGCAAAGATTGACGGAAACCAGACTACCACTTTCAATAGCACTAAAGGGCTGGCCGTCCTATTGCGCATCGTCACGCCAACCGCCCAGATTCAATTCGAAATTGTCGACAGCTTGACGTCGCTTGTACTTGGCAAGCTCCGACCCGACCTGACCTATATGACGCGCAATTACCTCGATGAGGGATCCCAGTTCAAACAATGGCGATGGGACGGCCTCTACACCGCCAATGGCAACACCACACGCACAGAGGTCCCCAAGGGCACCTATCGCCTCAAAGTCTCGAGTCTCAAGATGTTTGGCGACCCCCGAGCCCCCACCGACTTTGATGCGTGGACCTCGGGCCCCATCACCTTTGAATAGACTTTCTCTTTTTTTTTTTTTTTTAACCCTGTAATCATCTTTGAAATGTACTCTGCAAAACAACGCAATAAACTTGTGTAATCACTCATAAAATCACAGAAAAAAAACAAAATGCCCCACCAGCACGGCGTTTTGCTTTTGCATTTGTTCCATTACTATTGAAAAAAAAGTACTTTTTACCACAAAGTAGCTTTGGTGGCGCGTCATCATCTTTCAAAAACCAAGAACGGTTTCCAACGACTGCCAAACTGGCTGTTAAAAGGGAATGAGGCAGAACTTCGTCTGGGTACGCGTGCCGAGGCTCTCGTTGGTCACGCATCGACGTTGCTTTTGCTTCATTATTAATGCGCCACTGCAAAAAGGGAGCCGAGGTGCGAACGACGTTTGTCAATTCATGATTTTAGACATCATCAGTAAAGAAGATGACACTTTTCTTTTGATGTTAATTGCTTGGCATTTCCTTTGGCGTCGCAGACGCCAGAAAAATCAGCGTCTATTGCCGTGTTGCTTTCTCACTTATGCAATGTCACCACGGCTGCAGTACAACGTAAAATAAAAAGTAAAAGATAAATTGAAAAAAAAAGAGAAATTACGTAGCCTCCATGGACTTTCCAAGCCATTGAAAAGCGCATAACTAGGAGAGCAAGACTCTCATTGCCGTGCGGGTTTTCCACTGACACATTGCTTCCACACCAACAGTGCAACATAAAAAAAGAAAAAGAGAATGCGGCGCATGGTTAAAAAAAATCGAGATATATAGAAATTGAGCGGTCCAATGAATGTATGCAAGCCAAATAGACCCTGCAGACGGCATCAAATGATGTGCGCATGACGAGTCCATGGTGCACAGTCCAAGCATTACGCGTCCATGTGGATAACATTGGCTTCAAATGAAGATCCGCCGCGTTCGCATGCGAAAAGAGCGCGTTCTGTACTACTTTCAAGATTGTCCTTTGGACAATGGATGGAATGGATGGAATGGATGGAATGGATAGCATACAAAAGCACGCAACTGCAATCATGATCAGAAAAGACAAAATGGTACCATTGACAAGCACCGGCGCCTCGACCGTGCTGGAGCCAAAATTTGGGGCATCCATTTTAAACCAGCACCCGAGGGCACCCATTTTTCATTGCTGTACGACAGCCATCGATGCGAAGGTGCCTTCACAATGTCCCTTTTACATTTATTTTTATTTTTCAGAGCGGGATTCAAGCCATTGACTACGTACTCATGCACAAATTTTGACCCTGCTGTCACAAAGGTGCAAATGTAAACCTTCAATGGCTCCCGCCAGGTGCACTGGCAGCCAGATTATCTGACGAAAAAAAAAAAAACGAAGATGATCATGATTAAAAATAATCGGCAAACACGCGCCACAGCCATGCAATGACACCAATAGGCCCAAAAATGGAAATCAGCATGGAAAGCATGGGAAGCACCGTGTATGGGAAATTCTGCGGATTCTGCATTACGTGAGTGACTTGGGGAGAGAAATTTTATATATTGACGGCTATTTTTGTTCTTTCTGGGAGCGCGCGGATGACTTTTCGGCTGACCAGTTTGTCAAATCAGCTGTGGAAAGCAAGATGTGTGTCACCATGAGATCCCCCTTCCCTACGATTAAGGTTGAATCGCGCCATTCTTGCACGTCGTGTTACCGTGGATCTCGGAAAATGCCAATTCGCGAAACACAAGGAGCCCGCATGCGCGCAGGCACGGTCAACACACATGTCTATTAACCGCGCGCCCAATGCGCTGAGGACCAACGGTCAAATGCGCAAAATAATGGCTAGATGGCTCAATTGAATAAAATGGGATCTGGTGAAAACAAGAAAAGGGTGCGAAGAAAGAGCAATTGTGTCTTGCATTGATTTTAAAATGAATTCCCAATGCCGCGGGGTGGATCTTGCTCCATTTTTGAGCGCGGTGTAACTCTGCATCTCGTCAAAACATGGAGAAGAGCAAAACAAGGTCCATTGGTGATCTTCAATTTAACATGTCAGGAAACCACTCTCGCCAATTATCACCTGCGTCCCCCTTCTCCAGGCAAAGTCGTGCGCTTGCCGCATTCAACTCGTGTGCGCGTTGCACAGCGCTTTTCTTGCGTGGCCCAGCAAAACGCCTATTGGGAAAAGGAATTATTCATTTCTCGCGATCTTTTGGCAACAAAAAAATTGAACGTGACCATGCCAAGGCTCCCTGCAAAGGTAGTGACCCTGAAGCACACCTTTTTCGTCGAAATTTCATATGCCGCGATTTTTTTTTTTTAAAAAAAAAACGCAATTGTTACGATCTCTGTCATTCATTCCCCTCTTGTTGGTGACACTGCTGATAAATGGGGCATCAACGACACCATGACCACTTTGCTGGGACGAAATGAAAAGATGGCGTGTAACCTGCATCAAGGATGGACATATCATATAAAGGCAGCAAGTTTTAGCCTTTCATTTCCTTGGATCCCTCAATTGACAATTTTTTTTGTGTGTTTTTGTCATGAAGTTCCAATCCATCCTAGTTGGAGTCGTGGGCATTGCATCCATTGCATCGCAAGTAGCTGCATTGCCTTTGACGCGTCGCGATTTGCTCAAGCCGTCGCAAGATCCCTTTTACACGCCGCCAAGCGGCTATGAGAGCGCCAATCCCGGCGCGATTCTGCGTTCCCGCGACATCAAATATCAGCACAACGTGCAAGGCGCGTATCAATTGCTGTACAGGACCGAAGACGTGCTCGGGCGGCCATCAGCGACGGTCGCCACCATCTTGCGGCCCTACAATGCGAATACCAGCACGCTCGTCACGTTGCAGTACTCTGAGGACAGCCCAAACATCGACTGTGCACCCAGCTACAGCCTGCAGCAGAACAGCACATCCAAGGACACGCTCTTCATTGAGACCCTGCTGAACCGTGGTTACTATGTCATGGCGTCCGATTATGAGGGCCCTAATTCCACATTCACCTGCGGCGGCACTTCTGGAAAGGGTGTCCTCGACGGTCTTCGCGCCGCCCTCGCAAGCGCAAGTGTGACAGGGGTGAGAAACACTTAAAAAAACAAGAAAAAGCAAAAAAAGGCTCATGTTTTTTCTATTTTTCTCCAATTGCGCAGCTGGATGCCAATGCTAGTGTGCAAATCTGGGGATACAGGTGAGCATCAGGTCATGAGACCCGCGAATGGTCCAGGCACACGCTCAGTGGCTTGCATGAATGATAAGGGTACTTACCCTTCTTTTTTTATCTTTTTTTTTATCGTAGTGGTGGTGCGCTCGCTAGCGGCTGGGCCGTACAAATGCAAAAGAGTTATGCTCCCGAACTCAAGATCATTGGCGCTGCCTTGGGAGGCGTGAGTCTCGGAATTCAATAACCAAAAGCACAGGGGATCTGACGCGCCATCTTCTTCTTCTTTTTTTTTTTTACGCGCAGACCCCTGTCAACCTCAATGCTTCATTTGCCATTCTCAATGGCAAAACCGGCGCCGGTTTGATCCCATCGAGTAAGACAATACACACAGAAATAGGGAAAAGTGCTTTTTGTGCCATTTTGGCGGAAATGATGACAAGAACAGATTAATTGATGGCTTTCCATTTGTAATTCTAGGTTTCATTGGTTTGACGCAGCAGTACAGTGACTTGCGCGAGTATCTGTTCTCCGTGATCAAGCCCGAGTACCAAGAGCTGTGGCACAATATCAGCAATCAGTGCCTGAGACAAATTGAAGCCGAGTTTGGCGGCAAGGACATGTCCATGTACTTCAATCGCACAGACTACCTCAACGCCGAGCCGACTCGTAAAGCCTTTTCCGATAACGAAATGGGTCACATGGGCGCTCCTAGTGTAAAACAATGCCAAATGGCGCCAAGACACAATGGAAATGCAGCTATCTCACCCCAATTATACTCAATATAGATCCCCTTGCACATGTATCACGCCATCGTAAGTTACGAAATTTCTCGACGTTCGCAAAACTCGGCTCATCGCGTCATCTTTCATATTTCTTTTAATTTTAGCACGACGAGGTGGTCCCCTATAGTCCTGCCCAAGGATTGGTAAGTCGCAACACGCCCCTTAAGCTACAAACATAATTTTTTTCATTGATACAGTATATATTTTTAAAAGGTTCAATCTTGGTGTGCGAGCGGCGCAAAGTAAGCATTGCTTTGTCTCTCGCCAATTGCAATTACAAGCGACAATTGTTCTGGGCGATGAGACGCTTACTTTCTTTCATTTTATTTTAGCATCAATTTCATCAGCGACGAGCTCTCGGAACATGTAAAATATAACAAGAAAGCAAAAAAAAAAAAAAGCAAAAAAGCGCGTCTTATTCATAAATTTGCCCCCCCTCTTTTTTTTAGTTGATTTTGTCATACACTGGCGCCGCCGACGCGGTGAATTTCCTGGTTGGGCAATTCAAGGGAACTCCGCAGACGCCAGGGTGCTCAAAGCGCACGACATTGACGTCTGCGCTGGACAATGGCGCGCTCGCAGTGTTTGGTGAGGCCATCTTTGATCAATTGAAGAATCTGTTCAATGCCGAGATCGGTCCCAACAAGAACATCTAGTTGCCAAGTCGTCCGCAGCGGTTAATTTATTTGTTCGATACTTTTGTATAAGCCTTCAATGCTATGTATTGCTGTATCATAATAAAGTCTTATTATTTACTCCAACTTTGACATCTCAAACTTGATGTAGTTCATTCCATGTCTATAATGGCAACATCACACGCACAGAGGTCCCCAAGGGCACCTATCGCCTCAAAGTCTCAAGTCTCAAGATGTTTGGCGACCCCCGAGCCCCCACTGACTTTGATGCATGGACCTCGAGCCCCATCACCTTTGAATAGACTCTCTTTTTTTTTTTTTTTTTTCCCTGTAATCATTTTGAAGTGTACTCTGCAAAACAAAGCAATAAACTTGTGTGTAATCACTCATAAAATCACAGAAAAAAAAACAAAATGCCCCACCAGCACGGCGTTTTGCTTTTGTATTGTTCCATTAATATTGAAAAAGTACTTTTCACCACAAAAGTAGCATTGGTGGCGGGTCGCCATCTTTTAAATCCAAAAATGGCTTCAAACAACGCCCGAACTGGCTGTAAAAAGGGAAATGAGGTGCAATTTCGACTCGGCACGCGTGCCGAAGTTCCCGTTGGTCACGCATAGCTTATTATTAACGCAGCACGGCAAAAAGGAAGCCGAGGTGGGCACGACGCGTGTCAATTCATGTTCTTGGGCATCATCTGTGAAAAAGATGACATTTTTCTATTGATTTTAATTGATTGCCGTTTCCTTTGACGTCAAAGACGCGAGAAAGACCAGTGTCCATTGCCGTGTTGCATTTTCACTTATGCAATGCCACCACGGCTGCAGTGCAACATAAAAAAAGAAAAAAGAAAATTTGAAGAAAGGAGATATTAGCCCCCATGGACTTTTCCAAGTTATTGTAAAGCACACGGAGAGCGCGACTTTCATTGCCGTGCCGGTTTCCCACTGACATACAGTATTGCTTCCAAACCAACAGTGCAACATAGGAAAGAAAAAAAAGGAAAAGAGAATGCAGCGCATGACCAAAAAAAATCGAGGTATACGGAAAGTGAGCGGTCCAATGCATGCATGCAAGCCAAAATAGACCCTGCAGACAGCATCAAATGATGTGCGCATGACGCGTCCATGGTGCACAGTCCAAGCATCACGCGTCCATGCAAATGCCACTGGCTTCAAATAAAGATCCGCCGCCTTGGCATGCGTAAAGAGCGCGTTCCATGCTTTCAAGATTGTCCATTGGTCAATGGATAGAATCCTTAGAATGGATGGCATTGATGACACACCAAAGCACGCAATGGCAACCAAAATCAAGAAAAGACAAAAGGGTGCCATTGACAAGCACCGGCGCCTCGACCGTACCGGAGCCAAAACTTGGGGTGTCCATTTTAAACCCGCATCCGAAAGCACTCATTGTTCATTGCTGTACGACAGCCATCAATACGAAGAAATATGCCTTCACATTCCCATTTTCATTTATTTTATTTTTCAATGCAAAATTCAAGCTATTGTCTATGTACTCCCGCACAAATTTTGATGCTTCTGTCACCAAAATGTGCAAACGTAAACTTTCAATGGCTCTGGCCAGGTGCGCTGGCAGCCAGATTATCTGGCGAAAAAAAAAAGATAAAACAAAGATGATCATGATTAAACCCCCCGGCAAACATGCGCTACAGCCTTGCAATGACATCAACAGGCCCAAAGATGGCCATCAGCATGGAGAGCACCGAGTGCATGGGAAAATTCTGCGGATTCTGCATTACGTGAGTGACTTGAGGAGAAATTTAATATATTGTTGGCTATTTTTGCTCTTTCTGGGAGCGCGCGGATGACTTTTCGGCTGACCAGTTTGTCAAATCGGCTGTGGGAAGCAAGATGTGTGTCACCATGAGATCCCCCTTCCCCAGATTAAGGTTGCATCGCGCCATTCTTGCACGTTGTGTCACCCTGGATCTCGGAAAATGCCAATTCACGAAACACAAAAGGCACGGTCAGCACACATACAGTATTTATTAACAGCGCGTCCACTGCACTAAGGACCAAAAGCAAAATAAAAGACAAGATGGCTTAATTGAACACGATGAGGTCTGTGGATGGTAAGAAAAAGAACGCTAAACAAAGCAACAGTGTCTCGCCTTGATTTTAAAATGAAATCCCAGTGCTGCTGGGTAGATCTTGTTCCGTTTTTGAGCGCGGTGTAACTCTGTATCTCGCCAAAACATGGAGCAGAGCAAAACAAGCTCCGTTGGTCATCTTCATTTTAACATTTCAGGAAGCCACTCCCGCCAATTGTCACCTGCGCCCCCCCTTCCTCCAGGCAAAAAATCGTGCGCTTGCCGCATTCAACTCGTGTGCGCGTTGCACAGCGTTTTTCTTGCGTGGCCCAGCAAAACGCCTATTGGGAAAAGAAAATATTCATTTTCTCCCGATCTTTTGGCAACAAAAAACATTGAACGTGACCATGCCAAGATCTCCCTGCAAAAGGTAGTGACCCTGAAGCACACCCGTTTCGTGGAAATTTCATATGCTGCGATTTTTTTTTGAAAAAAGCAATTGTTACGATTTCTGTCATTCATTTCTCTCAAGTTGGTGACATTGCTGATAAATGGGGCATCAACGATACCATGACCACTTTGCTGGGACGAAATGAAAAGATGGCGTGTAACCTGCATCAGGGGTGGACATATAAAGGCAACAAGTTTTAGACTTTCATTTCCCTGGATTCCCTCAATTCCCTCAGTTGACAACTTTTTTTCGCGTGTTTTTGTCATGAAGTTCCAATCCATCCTAGCTGGCGTCGTGGGCATTGCATCCATTGCATCGCAAGTAGCTGCATTGCCTTTGACGCGTCGCGATTTGCTCAAGCCGTCGCAAGATCCCTTTTACACGCCGCCAAGCGGCTATGAGAGCGCCAATCCCGGCGCGATTCTGCGTTCCCGCGACATCAAATATCAGCACAACGTGCAAGGCGCGTATCAATTGCTGTACAGGACCGAAGACGTGCTCGGGCGGCCATCAGCGACGGTCGCCACCATCTTGCGGCCCTACAATGCGAATACCAGCACGCTCGTCACGTACCAGTATGCCGAGGATAGCCCAAACATCGACTGTGCACCCAGCTACAGCCTGCAGCAGAATAGCACATCCGTGGACACACTCTTCATCGAGACCCTGCTGAACCGTGGCTATTATGTTATGGCATCCGATTATGAGGGCCCCAATTCCACATTCACCTGCGGCGGCACTTCTGGAAAGGGTGTCCTCGACGGTCTTCGCGCCGCCCTCGCAAGCACAAGTGTGACAGGGGTGAGGAACTCTTAAAAAAAAAAAAAAAAGAAAAAAAACGCAGCTCATATTTTTTTATTTTTTTCCAATTGCGCAGCTGGACGCCAATGCCAACGTGCAACTCTGGGGATACAGGTGAGCAGCAGGTCATGAGACCCGCGAATGGGCCAAGCGCACGCTCAATGGTTTGTAATGAATGAGATGGACACTGATTTTTTTGCTTTTTTTTTTTTTTGTCTTTTTCTTTATCATAGCGGTGGCGCCCTTGCTAGCGGTTGGGCCGTGCAAATGCAAAAGAGTTATGCTCCCGAACTCAAGGTCATTGGTGCTGCCTTGGGAGGGGTAAGTCTCGGAATTCAGTGGCCAAAAGCACAAGGGTCCTGACGCGCCATTTTTTTTTTTTTTACGTGTAGACCCCTGTCAATCTCAATGCTTCATTTGCCATCCTCAATGGCAAAACAGGGGCCGGTTTGATCCCAGCGAGTAAGACATTAACACAGAAACAGAGAAAATAATGAGCAAATTCGCTTTTTTTGTGCTATTTTGGCGGAAATGATGATGAAAACGGACGAATTGATTTGCTCTCCATTTGTAAATTCTAGGTTTCATTGGTTTGACGCAGCAGTACGATGACTTGCGCGAGTATTTGTTCTCCGTGATCAAGCCCGAGTATCAAGAGCTGTGGCACAATGTCAGCAATCAGTGCCTGAGTCAAATTGAAGCCGAGTTTGGCGGCAAGGACATGTCCATGTACTTCAATCGCACCGACTACCTCAACGCCGAACCTGCTCGTAAAGCCATCTCCGATAACGAAATGGGCCACATGGGCGCTCCTAGTGTAAAACAATGCCAAGTGGCACAAAAGCGCAACGGACTTGCAGCAATCTCACCCCAATTATGCTCAATGTAGATCCCCTTGCACATGTACCACGCCATTGTAAATCACAAAAAATCTCGACGTGTGCAAAACGCGGCTCATCGCGTCATTTTTCATGTTTCTCTTCATTTTAGCACGACGAGGTGGTCCCCTATAGTCCTGCCCAAGGATTGGTAAGTCGCAACACGCCCTTTAAGCTACAAACATTATTTTTTCTCATTGATATGTATTTTTAAAAAGGTTCAATCTTGGTGTGCGAGCGGCGCGAAGTAAGTATTGCTTTGTCTATCGCCAATTGCAATTACAAGCGACAACTGTTCTAGGCGATGAGACGCTTACTTTCTTTCATTTTATTTTAGCATCAATTTCATCAGCGACGAGCTCTCGGAACATGTAAATATAACAAAAAAAAGCCGTAAAACGCGCCTCATTCATAAAATATCTTCCCACCCCCCCCTTTTTTTTTTAGTTGATTTTGGCATTCACTGGCGCCGCCGACGCGGTGACCTTCCTGGTTGGGCAATTCAAGGGCACTCCGCAGGCACCCGGGTGCTCAACGCGCACAACATTGACGTCGGCGCTGGACAGTGGTGCACTTGCGGTGTTTGGTGAGACCATCTTTGATCAATTGAAGAATCTGTTCAATGCCGAGATCGGTCCCAACAAGAACATCTAGTCGCCAGGTCGTCCACAGCGGTTAATTTATTTGTTCGCCACTTTTGTATTAGCCTTCAATGCTATGTATTGCTGTATCATAATAAAGTCTTATTGTTTACTCCAGCTTTGACATCTCAAACTTGATGTAGTTCATGTCTATGAGAGACATTAGGTTCAAACATGTCGTGGATTGGATCACCATAATGTGAGCAATTGCCAATTAAAAAAAAACGTTTGGGGTTTTGTTGTCTCACCAGCCGTAATTGATTTAACATACGCCAAGTTTCCTGCATATGTTTTGAGCATCCAATGCTGGAGTTGCGTTCTGTGCAATAAAACATGGAGGTCAGCTAGACTATCGTCGAGAAACTTGCATTTGGACGCCTTTTACTGATTTTTGAATATTTTTCAACGACATATCAATGCACAATGATGTACGCCCTTGGCCCGGACGATCCCGTTTGATCTCATTCAAATGAACCCAACTTTGCGGCATTGCGACCATTAGATGTCGAGCAATGATGGCTTTCAAAAATGGCGTATTTTTCTAGGGATGCAGTCGAGGACGTAAAAATTCCAAAATTTAGGTCGCCAGATCGCCACGGCATCCCTCCACAGGGTGCATTCACGTCATTCACCGACTAACATCAAGTAAAAACCAGGAGTCCATCAGCTGGTTTTGGCGCTAGACGCGTTTTATGGCTTATTTTCGACTCGAAGTCATCTCGCCGAAAAATGCCTGCATCTTGATAAAGCATACATCATTAGGAAGAGAATGACGCGCTGCGTAGTGGAAATTGGTGATCAATGAAAAAAAGTGATTTTTGGCCTGTTTGACGCGGTTTCAAAATCATATATATTTTTTGACGCGTGATTAACCGCGTCAGACGTCCAGTTACACGCGCCTGTTCCTAATCAAAACCGTGCAGCGGGCATTTCTCTTGCTAGTGGGCGCGTGAGCGTGTCTCCGTCACCGCGGTTTTCCCGTGCAATTCGCGGTTGAAAATTTAACCAATTTTGCCCATTGCGTGCCACGAGCAGATCGACCGCGCTCTTTTTGATCGAATCCGGCGTTTTTACCATACGATGTCTCTTTTGCGCATATTTGGTGTCATTCTGTGAACCCACTTTTTCAATTTCTTCCTGGCTGCCCGAAACAGCTCATTTTTTTATCTGATTGTGGCGCGCCCCCAATGATCTTTGAGAGCTGGAGTTCTAATTATACTCTGGGTATCTAGCTCGCCTTTTCACGTGACGATATGTTTCGCAGCGCTACAGTGCGTGGATCCCCAGCCGCAGCCAAAGTTTGCAAAAAATTAACTCTTTAAGGGCATCTCTGGACAAAAGTGTCCAAAAGGCCTAAAGATTGAACCAGGCAATGATGGAAATGAAAACGCAACAATTTCAAACCTCCCCAGCCATTGGTTGACACGATACAATCTCGCGTTAAAAGTGAAAAATGGATTTAAATGCGCTTTTGATGAGAAACCTCGTCGCAATCTTGACAGAATTGTCTCGAAAAACACCTGGTTTCACCGTCGCGTCGCGCTGATTCAATTAAGGGCTACTGATCTTTTGATCGTTTCTGCTGCACCGCGTCATTTGGTCATGAAATCTTTGAGTTTTATTAATCTCATGATTGAAATGGCTCTGAACGTGTCGCATTGCGCGGCTACGGTGACATGACGCTTCATCGGCAATCGGGGTATCTTAGCAGAGCACCATTTAACCATTGGAAATGAGTGGCGCCGCATGGCAAGGGAAAAAAAAAAACGGAAAATGTCGCGCGTATCTTGGTGGTCAAGCGTTATGCTTCTTCATGTAGTTGGCATAAATGTCGAGCGGGACGCGTTTCTTTGCGCGGAGAGCGAGGATCAATTTATGGCGAAGCTGCGAATGGCTATTTTGTGCGGGTGTCCATTCGATGAGGGCCGGCAGAAAGGACTCTTTGAACCATTTTGCCTGAAAGATGGCATTCTCCGTGATGGACACCGGGATTGTGCCATTCGCCTCGAATTGCTGCATCAGGTGCTCAAATGTCGCGGGGTCGCATCCGGGCGCCACTGTGCTGCATATGCTACTTGTGCCGCTGCTGCTAACGGTGCTGCTTGTGTGGCTGCTGCTGCTGCTGCGGCTGCTACCAGCTAGGGTCGTGTAGCTGCTGCTACTACGCACGTCACTGCCTAGAGTCCGCGCAGATAAAATCGGCTTGCCAAGCATCGGTGCTTGCCGGAAATTCGCATCCATGCCCATTTTAAGCAACTGAGACCGCGCCTCCGACACGTACGACCGGTACGCTTCATCTGTCGACCTGTCGTGCAACAGCTTGCCGTGAATCTGATGACACGACAATAAAAAAGCGGCGGATCAGCGTGGGAATGGACGAAAAAACATTCAAAAAAAAAAAGAGCATTTCATTTACCTGCAGGACGTCCATGGACTCGTGGGGAAGCATCAGCCTCAATTGCTGCAACCATGCGCGCACCTGGTACTTTGTCTGCAGCTGCGTAGTATTCGCGTTGAGAAAAGTAGTCTAGAAACAAAAAAATCGCAAAATCAGCCATTTGCGTCTTTTTTTTTTCAAAAAAAAAATCGCATGCCTCGAACCATTGGGTATAAGTGAGCAGCGATGAAAAGTGGCGGAGCGTGATTTGCATCATGCACAGGAGCATGACAAAGAGGTCGGTGGACTGAAGCACGCGGTCCTCGGCGAAAAGAGCGCGCACCTGGTCAACGATCTTAAAAAGACATGTCGACGTCCTGTCGGTATCGTTTTGCCATTGGCACGCTTGGCTGACAAGCGTGAGCACCAGACGCGGCTGCTGAATCTGTTTGAATGTATCATACACGAAATCAAATGAGAAATCTTTGCTTGCTTTTCGTTTGTTTTTCTTGATTTTACCTTGCCATGTTGGCTATAATCCTCGACGACGAGACGGAAAAAGGACCGATCCTGCGGCGCGTGGTCATTGAATTCGCAAAACCAAAAGGCAACGGCCTGAAACGCGGCTTGGATCGAGCGATCGAGCGTGTCTATAAGAAAATAAAACAAGGCATTGAGCCTCGCTTTCGACCATTTACCCCCTCCCGGAAAAAAAAAGTCGCTCATTTACAGTCGCGAGAGACCAGCTTGGAGCGGATTTGCGTCCATTGGTCGAGGGGGATGCGATCATCAGGCGCGTGAGCGTGCCACGCGTCCCATTCATCCATAACAAGTGCGAATTTGGCGTCGATGCTCAGGTACGGCATCTTGATGCTGTCCATTGTTATCAACAGGTAGGTCTGGTACAGCATGGAGCACTTGATCGTGTCGCGGCTAATAAAAAATAGGAAAATGGGAAAAAAAACGAAAAATTGAGTGATTTTGACGCGTTTTTCGGGTTGTTCTAGAGCGTACCTAGGTGTGAAAGCGGCCATGAGCGAGCGGTCGACGTCGACGAGGGTATGAAACCATTGTTTTGCCTCTGGGTGTTTATAGAAATGATAGACGCACTCGTCAAGATAGAGCTGCAGCGTGGCAGTGTCCGAGATTTGGTGCAGATGCTGGGCAAGATCCTTGACGGGCTTTCCAGAAAGCATTGGCGCGACAATTGCGCGCAGAGGCATCATGCCGCACGCGCGACAGGACCAAAACGCGTATGCCTCGAGCACCACCGCCGCGCGCGCTGGCGTCATCGTGTCAATGCCCAGGTGAGCCACAAATTCATTAATAGAAAATTTGAGCTGAAGCTTCAACCGCGCCATGGACGCTAGAATCGGCTGGATCTCCTTGACATGTTGCGAATGTTCGAGCCAACGACTAGCAAGCGACTTGCTATCCTCGACTGGCAACGGCGCCGTGCGCGCATCGCGCTGCTCATGTGTCCGAGACAGCACAGGGCTCTTGGCGCCAACTGCATACGCAATATGAGGCTCAATAGACTCCATAAAAACGCACAAAAGAACGAAAAAAAGAAAAGAAAAAAGATGAAACAAATAAAGTTGGACAAAGCAAAAAGGCAAAAAGCTTTATTTGGAAAATATGCGGTGTTTAAACGCGACACGCGTTGGCCACTCTCTCTTCTTTTTTTTAAAGGGCGTTTTTAGGCGACAATGGTGCTGTTTTGGACGGTGGCTGGGATGGTGGTCTCTGCAGGCACGCTGTCATCGGTGGTCTTGTCATTGGCATCCGTCATGATGCCCAATTTGTGCAATTGAATGCGCTTCGCCTCGTAATGGACAGCGGCAATCTGCGCCATCGTCAGATTGGCCATGCCATGCAACTTTTGGCCCGTGGGCGATTGCAGCGCCTCTTGCGCCTTGTTCATCGCGAGATCCACCTTTTCTTGAATCTTGTACTTTTCATGCATCTCCTTGGCCATGTCCCAGATGCGGTATTTTTCGTCAAATTGCTTCACTGGACGAGCAAAATAAGTGAAATAGACATGAGCCGCATTTTTCTCAATTTTTCTTCTTGTATTTACCATTGGATTGGAGCATGGAAAAGTAGCCATTCAATTTGTCGGTGAGGTGGTAGCGCTGATCGTACTCAAGACCCTTTGCAACGATCTGATCCTGCAGCAAGTAGCCATTGGCAAGGATTTCGGCGACAATTCGCGATTTTGGCTTGGTTTCTTGGCTCGCGTCGCTGCCAGCATCGCTTGCCTTGTCGTCAAACATGAATTCGGACGAGTAAAATGGCCCAACAACAATGTGTGAGTCATCAATCAAGGCTACAAATTAATTAAAGGCAAAAAAAAAACCGTGTCAGGGCGTGTTTCAATCCTTTTTTTTTCTGCTGACACGACCGTGTCAGGGCGTGTTTCAATCCTTCGTGTTTCAATCCTTTTTTTTTCTGCTGACACGCACCATTGCTCAACAATGCGGCGGTGCGCGCGGCAGACTCGCGCTCGAATTCGATCAGGGCTTCCTGGTTCGTGCCGTCTTCATCCCTAGGAAGAAAAAAAAGGACGCATTGGCGATGTTTTCATTGCTAATGTTGCCGGTTCGTCACTTACAATTGCAGCTCAAATGCTTTTATCTTGCCGCAAAAGAGGAAAAATTCCTTCACTGGCGTGCGTAGTAAAGATAAAAAGAGTCAAAATTAGGTACGTGCCCATCTTTTTCTTCGCTGTGCGCGTGTCCCTTGATTTTTGCGCGTCTGGCCCCCCACTTTTTTTTTTTTACCAGTCTTCTCGTCGGATTTGAGCGAGATTTGGCTGACGTGAATAAAATTGGGCGACGGCGCCTCGGGGAGCTGCAAAACGAGGCACACAAATGAGTCGATGGCCATTTATTTGGACGCGCCGCCATGTCTCATGGTGTCCATCCCTCCTTTTTTATTCCATACCTCCAATTTCCAAGTGACCATTCTGATGGGCGATGAAAAAAATTAAAAAAAAAAGATCAACAAGGGGGGTGCCTGGAGAAAAAGACGCAAAAAGTCAATGGCTTATATGTAAAAATGCCTCTGGTCAACAACCACGGCTTTTGTTTGTGTTTGGTGATGTGACAGAGCTGGCATGATGTAGGATCAAACACCTTTGGCAACTCGAAACATGTTTGAGGTTTGTTCTTTCACCGCGCATTGGCCCAAAATGGGCGCAACTGCCTAGCCCGAAAGGGTCAATTGCGCGAGAAATGAAAATTCACAGGTGCACCGCACCGCGTGCAAGCAGCAGACAACCTGACAAGTGCATCTGTTCGCTGCAGAAAGAAGAAAGAAAGAATAAAATGAGGATGACTCATGGGAACATTACCGTGTTTGTCTTGAAATCATATGTCAACTGGGCTTCTCTGGCCTGCCTTTTGCCGCCATCACGGCTCAAACTTGGCCGTGATGTATTGCGAAACACGCTGCCTACTTTTTTTTTTCCTTTTTTTCCTTTTTTTTCGTATGAATGCTGCCATTGGCGGTCGCTTTGATGCTTTTTTTTCGTTTTTTTTTTTCGCATAATGGACCCAGGTAAAGGACGGCATGGCACCATGCGGACCCCGCGGACGCAGGAAAAAAAAAAAAGGGGGATTCATGCAATCGGCTGGGCGGGCTTTTGTTTCGTCTGAACCCCGCGCTTTTCGCACTTCCAGACGTGCGATGCGTGCTGGATCACGTTTGAAAAACTGAAAATCCATTCGGAAGGGCCGGGCACACACAAGATAAACCCGGCAAGATACACAAAATCACACTTTCAGAGTGTAAAAATGGATGGCTCAAAAGACACGGCCCCCATCACGTGGCCATCCTCGATTTTGACAGGCTGAGGATGCGTTTTTGGCTGCGTAGACCAAGCAAGCGGCACCCACCCCACCCCCCAAATAGTCCTTTTCATCCTTTTTTTTTGACATGTGTTGTGTTGCGGGGGGGCCGCTCGTGTGGATTGGCATGGCAGATCAATGCTTTTTCAAGAAAAACCACTTAGTTCTCCTCGTCCTCGGCTCGGCCGGTTGCAAATTCCGCCGTGCGAACCACTAAAAAAAAAAAAAAAAAAGGGCAAAAAAAAGGGCCAGGCGCGTCTCTCTCTTTTTTTTTTATGATCGATGACGACAGAGGACCCGCATCCCATCAAACCAGCAAAAAGAAGAGAGTTTCCGCTTCAATTTGCGCGCAATGAGAAAGAAAGAGAGGAGAAAGCGAACTCAGTTGACGTCTGGAACCACAGGCTAGGTTGAGAAAGGACAGGATGACGTCAAAGGAGCAAAAACTGCGGGCCATTTGGGGGGCCAAGGGTGACACAGGGTTCGGGATGCTGGCCATTGGTGGGCACTGCTTTTTTTTTTTTCTGGCCAAATGACCAAACCCGTTGTCACGGCCAGGGAACTCGATTCAAATCAAGGAGAAACAATGAGAGAGAGACAGAGAGAGAGAGAGAGAGAGAAAGCGTGCTTTACCAATGTGGCCCTCTCTATTTCTTTCTCAATTTCCCCCCATTCTCTTTCTCTTTTTCTCTTTTTCTTGCTCTTTCTCTCTCTTTTTTTTCCTTTCCCCCTTTTTTTTATTTTATTTTTTTTCGCGCCAGTTGCCGCTTTCTCTCCAAGATCATGGGCAATACTGCAAGTATGTATGACTACTACCCTGGAGGCGGCTACAGCATGTACGACGTAAGTGAAGGATGTTCAAGAGGCGCCCCAATGCGCCCGTTTATGCCATTGCGCGCGGCCAAAGAGTCTTGACGTGCCTTTTTTTTTTTTTTTTACTTTGCAGTATCGCCGAAGGATGTATAGCCCCTACTATTCGAATTACATGTATTCATCGTACCCGTCGTATTATAATACGATGAATTATGGCTATTCCTATTCGCCATACACACCTTACTACTCGCCGACGCCCGTGAACTATTGGATGCCGAGAAGATATTCGCCTTATGGGTACTATTGACACGTCGCGCAAGCCGCTTGCTTTGCCATTGTCCGCTTCTTCCTTGCCATTTCGCCTTGTACATAGCCCAAATCCCACACAAACCGATACAATTTGCTTGATTCCCCCTCTTTTTCGTTTCTTTCCAATCCACTCTTCCGGCCCTTGCTTTAGCCCATTAGTCTTTTTTTTCTCTTTTTGCTGCGACGCACTCACGTGAATCAATGTATTTATTTTTTCCCTTGATTTTACCAGCTTTTTAAAGCGAATTTCGTCTATGTTTATGTGTGTTGTGAGAGAGTGGCGGCGCCGGGCCTCCCCTTTTGTGTGGCAAAAAAAAAGACAAAAAAAAGGGTTGCAGCGCGTGGGCTGAGCCATGATTTTCCCTTTTTTTTCATGGTCGACGCGTCGCATTGGGCGGGACCCGGCCACGCGAGACCAAAAGCAAAGTAACGATGACCAGCGACACGGGCACAGAACAGCACCAATGAGCATTAAGGGACGACGGCGGAGCATGACCCTTTTTTTTTCTCTTACTCGATGCCAACATCATTGGCATCAGAACTAGGATGGATGATCTTCCAAGTTTCTGTCAATGTGGGGTGCATTTGCAAAAGAAAAAAACGCACCAACAGGGCAATCCCATGAGCAAAACCCAAGAGCAAGGCATGTCATGGCTCAATTGGATGAATTTGTGCCATGCACGATCCTCAAAAACAAAAAAAAAGCGTCGCTCGTGACCGTGAGATGTCATCAGATCATCCAGTTGCCCCTCCTTTTTGTTTACGGTGGCACAAACCACCTTACTAATTGCAGGAACACACAAAAGAGGGCTTGCCTCTCCTCTTTTGTTTGTTTCTCCAAAAAGCATCCTCGCATTTGGTCATTCCGCTATCATATCACGCAGCGCCACCTACAAAATGAGCAAGAAAATAGCAACAACGTGGACAACGTGGAAAAGCACCACGCAGCTCTTTCCTTTTTGCATGAATGGGGCCACGGCGCTCTTTGAAATTCAGGGCGCCCTGCTGAAAAGATGACAAAGCAAAGCAATTGGATACCCTTTTCTATGCAAGATGACTGCAGGGCGCGCCAAAGGCCCATGACCCTTGATGCTGTTCCCATTGGTTCCCCGTCATCCTTCCATGCCATTAGCTTTTGCATTCGCTCACATTTTTTTTTTTTTACTTTTTGGCATTTGGCAACGCACATTGACGTGTACGTTACACGAGCGGCCCTTTCATGATTTCATGAGTTCCAATGGCAAAACGTCGTTGGTCAGGTGACCACCGTAAGCGATAGCAAGCACGCGCTTGGCGCTTGCCACGCGACAAACGTCCTTGATTTGCTTAAAACAGAGCGAAATGGCGTCTTTTTCCTTGCTTTTCGTCGCGCTTGCAAGCCACCCTTGAATGGCTGCATAGGTCGCATGGTCGGACCGTGCGAGCCGTGCATCGGGGCGTGCCAGCAGCCCTAATTTGGAGTGGCAATAGCTGGTACCGCCAAAATTTTACCCAATGCGAAGAGGCGATGGCCAGATTGGAAAAAAAAGCGGCGACACAACTCAAAGAACCTCTCATCTTTTTTTTTGTTGTTGTTTTTGTTGACCCCCCGCTCCATGGCAAGGCAAAACAAAAGGAGAAAGACAAGAGGAAAGACGACAGAATCGCGTAAATTCTGTCCAGAAAACCGCAAAAAGCAAGAAAATGACGAAAAAGTGTCCCAATTTGGTTGGAGGACGGGGATGAATCAGCCGGGCCGAGCTGAATCATCGAATGTGTTGACAATGGGCAATCGTTGCTGATAATTCAGGGCCAGGTCGTCCTTGGACGTCGGGGAGCGAAAAATCAAAAAAAGCTTTAAATAAGACAAGATAGCACGAGCAAGAAGAAAAAAAAATTGAAACTCTCAGCTTTCTTTCTTTTTTTTTTTTTTGCCAAAAAAAAAACCAATTGACAATTCCACCATATGTCGTCTTCTACACCCGCTCTCTTGTCGCCCATCAAGGTCGGTGACCACGAATTGAAGCATCGTGTGGTGCTTGCCCCCCTGACACGCCTGCGCAACTCGGAACAAGGCGTCCCTACTGACCTTGTTGTCGAGCATTACAACCAGCGCGCCACCGAGGGTGGTCTGCTTATCACAGAGGCCACGGTGGTCACGCCTCGCGGTGGCGGCTATATGTATGCTCCCGGTATCTATACGCCTGAGCAAATTCAGGGGTGGAAGCGCGTGACCGACGCGGTGCACGCCAAGGGCGGCATCATTTTTAACCAGCTGTGGCACATTGGTCGCGCCACCAGCTCGCAATTCTTGCCGAACAACGATTTGCCTGTTTCCGCTTCGCCCATTGCCATCAAGGGCAAGAGCATCTTTGGCACCGACTATGAAGTGCCGCACGCACTCACCAAGGAAGAAATTGACGACGTTGTCAAGGTGTTTGCTACGGGTGCCAAAAACGCCATCGAGGCCGGCTTTGATGGTAAATTAGAAAAGAAGAAGGGGAACACAAAACCTAATTTTTTTTCTTATTTTTTTGTCATCCATGATTTTTAATCGATAGGTGTGGAAATCCACGGCGCTAACGGGTATTTGATTGATCAATTCATCAACACGTCGAGCAACACGCGCACGGATGAATATGGCGGCTCCATTGAGAACCGCGCTCGCTTTGCATTGGAGGTTGTTGATGCGGTGGTGGAAGCGGTGGGCGCGTCCAAGGTGGCCATTCGCCTGTCGCCATGGTCGGGCTTCCAGGACATGGAGGACGAGACTCCCTACGAGACGTGGTCGTATATCACACAGCAGTTGCAAGACAAGCACCCGCAATTGGCCTACGTGCACTTTGTCGAGGCGCGCGAGAGTGGCCACCATGACGAGGATTTGGTCAAGCCAGAATCCCTGGACCCGTTCCGCAAGATCTGGAAGGGCCCCTTCATCACCGCCGGTGGCTACACAGACCCCGAAAAGGCCAAAAAGACCGTCCAGGACAACGAAAACAATCTGCTCGCCTTTGGCCGCATCTTCATTGCCAACCCCGACTTGGTCGAACGCATCCGCAACAACTGGCCCCTCAACAAGTACGACAGACCCACTTTTTACACCCACGAACAAAAGGGTTACACCGATTACCCCTTTTACACACCCGCGGAGGCCGAAAAGGCCACCGACGACAGCACCGCGTCCACGCCTGCGCTTGAAAGCGACGCCGCCACCACCACCGCCGCCAATTCCGACGCGGAAGCCACCACGCCAGAACCCACCAAGGCCGACGCCGCCAAAAAGGCGGATCGTCGCAAGTCCAAGTTCCTGGTCAAGGCAAAGGAGGGCAAGTGCCTCATCCAATAGATTGTATTTCCCCCCGTCTTGCCTCCTCTGTACTATGATATCTTAGTTTACCTTGTAATCGTAATTAAAGCAAAGCAAATGAAGAAAAACAAATGTAAACCCCCCGCCCTTTTCGTCAAAAACCGATACAAGTTTGATGTTGTCGCGCCGCAAGATTACATGATCCACACCACCGTCTCGTTGTGGTATTGCGTACCTTCATGTCGCTTGCCGCTCTGCTTGCTTCCAATGGGCAGATGAAAAAGAGCTGATTGGTAAAAATTGCCTATTTTCTGGCGATTGTTTTGGTTTTAATTATTCAATCAAGCGTCCAAAACCTGAGCAAAGCAGCTTAAAAGGAGGGAATCGCAAATGCATGAAGTTTGGAGAAACTATGGCGACTGTACAAGAAGGAGTTTGGCCAATCGTCGTTTTTACAGGTAAATCAGCGTAAATTGGTCAACCCGGCAAATGCAAAGCGCCGAAACGCGTCCCAGCGGAAAGATGTGAGTTTGAATTAACACGTGGGACGTGTTTTCCAGGTCAAAAAATCGTTTGGAGACACATGGCGCAAAAAATGGGCCTCGGGTAGCTCCAAAACCAAAATCGAAAAAATGGGCCTTCAGAATTGCCCCAAACTGACACACAAGCTGAACTGGGTGGTGAAGCTACGAAAAATGCTAAAAAAGTAGCCGATCCATTGGCGCGTTGTCGAACAATGAGCAATTTTCGATAAAACTTCAGTTGCGAATTGCACAGGAAAAACGCGTCCATAGAGCCGCGCCGATGCACCCACCAGCAAGTGACACACGAGATGTATGGACTTGGTTAGGAACAGGCGCGTCTACCACGACATATGACGCGCTTTACCACGCGTCCAAGTTAACCCGCAAACGGGATTTTCGCGTCAATTCTGCCTGGACCTCGTTTTTCTTATCAACCACGAAAATTCATGTACGCGCCACGGCATGCTCTTTCTGATGATGCAATTTTCAAGGCGCTGCGGCGATTCCTCATTAACTTTGCCTTAGGATGAAAAATCGCAGCTTTTCGTTTTTACGCGATAACAAGTCAATGGATTCCACAATTTTATTGCATTTTTGTAGGTGAATGTGGTGTGCGTACCACGTGGTAGAGTGGCGTGGTTATCTGAGGACTTAAATTTCCCTCTTTTCAAATCCTCGATTACACCGCTCATAAAATCACCATTTTCGAAAATCGGAATTGCGCTTCATCCAGTGACTCGAGCTTCTGAAGGGCTGGCTCATTCGAATGAGAAACATTGGAACTATTTGTTTATTGATAATAAATAAATAAAAAAGGATCTTGGAGGCGAGCGTGCAAAAGCGTGACAATGCGATCACCAGACAACGAGGCACCAGACACGACCAAAACAGGCAAAAATGGGGCCATCCTTATCAATTATCCATGGCGATTATGGACACGCGTTGGTCGATACGCATCACCTGCGAGTTTGACACAGTGTTTGTTCTTATCACACTTGTCTGAAAGACAGGCGGCATCATTTTCGCATGCATGGCCAGAAGGACATTTCCATACACCATTTCTATTGAGAGCACCAGAGTCACAACACAGCTTGTTTTGTTCAACTCTATGCCCACATTGCGTGCAATCTGTTTTGGGATCGATACATTTGCGTTCTAAACATATCAATCCATCTTCACAATGATGAGAAAGTGTACAAGGACCGCCTTTCTTGGAACGCGCTCTTGGTTTGCATGTTATGGTGGAAGACGCCTTGAGACCTTGACATTCGTCTTTCTTTTGACAAGACTGGCACTCATTAGTACACTTTTTGTATAACACATCGATGTCGCTCGCATAGCCACAACCATTATAGTCCTTTTTGGTAGATATCTTGAAATAGGTGTAGGTGTGGTTTAGAGGTTCAGAGCAATAATTAGGCGCATATAGTGTAGTATTGGGGAGGTTGCTGCTGATACAACCATTACACTCGTCCGAGCAGAGTACGTTCTTTGGATAGGCGGATACGCTAGCAAAGCTGAAGAATGCCAGAAAAATCAGTTTCATCTTGTTTGTAAACCACATTATTAAGGGATGCCCCCAATTTGTCTGGCTTTTATATTTCTCGCTGTGCATCGCGCTCTCAACTCCTTTTTTTTTTTTATCTGCATCGGGCGTCGATTGCCTACATGCATGACGCCACTAACACAGGGGAGATGTTTTACGCCAAACACCCGCGAACATTCTTATATGCACGTCATCCCTGGCTGCTCCTTACAGAAAGAGCCAAGGTTGTTTAAAGAAAAAGCTATGATCTTCACGAATCCCAGGGAGCTAAAAAAAAAAAAAAAAAAAAAAAAAAAAA
>KV441884.1:142846-152972 GCA_001650995.1 Gongronella sp. w5
TAAAAAAAAAAAAAAAAAAAAAAAAAAAAAAAAAAAAAAAAAACGGCATGCTGTAATTTTTTTTGTTTAGGTAGTGTTAAACCGACTTTTTGACCCTCGTTCTGAGCGCTCTCGTGCCTGCAGAGGTGGAAATGCATGGCAGATGGTAGGATGGCAAGATGTTGCCGCACACACGCTGTTAATAATGCGAAGTGTAAAAAAAAACGCGTGTCGCGCCATTTTGGTCGTGGCTCAAGCAAGGTAACACGAACTCTCGGCCAAACATGGCCGGTGACACGAACAAGTTGCGTGTTGGCCAATGGAGCAGCGATGTTTCTTTGCGCCAATCAGAAAACCCAGTTTCCGAAAGTTTCGATGGCGCATAGCTCTGCAAAATAAAAGACAACGCGCCAAGATCTGGCGGACAAAGCTGCTCATAATCGGATTTTCTACCACATCTCCTTATCTGTGACGCGCTCAAATTCAAAAATGCACGCGGAAAACGCGCAAAATGGATTGAGCCAATCAGAATGCCGGAAATGGCACTTTTCAACCGCGTTTGTCTCGCGATTTCATGAGGCAAGTCAGTAAGATTGATTCACAAAGTTGTTTAGAATGGTTTTCTCTACAATTGTTCTTAACAAAGCTCTCGCAAAAAAATCAAAAGCGCGAGCGCAATCGCCGCACAAAGATTTTTGGCTGTAAACACATGATTTTGTGCACCATGGCCACCCGCAATTTCCAATTTGCCCGTGAAACACGAATGGCCAATGCCAGAAAGTATATTTTTATTGATTAATGCAGCGATTTGCTGCAAGCAACGTAAAATTAACCACTCCAATGCCCTATTTCTCGGTCAGATTTCACCTGTATTGGACGCGTTATCACGCATCCAGAGCAGGTAATCACTATCTGGATGGATGCGCAATGCTTCTTCAATGAACATGTTTGCAACTCGTTCATTGCCGCCATCTTTTTCACATTGGGCAGCCAATATCCAAAGCCTTTCTTCTTGTCGGTGGTCTTGCAGCAAGCTTCGGATGGTGGCGCGGCGGTCTGGGAGGGGCAGATAGTGTAGTTCAGGCAATATGCGGCCGATGACCATGTTTGCAGCTGTGGAAAGTTGGGGAATTGCTGGTGGTGCCGGCTGAGTGGGCGGTTGATTGCCTTGAGACGTGCTTGCTGCTGTGCTTGCGCGCTGATTTGACGCCGGGGCGCGTGGAATGGATGCCGGGGCGCGTGGATTCTTCTTCTTTTTGGCCATTGTCGTGAAGAAGTGAAAGAAACATGAGAAAATGGACTCTTTGCTTTTTATTTTTATTATTAGCCTTGATCGTGGTGTCGGTGGCATCGAATCAGCCTTGGCCGCGGATAGCCGCCTGTCATAGCGTGTATTTTTTATTCTTAAGAGCTGAGTGGACGACAAGATTGCAGATCGATGGATGGAAAGTAAGATTGAAAGAGAAACATACAGGTAAAAAAAAATAAAGGAATGAAAAGGTAAAGAATCGATATGAGCTGCTTCCCATTTGCGTCGAGGAAGAACATCAAGGCATGACAAAAAAAAAAAAAGAAAAAAAAGATCAAACGTAGCCGAAGATTTGGCCAATCAGAGCCAAGGAACACGCATGGCGCAGTGTGCGGCGGCACGCTGCTCTTCAATCCGAAAAAAAAGTAACAAACGTTTTTTTTTTTCTTCCCCCTTTTTTTCTTCCCTCCTTCGCCCTTTTGTTCTTCTTTTTTTCCTTCATGGACATTCCCCTGATTGGCGCGGCCCCTCGGGCAAGAAAGTCCATTTTACAAGCTATATTCCAAGTTCTAATTCACCTCCCCGGCCACATGTATGAGGCACGCACCGCAAATCCCATTGGCATGTCGTTTTATTACTCAATATCCATCGCCCAAGCCTTTCAACTCATTATTTTGGCCCAAAAAGTGCGCCGTGGTAAGACAAACAATGAAAAATCTCACACGAAGGCTCATTTCTCTTTCAACTAGAGCGCGAGCACCCGCCGTGTCCCGATTGCCAGCGCCCCGGCCACCGGTCGCGCCGGGACCCTGCATGTCCCATGCATGTACAAGCATTGCAACGTAGGTTATTCAGAGAGAGAGAGAGAGAGAGACAGAGAGAGTGTGTGCATGTGTGCGCATGCGTGTGCTCGAGAGAAAGGATGCTGGCTCACGACACGATTTTTTTCCATTTTTTTTATCGTAGGTGCGGCGCGACGCCGCGGTAATCAAGCGCACCGCGACGCGGTCCGAAATACACAAGTTTTTCGATGCCTTTCTTGCGGTCAACTTGGCCACCGCAACCGACGCAGCCGACTATGCCCGATGCACGTCCCCACCAAGCTGGAGTTCCTCAACGATATGCTTCCTCTACGTGAAAAATACACTCGATGCAGCTCCCTAGAGCAAGGTGTGCGCCCCGCGTACCAGGAGCAAATCCGCCAGCAAGCCATTGCCGCATCTGACGCCGTCCGAAACACGTTGTTGCGCGCGCAGCTGCTGTTGTCCGATTTCGTGCTGTCACATCAAGGCGCCGACATCTCCTTTTTCTTTGGCGAAAATGGAATGTATCAGCTTACGCGTTTGATTCGAGACAAACTTGCAGGTGAGGAGCGGGACATCTTTCCGCAAGCATTGATTGAGCATTGGACGACCTCGTTCTCGACAAGATTTCCAGCTGCGCGCACGACGGCAATCGATGAAATCCACATGACGAAGGCGCTAGCACATGCGTGTGAAGAAATTGGCACCAGCAACAAGCAGCACGCTGATCTGCTGCCTCACCGTGTCAAATCCTATATCAAATTCCGTATTTTGGCCATTCTCAAGGACCGCGGGGTGAGTCCTCTTTTTTTTTTTTTTTTTACGACGCGTCTCATTCATCTCCCTTTCTCTCTCTTTCTCTCTAGGTGCGTACGTCACCAATGCGCCACGTATACGAGGCAGTGGAGCATGTATTCAATCAAGCCACCAATGCTGTCCCAGGCGTTCCCATGGCACCGCTGGACGACGATAATGACGATCCTGATGAGCAGGATGACAATGCCGGCATGAACGCGCAGCGACAGGTGCTTCTTGAGGCAATGCGCGTCGTTTACGAAGAAATCCAAGAATTCAAACCCGGCGCACTCGCGACATTGGATGAAGAGACAGTTCACGCACATCCATCCGCTTCCATCTCTATGCAGGCCACTTTTTTGCACGTGTACGACCTGTACAAGGCACAGCAAGACGACAATGACGATGACGATGACGATGACGGGTCATCCATTGGCGTGCCATCCTTCTCCATTCTTCCAATTCCATCTCGACATCGACGATTTGTCACCATTGCCCCGGAGAGCATCGGCACCTTCTCGGGCATTAGCATTCCGCGCCGCCAACTGGGCGCAAATCCTCCTCCAGCATTTATCGATGCCTTCCGCCACTTTTGGCAAGTGTTCAACATGCAAAAGTGGGGCTATGCAAGGTATGAATCCAGAAACAAAAGAAAAAAAAGACGTGCTGACGCGCTTTTTTTGTGTTTTTTTTTTATTTTTATTTTTTAGTTTGGATGCCATGCAGCGCTCTGTTTTTCTTGGCCACATTTTCGATGCTGTTGTACGCACAGACGGTGTCCAAGTGCATTTCGTTTTTACGCGGCTCAAAGCAGCATCCCGGCCGCCCGCGCTGCGTGAGGAAGACATGGGCAACCTTGACGCTGTTGGACATTCCTGTGTGGGCATCGACCCCGGTCGGCGCACCATCGCGACGATGGCATATGAGGTGCCTATTGACGAGGCGGGTGACGCGACAGGCCCGAGCGCGATTCGCCGGGTGAGCCTACAAGAATGGCAAGTCGTCGCTGGCGAACCAAGTCGAGCACGAGCGTACCAGGGACGGCTGCGGGCCGCAGGGCGGGTGGACAGTGACGTGCCGGAGCATCGCACGGCAATTCAAGAACAATTTGGCGAATATGTGGATCACAGACTGGCCAACGAGACGACCGACAGCGCTTTCTTTGCCGACGACCACGCCGCCGCACGCTTCGAGGCACATAAAGGAAAACAGCGCGCTGCGCAGCACGCCGCGAATGTGATCATGTACGGCGGCAAGAAGCACTCGAAAAGAGGTCGGCGACATACCAAACGGAATCGAAAACAACGACACGCGCGTGCCTTGCGCAAGCGCCGCCTGCGCCTCATTGAAGCACACGATGCCAATGCCGCCACCAAAGTCCACCACGATCAGCTAGCCGCCGTCCTTGAGGGCATTGAGACAACCATTATAGCGCTCGAGGCCATGGATGCCAACACGACCCTCACGCAGATCATCCAACAATCGCGCGACCAAGTCCAAGCTCTCCAAGAGCTGCAGCGCCAAGATCATGCCATCATGGCTGCACGCTTAGCACACGCTTCCCATCCATCGTCGTAAGCAATTGGACCGTGCCGCTATTGGATTTTTATTTCTGACTTTTTTTTTTCTTAGGCCAATGCGAGACAGCAAGCGCCAGCGCCACGGAACCTGGAAGAACGTGTCCTCTTCCACGCAACTCATCATGTACGGCACGGGTCTGATGGGTCGCCGGGATCAAGCCCGCATTGGCGGCATACCCGCTGGCCGAAGCGAGCTGGTGCGCCAGCGATTGACTGAACATCAAGCCCAGGGCCACTGCATGGTGGTCCTCACTGACGAGTACTTGTCGAGTCAAGTAAGCATTGGATGGAAGCAAAAATCAATCCATTGCTCACCTTTTTGTTGTTTTTGCTTCTGTTTTATAGGTCTGCAACTCGTGCACATCCCGCCTCGACAATTTCGGCAATGTCTTTGCCCTGAAACACTGCGTCGAAGAGGCCAAGGTCATCAATCGCGACGACAATGCCGCCACTTGCATCCTTCAAATTGGTCAGCACCAGATGCAGCATGGGTCCCGTCCATTTGCCCTCCGACGTCCACCACCCCGCCCATGATCAAATTTTATACCCTATATGCAGCCAGCAGATTCTGGTTTCTCGCCTGAGTAGCGAGATTAATGCCTTTACAATGGTAAGTGACAAAAAAAAAAGCAAAAACCAAGAACAGAACGTGGAAGATTGGCATGATCAACGTACTCAATGTCATTTCTCTTATTTTTTCGGCTCAATTTTTTTCTCTTGACTCAAATTTTGTAATAACACAGTAAGAGGGAAAGGCGACGACCTCGTCGCTGACACCGTGGTAGCTTGTCTTTCTTGGTACCCTGTCGCGGATCAAAATGGGAAAGCAATTGGATCACTTTGACTTTCCCATTTTTACCGTCCTGAGTGTACTGTTATGGAACCGCAAAATGTCGGGTTTTTGGTGCACAAATTTTTTAAAATGAATAAATAAAACCTTTGTTTGAGGGACCGTGTCATTATCATTGACGTATCTGAGTTTACCACGGGGCAGTGGTTTAAAGTGTTTTTCAAATATGATGAGACGATAAAGAAAAGAGAAGAAACGAAGTAACATAATCATTGTGGGGAAATACAAATAATAGGGGGGAGCTAATCATAGTGATGGGAAATGGGGGAACAATGGCGAGGGCCACAAGAGAAAACGTCATAAAACGCTCGAACACGCGTTTACGTAACGCCTAACCTTGTCATGTACCCCTGCCAAATTTCGAAATTTGTGTTTTCTCGCCACTCTGAGCATCGTAGACACGCGAGCAACAGCTCATTTGAAAGAGCTCGGGTTTCTGCTTCAGATTGGGCTATATATTGCCAAATGTAGGATTGCCTGGATTTTCTTTACTTTCGCCTTTTAACGGCAGAAAAAATCGGCCTCGTATGAGAATCTATTTGCGCACAAGCATGCCTCGTTTTTAATTGCGCGCTCAAAATAATCGTGAGGCGCGCCGATGAACACTGAAATCCGGTAAGAAGCCCATGGGTCATTAACCTTTCGCCTTCAAAGCGAAAGCGTCAAAGAATCAAAAGCGACCAATCACACGCTTTTTGCAGCTCATGGCTCAAATTGGCAGCACCTCTCCTCAATGTCCGAAACACATCCCTCTTAACGCTTGCCCCCCATGCTGCGACACGCCAATCGCTTCAACGCTATCTACACGCACGTCCGCGCACACTCCACCTTGGGCTCCGGTACACTTTCTTTTAGCTTTTTGACAACAAATTGCATACACAAGACGCCACTCACACGCGACTTTTTGTTTTTTTTAAAAAAAAAAAAAAAAAAAAAAAAGCCATTTGCATGCACTGCCTGATCAAAAGCGCTATGCCGTGTCGATCCTGTCCAAGGCTGATCTCGGTACGCGGTCGCTCGCGGACAATCCCGCGTTTGTCATTGGCTGGGCCACGGAAAAGGACCACATTGAACCGAAATCATTTGTCGCCAACAACCAATTTATCGATTTTATGACGCGCGTCTTTGCCAAACGCATCCACCAAGTGAATGACACATCGCTCAAGGGCATGGCTCAGTGGCAAAAGGAGGGGTAACGTCACGGGTCGTGTCGTGTGTTCTGCCATTGAGAGAAAATCCGAAATACTCACCTTTTCTTTCACTCTTGTCGCGGTGTAGATGGCTCCACATCGGCGACGAGCGCCATCCTGCGCCCTGGGGACGCATTCCACGACCAGAGGACATCATTGGCAGCGTCTTGCTCGAGGATGGCAAGATCCAGCCAGGCACATACCAAGCCATGCCCGCATACCGCCTCGTCACCAACAAGGGCCTCATTCACTTGTCCAAACCCTTGCAGGATTGTCTCGTAGATGAAGCGAAAAAGGAATTGAAATAATAAAAAAAAACATCACCATAGAGATCATTCAACAATAAAAACTTGTGCAGAAAATCTTATATTTCGTGGATCTGCGTTATGATATGATACTGTACAGTACAGTACAGTACAGTATACTGTAGTGCGCCAAATTGCTATCATAAATTCATTTGGAAATAATGAGACTTGCTTCATTCAAAAGAGACACCACACCTGTGCCGCTGTGCGTCATTTGCAATATCATACTGTACATACTGTACTGTAGTAATACTGTAATACTGAGTATAACACGGGCAGTTATACGTACTTTTGGGCTACACGAGTAACCACCACCGCTCTTCCAATTTCCATCGTGCGCGATACTGTAGCCTGATTTTTACTGTAATTCGCATACTGTATGTTCTGCTTGCAAAATCTTCGGATCAACAACTTTTGATTTATTTTTACCTAAATCCCATTTTCTTGGCAGAGATTAAGGAAGACTTGTCACGCTTTTAACGTGTCGTAAGCAGCTGTTGAAAATCTACGTACAGTATGATGTTGAATGAGGCCAGCAGTTTCAACGATGATGGATGGGCAAAACTCATCACAGAGAAAATCCAAGTTTTTTCAACAAAATCTTTATTTAATCGCGATTTGCTCGACAACGGTCTAATCGACCCCTGATTTTTATTGCATTTTTACTAATAACAAACAGCGGGGCAAAGCATCTAATGGGATAACTTGCAGTGTGCTAGATTGTGTTTTAACTTTTTGTATCGGCCATTTCACCAGACTGCAGCCCACTCAATCAGTGCACAAAAAGGTACAAAACAAAAAATAAAAAAATAAAAAAATAAAAAAATAAAAATTCTATGCATTCCACGCACTTAATTTGGAAGGGTCAAATCTTAAATTTTTGCAAAAAAATCTTGCCCAAAGTAGGCACTTTTTCTCAGTCGATCGCCGTTCATGCATCACTCTTTGGGCCTTTTTCTTACTGTAAGTTGAGCGAGGCGATCTGCCATTTTGTCTGCCAATGTCAAATAGTCGGAGTTACCTGTTTGGGATGCATTGATCACTCGGAGTTCGAAATTTCCCAAATCTGGCATTTTCTGAGATTGAAAGGTGTGACCCCTGAGTGATCCCTGAATTTTTCAAAAGTGGTCGTACGTAGCGCTTTGAGGGTTTACCGGTAAGCATTTTTATTGCAAATTTTACGTTGAACTAGCTTCCGGGCGAGCCTTCGGCTCTATAAATGCCCTCCGCTACTCACCGCAGGCGGTGGTTGGTGCTGGGTGTGATAAGTGTTGAATGTGTAGATTGAGAAATAGAAATAAAATGACGTACCGGTAGATGATTCCTTTGTAAAAGCTTGGTGTAGGCTTTAATGAGAAATCACACATCAAAAAATAAAAAAATTGAATATGAAGAAAAAAGGGAAAAGAGAAAAAAGAAAGAATCCAGAAAGGCCTATTGCCCCATCTATATTCGTTCATCCTTGATTCGCAGCCTTGTAACCGGGGATGGTGCGCTAGGGGCACCGTGGCGGCAACCTCACCTTGGCAAAGCACCGCTATTCGCTTGTTCCAAATCAAGAACTCCTCAGCCAATTGATTGAGCGGTCACATCAAAATAAATTTTTTTCTTCGTCCTATAAAAGGCGCGGTGGTCCCACTTTTCTCTCTTTCTTTTTTCTTTATAACAACGCATTTTTAAGAATTGTTTTAAAAGCGTTCGTGCGAGATGGTCATTTCGATGGCTATCGAAGATACACAGAAATCGTCCAACAATTGGAGAATATCATATCACTAGAAATGGGTGCAAGATATGCTGAAGCTTGGGTTTCATCCCTGGCTAATGACATGGCTTGCAATTTCTAGCGATTCATTCCTCACTTTACAAATTCAATTGAAAGAAAAAAAAAAAAAAGGAAGGAAGAGTGCCAAAGATGTTTCAAATCATGGAGTGACGAACAATTTTGCGGTTTATTGAGGTCCTTTGCTTTTCGACGAGATAGAAGAGGATATACAACTGGGCGTGGTGGATGTGGCAGTGGCTTTTGGGACAAACTCGATTGGGTGTGTGATGATGATCTTGTCTGCCTTGTCCATGTATTCCGTTGTCCATTTTGATTGTTGCTGGTTGTTTTGCATTGAGGCAAGAATTGGTAACAAACCTATACCATTGACATGGTGTTTGTAAGCATATTGGACGTGCACAACAATTCATATGTTGTTGATTTTTCTTTTACTTGATCTATCCAGCTGCTTTTCTTCCATTTCAAAGAGCATGTTTGTACCAATTGGATCTTCCATTTGGCCCGCGAACGTCTGGCTGCCCAATTGAGCATATATTTGGGCCTGGGTAATATCCTGTACCTGCGTCGCAGCTGTTGTTGCATGATTTCCATGATCAATTGTGCCTGAGATTTGGTGAAGACGCTCTGCAGATTCTGCACAAACGCATGCGTGTCAAAATGATGCATAGTCAATGGCGGGCGGACGGCGAGTTGAGACGACGCTGAAGCCGAAGCATCCTTGGAATCCGACAAGGGACGTTGACGTGGGGGTATCGATGATGCTTTCATCCATGCTGATTGCTGCTGCTGTAATGTCGGCTGAATCGACGGGTTCGCAGGCCAGCTGGTCATTGGGAGTCCTGGGGGAGGCGGCGCGGATGTAAATGATGGGTGGGGTTGCTGTTGTTGTTGCAAAGACGGCCTCGTCGCCGTGGCAAAACAGAATTTGTTCACTCGACTTGGCGAAGATCGTGTCAGGACTGAAAAAAAACCATGAGCGTCTACAAACAACCACATGCATAAGCACAACGTACCATTGGAAGAACGAAACAAGAGGACCATATAATAATATGGTTTGAAAACAAATAAAGAAAAGAAAAAGGGAGATGAGGAAGGAAAACAGTAAGAGTTTTTGATGCCCTGGTTTTGTTCTTGTCCTGCTTGGAGGCACTGGAGCTCGAATTTCTAAAAATAGAATTTAGTGCCGCGAGACAACGGCCGCCCCTCGAAAGCCAAAAAAATTGTCAACCGCACCCCACCCCTTTTTTTGATCCATTCTGTCAATACATCGCACTACACTTTATTTGTGTACTCATAGCGGACGGCGATGCAGGCCCTTCAAAACAATGCAGGGAGGCATCAATCTTTCTTGAAGAAAAAGCTGCCTAGCCACGAGAACCAGCCTGCTTTCGTGGCTTTTGTCGTCAGCATAGAATCATTTTGCCTGATAAAAAAAAAAAAAAGATCAATTGCTGCCACGAAAAAAAAAGGAGGCATTGAAAGGAGAAAATGGCTTACTTTGTCACTGCATCTACATCCGTGAGTGAACTAAAGTCGTACTCGTATGCCATGTCGTCTTCATCATCGTTTAAAGCATCAATTGCTAGTTTGGA
>KV441884.1:159063-173700 GCA_001650995.1 Gongronella sp. w5
ATGACTCTCAGATGTCCAATGTGTAGGTTGCCAAACTGATTTCCCTTTTCTCGGCGCATCAGCCAATCAAGTAGAACATTCCGAGCAATTTCTGCAATCGCCATTTGCTCGGGAACGGCCTAGTAAACCTGTAATTTTTATTCCAGATTTACTAACAAACGGGGGCAAAGCATCTAATGGCGTGACTCGCAGCGCGCTAGCTAGGGGTTGAACATTTTGCATCGGTCATTTCTGCAGGCTGCAGCCCACACAACGTACAAAAATGTGTAAATTAAAAAATTAAAAAAAACAAAATTCCATGCAATCCACAGTCATTAATTTGGAAGTGTCAAACCTTAAATTTTGCAAAATAATTCGCACCAAGGTAGGCAATTATCTCAGTCGATCGCCGTTCATGCGTCACTCATTAAGCATTATTTTTCTTAAGTTGGGGCGGCTTGCCATTTTGTCTGCCAATCGCAGATCGTCGGAGTTACCTGTTTGGAATGCATTGATCACTCGGAGTTTGAAATTTTCCGTTTTCGGGATTTAAATGTGTGACCCCTGAATTTTTCAAAAGTGGTCGTAGCGCTTAGGGGGCTTAAGCTTTTTTGTTGCAAAATTTGAGCTGAACTAGCTTCCGGGCGAGCCTTCGGCTCTAATGCCCTCCGCTACTCACCGCAGGCGGTGGTTGGTGCTGGGTCATATTTTTTACATTTTCGAGTCCAAAAAAAATCGGGCAGGTCTGTATTGAACATGGAGCAATAGTTTACGCCATGATGCAAGTTTCATTGGCGGGCAAGTAGGCTGTAAAAATTTTTCTGGAGGCACAGCAGGCCGGCAAAGTCTGAAAACACGCATTTTACATTTTCGTGTCCAAAAAAAAATCGGGCAGGTCTGTATTAAGCACTGAGCTACGGTATAGTTTACGCCATGACGCAAGTTTCATTGGCGGGCAAGTAGGCTGTAAAAATTTTTCTGGAGGCACAGCAGGCCGGCAAAGTCTGAAAAACACGGTGGTCTTGCTTTTTTTTAATACAGTACAACAGTAGACAACAAATACTGTATGATACGGTACCTACTGTACGTAGCCAGTCGCCGCGCCATCCAAGCAAGCGACTGAACGACGCTGCTACTGTATCATACAGTAATACTGCGATAGTCAAAAGAGTCACCATCATACAGTACTATACTGTATGATAAGGCGAACAAGGGCGTGTGCTTGATTGACACGGAAGCAAAAAGAGCCAAGCAATTGAAGTTGACATGAATCATATGATACTGTGCCAGAGCGATCGACCGCTGGCGATTTTGAACCTGTAACGCTGTAAGACATTGCGGCAATGTTGGCTGGCGAGGGGGGCCAATTGTCGTTGAAATTCACGAAAAAAAAAATTCAAAAAAGGGGCAGCACGCAGCGGGCCTTTTTTTTTTACGCAGCGCCCTCGCTTGGACGCTGACAGCAGGTACGTGGGTAAGATAGGTGCGGGATGCATGTATCTTGTGGCACCTGAATGACAGGCGCCGGTGACAGTGTGTCTATCTGTGACACTTTTTTTCACCTATTTGCATGTGGATCCACTTCGATTTTTTCATTCGAACGAGGTGCCGGCGTGGGATACAGTACACGTTTTTCAAGGAGCCTTTCCCTTCCCTTCTTTTCTATTTTTTTCCTTCCTCTTTCTAAATGGAGACTCATCCGTTGTTACCCCGTCACTGGAAGGAGAAGCACGACCAGCGTGCGCCACAGCATACACAAGAGCGACCCTTGTCGCCCGAACCTCTTGACAACGGCTATGTCGATCCGACCAAGCTAGCGGCGTCACTTCCACTGCTGCCGTTTGACAACCAGGTGGGCGGCCACGCCTCACTGTTCCGGTTCTCGAAGCGCGCGATCTGCAAGCCCGTGTCAGGAAAAGAGTCACGATTTTACGAGCATTTGGCGCAACTTGCGCCGTCGCCCCTCTTGGCCTTTACGTGCCAATACCTGGGCACACTCAACGTCACGTACAACAGCGAGGGATTGCCCGAGGTGCTCTTTGATAAGAATCGGCGCCTGCTACAGGCTTGGAAGGCGTGTGCCACACAAAAAAGATTGAAACACAACGCATTGGGCCCATCACCGTTGCACGAACAGGTCCTACGCGATGTGCTCTCGCCACAGGCGATTCAGGAACGGCTCAGACAGGTCCGCCAGTGGCGCCAGCGCAGCAAATCGCTCAATCACCACCAAAGCCGACGAAAGCGTAGCCATTGTCTGTCCATTCCGTCACCGCCAGGCTCCCTTCCGTGCTCCATTGATGAGCATCGCTGGCTCGATCTCGACGACGACGACGATAGCCATTTAACAGAAAAAATCCGCCGCCAGCCATCCTTGACCGACGAAGACGACGAAATTCTAGGTCGATCCGCGCCTTCCGCCCTCGAATTTGGCCAAACCATGACACACCCCGTTCAGCAGCAACAAGAGCATGCCATTGTGCCACGTGATCCCAGCTCGAGTGCCAATTCCAGCAACGGCAAAAGAGATCATCCAGCTTTTTCGCCATTGGAACACGACGATACCCTGTTTGCCATGGACGACGTCGAACAAGCAGAAACAGCCGCGCCTCTTTTTGTTGGGAAACATGTGATCGTGCCAGGGACGGCCAGTCATTTACCTGCCCGATCCCGCCCGACCACCAATACAACTGAGTGGAGCACGCGCCACACGCCCGACAATCCATGGTCCTTCCACGTTTACCAGCGCGACAGGCAAAAGATGCAGCAGCAGCATCATAGCGACAGCGACGCGGTCAAACAATTTATCGTGCTCGAGGATCTGACCGACGGCCTGCGTTATCCATGCGTCCTCGACCTCAAAATGGGCGTGCGCCAATACGGTGTCGACGCCACACCCACTAAAAAGCAATCACAATCTCTCAAAAGCCAGCAATCCACCAGCCATTCGCTCGGCGTGCGCGTCTGCGGGATGCAGGTAAAAGGAACAAAAAAAAAAGTCCAAAAATGACGAAAACGACCAAAAAAAAAAAAAAATGAAAAAAAAGAGAAAGAGACACAAACGGCTTATCTTTTGCACGTTTCCCTTTTTCAAAAAAAGGTGTACGACATGGTGCAGGACCAATTTCTGTTCCAGGACAAGTATTATGGGCGCACGCTGACGCCCGACTCGTTCCAGGCGACGCTCGCGTCGTTTCTAGACAATGGGTACGGCTGCCAGTTGCAGCTGATCCCGACGATCCTGGACAGGCTCCAGGCGCTCGCGTCAATCATGAAGACAATGGACCAATACCGCTTTTATACCTCGTCTCTATTGATCATCTACGACGGCGATGCGCAGCATGCTGAACAAAAAGACTTGCCCGGCGCGCCCACACGCGTGTCGACGCACAAACTCGACCTGCGCATCATCGACTTTGCCCATTGCGTCACACGTGACGAAGTGGTTGAGCAGCGCCATGCATTCACGTATCCCCCATCGCACGCCGGCCCTGATCTCGGCTATCTTTTGGGCTTGCGCTCGCTCATCCACGCTTTTGAAAACATTTACATTGCCCACGGCGGCGACCCTGCGCTTTTGAGCGCTACTAATCACGTCTTTGACGATTTGAACTTGATACCATCCATTTTCGCAAAATAAAAAAGTTAAAAAAAAAAAAATGCATAAATCAATTGAATGCATTTTTTTTTATCTTTCGAGTCTCAAAATGTATGATCACTGTAGGTTGGTAACACAAGGTGCGCAAGGTGCGGAGTGCGAAAACTTTTTCTGCAGCTGCCGATTATAAAGAAAGAAAGTGGCATTCGCCCCGCCAGTTTGTTTTTTCTCTTTTTCTTTTTGGTGTGCACACCCACTCACGTATCCCCTTTGCTTTCCTCCTCCCCACCTTCCTCCTTTCTCCCAAAAGTCACTATGGACCCCACCAAATGGATTGATGTCACCGTCGACAAGAACCATTATTCGCTCGACCACTTTGTTATCCCCAAGCACTATGAGCACGACGTTTCGAGTATCCTGATCCCCCACGGTGTCATTATGGTAAGCCCTCCTCTTGGTTAAAAAGGCAGCACGCACGAGAAAATGGCAAATCGGGGGCCATTGACGTGGTTGTTCCTCGATCTTGCCTATAGGACCGTATTCAAAAGCTCGCTCGTCTTATTGTCGACGAGAACCAAGGCACGCCTTTGGGTAAGAATTTTTGAGAAGGATGGGGTGTTTGGAACCCACGTTTTTAAATCGTTTTTTGATTTCCCGCTGGGTTAGTGGTGTGCTGTATTCTCAAGGGCGGGCATCAATTCTTTGCCGATCTCGTCAATTGCATCAAGAAGTTGACGACGACCAATGGCCACAGCGTGCCATTGAGCCTCGAGTTCATCCGCGTAAAGTCATACAAGAACGATCAATCCGTGGGCGTGAACATCTCCTTGACCGAGGAGGAGCTCAAGGACTTTGCCGGCAAGAACATCCTCATTGTCGAGGATATCATTGACACGGGCAAGACCATGGTCGCTCTCCTCGACGCTCTCAAGACGTACCAGCCCAAGAGCGTCAAGGTCAGCAGCCTGCTCATCAAAAAGACCGAGCGCAGCAACGGCTACATTCCCGACTATGTCGGCTTTGCCATCCCCGACGCCTTTGTCGTTGGCTATGCCCTCGATTACAATGAGCATTTCCGTGATCTCGACCACATTTGCGTCATCAGCGTAAGTGGAAACCTTTGCAATTGGCAAAAACAGGGGGGAAAAAATGGAGAACAAACGCTCATTTTTTGCTTTTTTTTTCTTCTTCTTCCGCTGCAGGAACACGGCAAGGCTGCCTACGCTGTATAATTTGATCGAGGTGATGTCTAAAATAAAAAAGTGACCTTTGAGTTTATTAGATGATGATGGGGAAAAGGTGGAGGAAGGGTAAATGCGGCGCCCAGTAGTGTGATCATGAAAGCAATGCTGATGTCATAGATGGCATAAAAAAATGAACATAGTATTAAAATAAAAAGGGAGCGAGGCAATAAAAAAAAAATGACGTGCCATGGCGTTTGACGCGTGCAGAACGGGAGCAACGGCATTTGGAGTTGCACCAAACAAGGCGGGACCTGAAAAATACACAAAAGGATCCTCTTTCAAAAAAAATTTTCTGATAAGGGAAAATGGATGATTTCAGAAGAATAGACTCGGATCCACGCTTGGCAAGCTGTTGGTGATGCCTGGCGCGAGACGCATTAGGCTGGGATTGATGAATTCGGGCGTGTCGATCGCGGCCAGCGCGCCATCCATGACCATTTCACCTTCACAGGATAGGCTTTGCAGCAAATCGCGCATAAACTCGACATTGTAGCCTGCGTGTGCCTGGTAAAAGACAGCGGACATGGTCGACGTGTACGACTGGATGCTGCTGAGCGTGGCAGAGGACGCGGACGAGTACGACGTGGCGGGCGAAAGCGGCGGCATGACCACATCTTCGGGCAGAAAATCAAACGCGTCGCAAAACACACTGCCGGCATTGCTGGACGCGCGCGAGTGCATGGACAATTCCACGGTTTCAAGCTTCGTGTCGTCTATTGCATACTGCAGGTCATGGTCGGATTGGAATACCGAATCGGTCGTGACGCCAGGGTGCAAGTTGCCCATGTCTTGTTTTTGCTGCTGTTGCTGTCGCTGTTTGCGCTTTTTGGTCGTGCTGGTGTTAATTTTGGGTTGGCACTGCTCCTGGCGCTGTGCTTTCTTCTGCAGCTGCTTGCGACGACGCGCCATTTCCTCGTGGTCGCCGGTTGGAAGCCCATTTTCCGCGCACCAGCCCTCGAACCACGCGTCATTCTCCTGAGCAAGCTTCTTGCGCGTCACGGCGTCGATCTTGTGCTTATAGTGGCGCTTGGTCTTGGTTTCCTTGCGCATGGGATTGTACCGATAATCAGGATATCTGGGGAAAAAAAGAAAAAACAAGATCGATGCGTCAGCATGATGCAATGATTTTCCCCCTCCCGTTGTTTTGGTTCAAGCCTGTTCCCGCCCCCCTTTTTTCCCCTTCCATTCGCATTTCGTGGGGGAAGGTGGTCCCGCCGCACCCATTTTTATTTTTTTCTTGATGAATTACTTTTTGACGTGCTCCGTATGCGCATCCTCGGCAATCTTGCGGTAATGAGCCTTGACCTTGGGATCGGCCTCCTTCCACATGCGTGCAATCACCTTGGACACGTCGCGATGGTTGAGCGTGGCGCACTTTTCCGTGACTTCGCGGTATTTGTCCAAACGGAAGGCCATAAAGCAGTTGATTGGGCGCGGTGGGCGCGATGGATCACGAGACTGGTTACGGCTGGCACCCATGGTTGAATCAAGAATTAAAAAGAGAGAGAAAGAGAAAGAGAAAGTAGTGTGTCGTTGGGATGGACAGATGATTTTTTTTGGAGGGGATGAGATGACGAGATGTCCAATTATTTATATGTTTTGACAGTGGCCCTTAAGTGTGTTGCGTTGTTCCTAGAAAATAGGGGGGGTGAACAAAAAATTTCTTTGACGCGTCTGTCGCATCCAAGCAAACGCCAAATGGAAGGTGCCAATGACATAAAAGTAGAAAAGAGAAGAGAAGAGGGAAATAAGCTTTGGCAATTGACGATCGGCTGGCCAATGGCACTCAGGAACGGCCATCTCAAAGCGAGCCCCTGAGTGCCAGGCGCAAACTTTGCTGTGCAAGACTAGCCGGAGATAGACCAAAAGCGGCAAAATTCCGTACTTTTGTGCACGTCTTGCCAATCCAACTTTTTTCTTTTTTGCATCGCGGGAGAGATATTTTATCATTAACCCACCTCCCATTTGCTTAATTGCTCGTTTGCGCGCACACTCCTTTCATTTGACAGGCCGGGGCTGCGGAAAGAAAGAAAGTTGGAGACATTCTTTGGCCATTTTTGAGATTAGAACAAAAAAAAAAAGCGTGTTGTGGGGAGGGGGGCGCGGAGGGCGAGGGAATGGCGGCGTTTGCGCGCACTCAAAAAAGTCGACCTAACCCAGGGCGGTCCATGCGGCACAATCGATCTTCACAGGGCAACCCGTAAGGATCAGATGACAAGGGCGTGCGTTGTGAGCGCATTGATGTTGCATTGTTGTTGACACTGGAGCCATTGTGTCGGGGCACGGCACATGCGACGCGCATGGACGGTCAAAATCGAGCGTCCCACTCTTTTGTGTGATGGGAGCAAAAAGGGTTGCTTTCCTTGCCCTAAAAAGGTAAAAAAACTGGTCTATCGCCGAGACTTGACGCCTGCACGAAAAAACTAGGGGGCTGGGCAACACCGCCGACCAGACCAGAGCTGGCCCAGAAAAAAAAAAAAAAGTACCAGATTGCACTGTTTCTCGGTAATTTGCCTTTTTCTGCCTAGCATCATATGGCCCTTGGACCCCCAAAGCCTTTAGTTGCCTCCCTGCCAGCCAGGTAACTCTCGCCTCCCTTTTATTTTTTATTTTTTGGTCCATCGCGCCTGAGCAGTTGCAACAAATGCCGGATTTACACCTTTTTGGGTAAAAACGGCCGTAGACGCGTTCTGGTATGATGCTTCTTTGCACTTGCCTCCATTTATATGACTTAAAGTACGCGAGGGCCGATCAATTGTATATTTTCTCGGGTAGTCGGGTGCAGATTGTGTTTATTTTTCAAAAATAGAATCATTTGGCGTCCATTGGCACTCCCCCCCCCCCCCCTTTTTTTTTTTTACCCCAAGCAAAGTAACAACACACATCGCCTCCTCTAAAAGTGGAGGGCCACCGCCGGTGGGAACGATGGCCGACACAATGCGCGTCACAGACAACCCTGTTTTCCTTCTTTTCCCCCCTCATGCGCTTCTTTTTTTCTAATTTTCTTATTGACGCGTGTTGCTGCAAACGACTCAATTCTTTCTAAATTCCGCGTGCTGCGTGGCCATCCCCCCAGCATTTGATGGGTCCATAGAACATGGCCATGGACACTTGCCCGATTTTTTTTTTTCATTTCATTGTCCACCCTGCTTCTTTCCATCCCACACGAGGCGCCATGTCGCACAATGGACTTTCGAGACATGCAAGGATCAAGAAGAATGAGGTTACACAGTGGTCTTTCGGGTAATGGACCGAAGCATGGTGCGGTCTTCCGATATTTTTTTTTTTTTCGTCTTTGGCTCAGCAATGGGACCTCCACCTCCAGCAGCGCCTCTTGTTTCTTTTTTTGCCCCTCTTCTTTCCTTTTGTCCTCATTCCGTTCCTTTCTTTTCCACCCTTCCCCCTCTTGTCTCTCGCCCTCCAAACGCATAACTTTTAACACACTTTTCGCCAGTGACCTGCCGCTTCGCAACTTTGGAGTCACAAACATACTTTCCTTTTCGCCCCCTCTCCCCTTTTTTTCCATATGAACCACCTGCCCACCGACTTTGCGGCCACCGAGCGCCAGAACTTGGAGCAATTACAGCTGCTAGCCTCGGTAAAAAGGGCAAATTCAGGGCACATCAATCAAATTCACCTTGGATTTTGTAATTTTTAGCTGCTCAAGCCGATCGAGGATGCCCCAGCGCAAAGTTTGGCAGCGACTGTCAATGATTTGGTGCAACACCAAAGAGAGTTTTGCAACGTAAGGGCGAAAAAAAAATAGAGGGGCGATTTGCTCTTTTCTCCCAAAACGCGATAATTGATCCAAATCCTTTTTTTCTTGGGGGGGCTCCATTGGCCATAGAAATGGGACGATGGCGATAATACGTCACTTTTGCCCATGCTCGATCAGCTTGTAAGGATCGTAGGGAGAACAAAAGAGGGGGGGGTAACAGGCGCTGCACTCTCATTGGTGCCGTGGACTAGGCTAGATACACGCGATCCGGACGTGGAGCGACTCCCAATGCTCCCTACTCACTACCTTTTTTTTCCACTCGATGCTTATAGGGCCAAGCCCTCGACACGCCCTTTCGCCAGTATGCAGAAGCGCGTCAAAAGCTCAACAACGCGCCCGACGCGGAAAAACACGTCATTGACGCCCTGGACAAGGTAAAACGGCGCAA
This sequence comes from Gongronella sp. w5, assembly GCA_001650995.1. Classification (NCBI taxonomy): domain Eukaryota; kingdom Fungi; phylum Mucoromycota; class Mucoromycetes; order Mucorales; family Cunninghamellaceae; genus Gongronella; species Gongronella sp. w5. Next base: position 168,051 of record KV441884.1, read on the forward strand.
AAAAATAAAAAAGCAACGATGGCGCTTTTCTCGTCCCCCCTCCCTCCGCGCACCCCTAATCCTTTAGCACGGTCGCTCCTTTTTTTTTTATTTTTATGAAAATGGACTGATTTTCGTTGAATATTTTTGATTTGATTTAGCACTTGTCGTCAACACAGCAGCCGATTAATGCATATGACCTGTTGGGAACACCATTCAAACAATTGGCGTCGTACAAAGCCATTTTTTCGGTAAGCAAGCGTGCCAAAATAGCTCAACAGAGAAAGAAAGAGCAAAATGGATGAAACCCTCTCCCAAATCGTGCCCACACGGTCCTCGTCGTCCATCCCCTGGAAATCGCCATAGGGGCTCAGGCGGATCGCCGTCTTTTCAGGCCCAATGGCTTTGGACACCGCATCCACGACTTCCAAGGCAAAACGTGCGCGATTCTCCTTGGAGCCACCATAGTCGTCCGTGCGCTGATTGCTCGAGGAATTGATGAATTGATCAACAAGGTAGCCATTCGCACCGTGAATCTCAATGCCTAGCAATTAAAGAAAGAAAGAAAAAATAAGCATTGGGCACCCCTCGTCTCCCCCCCCTTTTTTTTTCTCTGTGGATATGTGTGATCACACACACAACTCGCTCTCTCTCTCGAGCTCAGCTGTGTGTGTGTGCTTTTCTGTTTGTGGCCTTGCTGCGAAGGGTGACTCGCTCAGCTTTCTCAGCTCATTTTTTTCCCTTCTTCTTTTTCCTTCTCCTTTTTTTTTTTCTCGTTTCTTTTTCTAGTCGCTCTTAACTTCCAACAGTGAATTGACGCCTCAATTGTCCCAGCACATTGACACGATGGATGCATTGCAAGTTCAGGCACCACGCAAGCGCGACGAGCAAAAAGACGACAAAGATAGCAAAAAAGACAATGGTTCTCCACTGGATTTCGCCGCGATTGTCGCCCTCGTTGATTGCAGCAAAGTGACTGACCTCTTTACCGGCGACGCCATGGTAAAATTGCCTTTTTCCCCTTTCTCGCTTTTCTCTCTCCTAGGGTCTCCTTTTTTTTTTCGCTCATTTCTCTATTTTTCGCTCATTTCATAGGATTACAAGTTGGAGAAGCGCAATGACCGCCTTGTGATGCGCGACGACTTTCTGCTGCTTGCGGACACCGACGACAAGAACAAGGCACCGACGCGGATCCATGTGATTTTGACGGATGAGCGATTGTTGGTGTGCCAGCAGCCTGACAAGCAAGAGAAAAAGCTCAATTTGCTGTATCCTGCATTGGCGATCAACGACATCAAGGTGCAAGCGACGATGCTGGACCGCGAATTGATTGGCGAATACACATTGACGATGATGGTTGTGGAAAAGTCGCTGATTCTGCGTGCTGAATCGCGTGAGCTGCGCAATCTTTGGACGGCGATGCCTGCAGCGACAACGGCTAAGACGGCTCGCACGATGGCGGTGCCCTTGGTGTGCGTCGCGCAACCCGAGACGCATCCGGTTGCGAAATACACTGACAACATTGAGAAAAAGGCACAAGACGAGGCGATAGTGCCTGTGATCAACGTGTCGTCACCCACCGACAACCAGCAGCAGCAGAAACGCATGCCACGTGTGTCGTCCATTCGCGCCCCATTGCCCAACCCCGACTATCAACCACAAAACAATCAGCAGAGACCAGTCATGCCACGCACATCGTCCATGCGCCATTCATCGCGCCCTGCCCCGTCTCCTTCTTCTCCTTCTCCTCAACAGAGACCCATGTCCCCGGGAATGCCCATGATGGCCATGGCCCCAGGTGTGTATCCGCCCAATTATCATCAAAATCAGCAAAATCAGCAAAATCAGATGATCCAGCGCCAGGCTTCTATGCAACAGCGACCAATGCCACCACCACCCGGCAATAGACCGTATCCACCACCGCCTCCACGACCTGTCCATCCTCAATACCAAAATTACGCACGCCCACTGCCCCCAGGACCCATGCCGCCCCTTCACCTTCAACAACAACAACAACAACAACAACAGCGCCCTTTCCCACCACCTCAAGACCCCCAATTCCACAATCGGCCACTTCCGAATCAGCCACATCATGCAAGGCCACATCAGCCAGGACCACATGGTCAACAACCCGTGCCCCCGCCACATCAAAGCCCTCCTCCGCACCAATTGCACAATCGACCATTGCCCATGAGACCCATGGCTCCTCCACATAATCCTCATCAACAACAACAGCAACAACAGCAACAACAAGGTGCCAATGTGGTCACGCCCGCGTCAAAGCCTCTTCCGGTAGCCAATGCCCCCAATGGGCCCATGTCGCCCCAAAATGCCAACAACAGTAGCCAAGACCAGGCCGATTACCGCCCCATGCCGCCCACACCGCCGCCGCAGCAACTGGCCTATACCAACAACAACAACCAACCACCCGCACCGGCACCTCCAATTGCATCTGCACCACCTGCACAACCACCCGCCGCCGCACCGCAGCCACCCGCCAAAACCAATCTGCCGCCAACCCCCAATAAACCCGACGACAACACCTTGCACGACGAATACGCCTCCTATCTGCATCTTTTACCCGACGAATTGGCCTCGCCGCCACGCAGTGTAAGACAAAAAAAAAAAAAGGCACAAAACGAGAAAAAAAAAACGGACCCCTTATCCTCTCTTTTTTTTTTTTTTTTGTTTAAAAATAGCCCAATCCCTACAATAGCAACAACCAGGCGAACGGCATCAAGCAGGTCGCGTTCCACAATGACCAATGCGAGGTGTTTCGATGGAAGGACGACTCATGGTATGCGGTCGAGGGCCATTGCGTGCTGGAGATCCGCCAAACCTATACCAATCGGTCGTGCATTGCCATCCGTTTGTCATCGACCGGTGATTTGTACCTCAACGCCTGGATCTTGCCACACACCATGGTCAATCTCGCGTCCCAAACCGATGTTTCCATTGGCGTGTCCATGGGTCAAAAGCGCGAAAATTACCTGATCCACTTCCAGGCGGCCGGCATTGCTCAGCAGTTGGAACAGGTGCTCCAAAAGGAACACCAGGCCGCCGTGGTCGCGTCGCGTCAGCTCAATGGCCACCAGGCACAGATTGGCGAACCCCCCACCACACCAAAGGACAACAGAAACAGCAGAAATATGGTCACCACCACGTCGCCGCGACCAACACACGCTGATCAGCAGTCAATGCATCAGCAGCAGCAGCATCCGCAGCAGCAACAAGCACAGAATCCTCAACAGCAGCAAATGCAGCAAGCTCAGAACCCTCATCAGCAACAGATGCAGCAAATGTACCCTGGCCAGCCCATCAACCCGCAACAGCAGCAAGCCAATGCCAATGCCGCTTTGATGACAAGGTCGTCGTCGTTGATGCACGCAGGCGTCGAACCAAAGCCGATCCCTCAGACCCTGCAAAAGATCATGCAGTGCAAATGCAAGCTGTTTATGCAAAATGAGCACTCGAATTGGAGCAATCTGGGCACCGTCTTGCTCATCGTGTCGCTGCAAATCCCCAGCCAGCGCATGCACATCCAGATCGAGAGCGACAAGAAGCGCGGCTTCAGCAAGATCATCTCTGGCGCAGGCAGCAATGGGTCGTCCGCGTCCTTGTCCTTGTCCGCACCGTCGTCGCCGAGGATCCCGCCATCGTCGTCCTCCGCATCCACAGGCTCAGATCCCTCATCCTCATCTACATCCCTGCACGACCCAACCACACCAAACACCATGGTCAGCGCCACCGTCTACAGCAACAATGTCGAGCGCATCGGTCCAAAGCGCATTACCTTTTTGCTTGTCAATGAGCGCGAACGCTCCTCAAACGTTGTCTACATGGTCCAATTCCGCGAGGAACAAACGTCAAATACATTGTACGAGTACCTCAAAGTTAAAAACGCCTCACATGGATGGTGAAATGGTCGCCCACCCCCCTTTCCCCCCTTTTTTGTTCTCCATTGCCCCTTTTTTTCCCTTCCCTTTCCTTTCCTACTTTTCTTGCTCCCAAACACACCCCCAGTACCCTCTTTTGAAATCCTCGCTTATGTTGTTTCGATTTATAATTCAAATGTTCCATTAGACTCCACGCGGCTACTCCTCCTTTTTTTTGTACGCCTCTTTTTTTCTTGCTTCTTCCTTGCCAATTCACATTCCTTTTTCCCCGTTTGCCGTCGCATTTCTTCACCCATCCCCCATTACCATTCTTTTTTTTTTTCCTCCCAAAATTAGCTAACCCAACCCCACACACCTTCTTCACATTCATCCCAATCTCAATAAATAATGCATGAGCGCGCAGGCACCACCCGCTGCACTCACTTTTTCCTCGTAAACAAATATCATATCATACGTATGATACGTACAGTAGGTACAGTAATACGATATGATGCTGTATGATGCTGTAATGCAGTATGATGATACCGGTGTTGTGTCTGGGCAATCTTTAGGTGAAGTGAGAGACAAAAAAGAGCAATCGGGGCACCAAGCACCATGAAAACGCGACAAACGCGTAAAAAAAAGAAATAAAGCAGGATAAAAACCTTTAATGGGTGTTGGTGCACTATTAGAGATATGGACATGTGGACTTACCACTGGCAGACAGTGGTTTAAAACGTGCAAAGTAAAAAGAAAAAAAGAAAAAAAAGAAAAAGGATAAAGAAAGAAAGGATAGGGGCTGCGAAAAGCAAGAAAAGGGCTAAAATAGGGAAGAGAAAAAAAAAAAATAAAAGGAAAAAGGGGCACAAAAAAAGCACATTCCTGACACCGGTACGTATTATCGACCTATCATATGATACAGCATCATCATTTTCGCTCGCGTGTGTGCGTCTCTTCAGCAGCAAGACAACGTTGATACAGTACGAAGAAAACCGCCCGACGTCGGCGGGTCGCCGTTGAGCGTATGATGCAGTAAATGATAGAGTGATCAGCAGATAATATCAAAATTCGACATCTTCACAAATCGAGCAATGGCTGCTCTGTCGCGTCTTTTTTTTCCACTATACTGTACGTAGAAAATCATGATTCAATTGCCACCAAACTTCTTGTCACGCACTTGCTTGGGACCTTGCTATGTAGGTACTATATCATACAGTATGATATGATGATGCGCGACAACAACCGAGCGACAAGGCCAATTGATCTGCAGCCTTGACGCACAGACGGGTCGGGGTTCCAACGGCAGCCAAAGAAGAAAGAAAAACGGCAAAACAAAAGGTGGGTGAGACGGAGAATGATGGCCATTGCTCGTCGGCGATGAGAGCAGCTACTACAGTACGTAGGGATGTTATTATTATAGTAAATCGAGAATCTCGATCGAGATCGAGATGACCCAAAATTTTGTCGACGAGACGAGACGAGACAATGTGAATCTCGTCTCGCTCGCTCGAATTACTGTAACAACATACACTAGCAGCTACAGTATCATAGAGACTTGCTTGGGGGAAAGTGGTGCATGTTGTGCATCCGAAATAATCCAAGAGCCAGGGCCAGAAATTGGCACTGCCTTATCAAAATTTTCTTCGATCGCAATGATGAAACTTGTATCATACAGTACAGTACAGTACTGTATCTGACACCTGAGTCACAAGTTGTGTTACACGAGTCACAACGAGTGACAAAATCACCGCCAAATTTTAGCCCAGTGACAGCGGCCTTTAGTCGGAATCACAAAA
>KV441884.1:175078-210637 GCA_001650995.1 Gongronella sp. w5
GGGAAGGCAGGTCCGTGTTGATTATCTTGTACGTTACCTCAATTCGCTCGAACGACAAGTGATCAACATTGATGATTTTGTCGAACACCTCAAACAGTTGAACCCACAACCCATTGCCACATACCATCATTTAGCGATCCGAGTAGTAAAATTACGAGCAGAAAGACGAATGTTCTTCACACCTTATTTTTTCGCCTACTTGCACCTCTACATACGTTCTCTTGAGCTGCTGCGCAACCATTCATGGCTTACAATGAACTTTTCTTGTCTTGGTTTATAGCTACCCAGCGTGTTTGTCGGTCTCACTTCTTGAGTAAAAGTGTTCATTGTCTGGCGCACGACTTCCTGGCCTCGCTCCGTGTTTCTATCATTAGCGGATGTGCTGCTGCTAGCAGTTGCACGTGACGCATTAGATCGAGATCGGGTAGAGGGCATAATAAAGGTGTTTCAAAACAAAAAAAAAGGAAAAGAAAAGAATTGACCCTTTTCCCCTCCCCCTTTTTTATATTGAACGGCTTGTAAAAAAAAAAAAAAAAAAAAAAAAAAAGATCTCCGCAGCAGTCCAAATAGGGTATTTGCCACCGGTGACATTCAGTGACAGACAGGCCGGTGACACATTTGTCACTGAGCTTAAACATTTGGCACATACCTTCACTGTATTGTTCGAATTAATAACGAGCTTTGGCAACCACCACCTTTCTTCTGGAATATTTTTTGTTTGCCCGATGATGCATTACTTTTTTTGTACATATCATAATACGCTTCTTGCAAAATCGGAGGATGATCAAACTTTTTTGTTTTACATATCATAATACTGTATTTTTATGGTAAGTCCCATTTTTTTCTCGGCAGCGAAAAGGATGATGACTTCTTACTGTATGAATCACGTTTTTGTACATCGCATCGTATGATACTGTAGATACAGTACAGTACTATCATTGTAGCTGCTGAAACTCTACAGTATCATACTGTACTGTACTGTACAGTATCGCAAGGGCGGCGGGAGGAGGCGGACCACCAGTTTCATTATTGATGGATCATGGATGGCCAAAACTCGCAAAGAAAATCCACCAATTACTGTATGATACTGTATTCAACAAACTTTTTGATTGCGATTTGCACGACAGCGGTCTAATCGACCTCCAATTTTTATTGCAGTTTTACAGTACTAACAAATCGGGGAGCAAAGCATCTAATGGGATGACTTGCAGCCTGCTAGCTTGTGTTTTAACTTTTTGCATCGGTCATTTCACCAGCCTGTTGCAGGCAGCCCAGCCACTCTGTGCACAAAAAGGTATCATACAAAACAAAAAAAAATACAGTACAGTAAAAAACATGTAAAAAAAATAAAAATCCCATGCAATCCACGCACTTAATTTGGAAGGATCAAATCTTAAAATTTTGCAAAAAAAAATCTTGCCCGAAGTAGGCACTTTTTCTCAGTCGATCGCCGTTCATGCGTTACTCTTTGGGCCTTTTCTTAAGTTGAGGCGATCTGCCATTTTGTCTGCCAATGGCAAATTGTCGGAGTTACCTGTTTGGGATGCATTGATCACTCGGAGTTCAAAATTTCCCAAATTTAGCATTTTCTGAGATTGAAAGATGTGACCCCTGAGTGACCCCTGAGTGACCCCTGAATGTTTCAAAAGTGGTCGTAGCGCTTTGAGGGTTTAAGCATTTTTGTTGCAATTTTTGTGCTGAATGCGATGCAGCCATTTTTTAGTGGGGTCGGCCAAGCGGATGGCGAGATACATGAATGCAAAACAGTATAAATACTGTATTATGAATATACAGTACTCAGTACAGTAGTACCTCGATATAACGTAATTCAAAAATTTTGAAAATGATCGACTACGTTATAAAAATCACAGCAAAATTACTGTACGTTATAAAATCTCTCACACGTGACTTTTTTCGTTACACACAACAGCCAAATGAAAATTTCAATTTACTACGTTATAACGAGGTACTACTGTACAGTATCTTGATAAACAGTACTGTATTAATTACCGTACAGTATGAGGTTTTCGGCATTTCGCATTTGCAAATAATTTTGCATGGTCAAAAAAAATCGGGCGGCCCCCCATCCAGAACACTTAATTACAGTATCATCATAGGGTTGTTACAGTAATTCGAGCGAGCGAGTGACGAGATTCACCTTGAATTGTCTTGTCTCGTCTCAATATGATATCATAAAATTTTGGGTCATCTCGATCTCGACTTCTCGAGCGAGATTCGAGCGAGATTCGAGAATGTCACATCTCACATGATAAAACTCGAGCATTTTTCTTTAAAACTTTGCCTGGTGGAGTGAAAAAATCCACAAATAGAGTCGACAAAAATACAAGGGTTGAGCCTCTCAATTCCAGAGTGCCACCAAGAGGTGAACACTACGGTATGTACTGTACTACTGTACTGTACACACGTACGCAGTACTGTAGTTCATCTCACTACGCGTCTTTCACCAGCGGGTACTGTACGTAGCTAGGCTGTAAAAATATTTCTGGAGGCACAGGCGCACAGCAGGCCGGTAAAGTCTGAAAATCACGGTTTCTCGTTTTCAAAAAGCAAACGTGCACTTTTTTGTTCTTCTGTGAAACGCGTTGCTGCAGGCATTAAAGTGAAAATGCGCGTCAGATTCTGTCCATTACAACCATCATTACTGACGAACAGAAAGCCAGAAACCTGCGAATCATCATCAAACTTCAAATTCGAAGGTAAAACTCATTCAAAACGGATGTCATAAAATGATAAAAATCATGATTTTGTGCATTTTCTCGGGCGTTCGTTGTCTGATTTTTTTTTTCAAACGGACGCAGGACAAGTTTGACGCTTGACGAAATGCCATCTCTGAATTTGATGTGCATACGTATCATAACTGTAGACTGTAGGTACTGTAGACTGTAGACTACTGCAGTGTTCTTGTACAGTAGTATAGAAGTGTGTTGTATCATACTGTAAAGGCTAAAGGGCACATTTACGTATACAGGAGCGAGCGAGCGACATCGCGAACCAGCTTGTTGCTTGTTGCTTGATTGTTGATTCAAGAGCGCTGCGCAATGCGCATTGATGGCGCAGCATTTGTAAATCTTAATCCGGCAGCTGCGTCGCAGGAAACGGGGTTGCTATGATATGCCGAAAGACGCAAAAACACCTGGACTTCGGTCGTCAGTGCACTGGGAGGCGCATCAAGGGTTACAGACGGGACATCTGCATACTGTACGTACGGTACACTCTGCAAATTACAGCAGCTGATGGCCGCAAGGTTTTCAATTGCACACACAGCAATCGCTGCAGCGCAGCATTGGGCCGCACACCACCATCACCACCACTGACGTCCTCTTTTTCTCTCTTGTCGTTGCAGACGTCACTCCGTGTTGCAAATAAAAAGATGTAGAGAAACAGGGTTTTTATTTATTTACTTGTCGAGAGCAGCCGTGGCATTGTCGATTGTGGTATGTAAAAACACGTGGTGGTCAAAACGATCCACAATTTGAGTCGGCAAGGTTGGCGGGCGTGCTCCATTTTATACCGTCCAAAGTAATGGTCGCTTAAGCACGTCGGCTCAAGGCAATCACGTTGGTCAATTCGTCGATCTTCTTCTTGGAACGGAGGAAGGTGCCGAGCTAAAGCAAAAAAAAATATAGAGACAATGTTAGGTCTCACTTGTTTTGTCGTTGCATTTTCGTCAATGTCAAGTTAGCTTACTCTCTTCTTGGTGAGCTTCTTGGCACGCTTGTCCTTGGAGTTCTTGATCAATTCCATGACACGACGCTCGTAGGGGGCGAAGCCGGCAACCTCACGGATGACACCGCGGACAAAGGTGGTGCGCTTGGAGGCGGCCTGTGTGACGTAGAAAAAAAAAGTGACAAGGGGTGAGCACACATGGTCCTTTTATCGCATCTCAAGCGGTGTGAGACAGGAGGCATAGGCGACCCATCGCACTGCATTGCATTCGATACATCCATCCATCCGTCTCATGCACGCATCCATCCATCCATTGTTTCGCGTGATCGTGGCGCGGAATTGGGTCGATAGATTCAATGGATGGTGAAATGGGATGATGCGTGCATTGTTCGTGTCGATGATGGATATGGATGGTGTCGCAAATCGATTCGTAGCGTGGGTCGTGGCCTATTTCTCCCGCCTCTCTCCATCCATCCATCCATCCCGCTATCCATCCATCTCTCATCTGGTCTGATACGTACACCCTTGCGGTAGGAAACCTTTTGCTTCAATTCACGGCGAGTGGTGATGTGGCCATGGTTAAGACCAACGGCGATACCAGACTTTTGTTGGGGAGCCATGGATGGTAATAAAAAATCAGGGAAGAAGAGGAAAAACAAGAAGACAAGGAGGAGCGGCACGCAACAATGGCCGCCAACTCTTCAATTTCAAGCACCGCACCAACCACACAGCCGGCCCCGCTTTTTGGCACTCGATCTGGCAATTGTTCGGAGCCCGCCCTTTTTTTCATGAAATCATGGTTAAAAAAAGTGTATTAAATTACATGTAAAACGTAAAAAAAATAAAAAAAAATAAAAATAAAAGGATGCCAACTAGGATGCCGTTTGCTCTACATGGTCATCGTCAGCTTCTTTTGCGCGTTTAAATGCGAGACCTTCTTCGCATTCCTTCTCTTTGCGGAGCTGGTGAATGTCATTGGCTGCATCCTCGTCCTCATCGTCGTCGCCGATTTCAAAAGGTGAGGGCGCATCTGGCAAATCAGGCGCGTTTTGGGGCTCGGCAGTGACATCCTGTGCCTTGATGATAAATCGCGCGTCGTACGTGGCAATTGCAGCCGATAGGCGATCGCTCAGGCTCAGTGCAGGGCCTGTCAATTGAAAAAAATAAAACGAGGTCAATGGCCTTGGACTTTTTTTTTTTTTTTGATATTTTACCAATGGCATCTGTGTCCACAAGCTGCGGGATGTCTTGATTCAGCGTATCAAGCAGCTGTCGGCATCGATGGTATACTTGCTATTCACCAAAAGAAAGAAAAAAAATATGAGACATTCATGAATGTCATACGCGTTTTTTTTCGCGTTTTACCACAATGGCATCTTCATTTTCAACGGTATCGTGTTGCGTGGCGCCGAGCATGGCCTCAAGGAGCTCCGCCTGCGACGTTTCCAGAGAGTAATCGACGGTGGGTGGAGACGGTGCGGATGGCGTGGCAGCAGGTGGCGGCGGCGACGCTCGCATAGAAGAAGAGCGTGTGTTTTTACCGCGAGTAACAGCAGTCAGGCGCTCCTGCAGCGACAAACGTGCCGTGGCCTGCGTGGTCGTGACCCAATTGCTGCTGCTGCTGCTGTTGCCAGTGCCATGCGAGCTGTGTGAGCTGCTGGTATCACTGTCATGCTGCTGTTCCTGCTTTAGACGTGCATTTCGGTCACACAACACCGCCATGTCCGCCTGCACTTTGATCCGTTCCGTGTCGGCGTTCTTTTGTTTTCGTAAAAAGAACAAAAATGAGTCATTTCACCCTAGAAAATTGGGCAATGGCTTACAGGTATGTTGATGTCCAAAAAGGTGAGCGACTTGTTCAGCCTGAGGCCGGACACGAGCGCAAGGAGGCCACCCATGTCGATCTGCGGGTTGTGCGCGAGGTCAAGCTTGTTCAATGATTTGCTTTCTGGCAAACACTCGGCAAGGGCAATCGCCGCTATCGAAAAACAACGTGTCAAACGCGTATTTTATGGACATCACCCGCGCTTACCTGCAGATCCCAATTGACAATCCGTCAGGTTGAGGTCGACCAGAGCGTGATTAACGTAGAGCGCTTGCTTGAGAGCATTGATCTGCAAATGAATGCGTCAATATCCCCTCTTTTTCTTGTTTTTTTTTTTTTTTCATTGCGGATATACCCCCGTCAATTGATTGTTTGCGCCTAGAGGGTTGCGCGCCAGGACAACGGACTGGAGGTTTCCATTGTATTTCTGATAAAAAAAAAAAAACAATGCATGCGTGAGCATCGTAAGAGTGGTTCAAGCAAAAAATGAGGGAAATTCGTACCAAAGCCTCAGCAATGTGGCCACAAGCCGCGGCATCCAGCTTGCAGTCGACAAGCGAAAGCGAGCGCAAGCTGTGATTTCTGCGGAGCGCCTGTGCGACGTACTGGATGCCCTGGCGCAGGTCATTGCTATCGAGAACGAGGGCGCGGATGCCGTTTTGCGAGGTGCTGCCATTGGACTCATCGTCATAATCGCGCAACATGACGCCAATGTGTAGGGCGGCCTGCTGATTGAGTTGGTTGTGCTTGAGCGACAAGTGCTCAAGACCCGCACGCCGCACAGCGCGACTCAGGGCCTCGAGATGCGGCGCGCGAAATGCACACCGATCCAATATAAGACTCGACAGCGAGCGCGATGACTGTTGCATCAGTGATTGACCGAGATATTGCACGGCCTTTTTATCTGGCGTTGTGCCCGACAAATCGAGCGATTGCAGGCGATTGGACTACAAAAATAAAAAAAATAAGGGAAATGAACTTTTTTTTTTTTTTTGTCATGTTCTCGCTTTCCACCCTGATATCACTTACGTTTTTGACAAAGATGGAGATGTACTTGAATCCTTTTAGCTGTATTTTGCTGTTGTACGAGAGGTCGAGGTGTTGTAGGCCATTGGCGACCAGGAGACTGTGGAGCAAGATGCGTAAAGACTATTAAACGCGGGTGAGACGCGACGTACGTATGGGGTTATGGAACTGATCCTCTTACGTCTTCCTCCAGCTGACAATTCCGCAGCTTGAGGGTCTGCAAGCCGAAATCGAGACACAGCATATCGGCAAGAGGCTCCATGTGGCGACGCGTTAATGGCTGGTCGGTCAAATCGATAAATGTGAGGCCGTGCTGCGGCTGGGACTGTTCAAAAAGGGTTCAGTGAGCTTTTTTTTTTCCGACACTCGCTTTTTTCATATCTTACAATCAAAGCAGCAAGGGGTGGCAGCATGAACGTATCCTTATTTTTGCACGCTTGTTCATAGTAAATGAGGATGTTGCCCGTTGTCACGGGTGCAGAGCCCACAATTGGGATGGGACTAGCCGGCGATGCAATGGGCTCCTTGGTGGCGGTGGTGTCACTGTTGGTGGCATAGGGAAAATACTCGGTGGTGAGCTTGGCGAGCGGGAAACGCACGCGTTTGAGCTGCTTGGCGTCCAATTGGTCGTCGAGCGGCGCGGGGTCGTCGTCTTTTTTCTGTTTCTCAGACGCCGACGCAACGGCGGGCGTGGGCAAGGGCGTCGAAGCCACTAATTTGCGGAAAAGCGCCAGTGGCCGCTGTTGTTGCGGCTGTTGTTGCTGTTGTTGGCTTTGGTGCCCTTGGTTGGCCGAGCTAGAAGGCGAAGAAGAGGCAGCAGTAGCAAGCTGGTCACCGAATCTGGCTAGCCAGCCGGTGGATGAGGGCTTGTGACGCTTAAGAATGCTTTTTTTGGGTTTGCATTCTGGGTTATAGTCAAACGGAGGCTCGGCAGTGTGCAGGGCAGCCATACTTTTAACAAAGAGACAGGGAAGGAACCGAGGAGAAAAAAAAAAAAAAAAAAAGGAATTGAGGGCGCTCACAATCAAAAGAAAAGATCATGCACGTGTGCCTTTTTGAAATTCAGCACTCTGATTGGACCAATGAGTTTCCCCTGCGGTCCTGGCTCCGCCCTTTGGCGAGCAAACGCGCGTTTCCGTCGTACGCGCGCAGCAATTCTATTCGCAGCACTCCATGGCAAATGAGAAAAATAAAAAAAAAGGTGAATGATCCATGGATTTGCTTGCAAAAGGGCACAAAATGGAACGAAAGCGCCCAATGGGTCTTTTTTTTTGTTTTGACAATTATGGCGGTGTCACGTGGTCTGATGAGAAAAAAAAAGGGAATGAAAACAAGGCGTGCTCTCCCTCTTTTTCTTTTTTTCTTTTTCATTCTCCTCTTTTCTCCATACTTTTCTTTTGTTTTTTGCCTTTTGTGCATGACTTTTTACTTTGTTTTATCATGCTCAACTCAAGTCACCACGGGCCAAATGCGCTCATACAGCCGTACGACGATTATGGGAGCGGTGTGACGGCGCCGTACTTTTTTGACAAGGATTACCCGTACGCGTCAACCAACGGGTATATGCAAGAGCAGCAGATGAAGGCGAATCAGTCGCGTAAGAGTAGCAGCATGCCGCATTGGCATGCGCGCTACGTGGCGTCACTGGCGCGACAGCAGCCAGCTGTGCAACAAAAGCGATTGTCGCAAGACGACCCGACAGGCCACGTCAAGACCAAGCTGCTCGAAGCGGCCAATGGCCACGACGACCGATTGAACAATAATGGCGGCATCAGCAGTAGCGATAGTAGCGACGACGAGGAGAATGGGACGGCGGCATGGCATGTGTTGGATATGGGCGGCCAACGCCTCAAGCATCTCGCCCCGCCATTGTTCCGCTACACCTTTCTGACCGCTCTCTTCATCAATCACAACCAGCTCACTTATTTGCCAAGTGAAATCCGCCATCTGCCTCTCCTCGAGATCCTCGATGCCTCGGGCAACCTGCTCACCTCACTACCACCCGAAATCGGCATCCTCGTTGCCCTCAAAGAATTGCTTCTCTTTGACAATCGCCTCACAGCCTTGCCCGCAGAAATTGGCATGCTTTTCCAGCTCGACGTCCTCGGCATTGAAGGAAACCCGCTCGTCGACGATCTCCACATCCTTGCATCAAAGGGAACACACGGCCTCATCGAAAATTACCGCGAAAATCTTCCTGGTGAGTCACTTTTTTCTTTTTTTTTTTTTTGCGTGTTTTTTTTTGGGTGATTTTGCTCACACATTCTCCTGTTCGCTTTGTTCGTAGTGGGCACCGCGCCACCACCACGCCAATGGATCAATTTGGTGGAAACCAGTGGCGAAGATCAAGGTAAGCGGCTCGTTTCACCCCCCAGTTTTCTCCTTTTTTTAATTCATGGCATTGCTTTAGATGCTTTTGTGGTGCTTTGCTACAACACATTGTGTCCCATGTACGTGAACCACGGCAAATACGGCTACGCACCAAGCTGGAGCATTGAATGGGACTATCGCAAGGACCTGTTGCTGTCAGAGATCCAAGATCTCGAGGCCGACGTCGTGTGCCTGCAAGAAGTCGCCACCATCCACTACGAGACCGTGTTCCAGCCGTTCATGAAGACCAATGGCAATTACGAGGGGCTCTTTTATCCAAAGTCGCGCTCAAAAACCATGGATGAGGACCAACGCCAGCTCGTTGACGGCTGTGCCATCTTTTACAAGGCGTCGCGGTAAAACCCATTCAGCACGACGTGCTTTTTTTTTTTTTTTTTTTTTTTTTTTACGTCGTGTCTTATCCCCCTTTTTTTATAGGTACAAGCGCATCAATCACATGTTTGTGGAATTCACGCAAAAGGCGCTGGAACGACCGGATTTCAAAGAGTCCAAGGACACGTACAACCGCCTGATGCTCAAGGACAACATTGCCATCTTTGTGTTGCTCGAAGACATGCACACCAAGAAGCGGCTCGTCGTGACAAATGTGCACGTGCATTGGAACGAGGCATTCTCGGACGTCAAACTCGTGCAAATCGGCATCATGATGGACGAATTGCTGCACTTTATCCAGCGATCCGGTCACGCAGCTTTGCCCATCGTCATGTGCGGCGACTACAATGCCAGACCCGGCACGGGCATCCACCAATTCCTGCTGCAGGGTGCCCTGAATGCTGGCCATCCCGAATTCCTCGGCCATGTCTATGGCAGGTACACCTCGGAGGGCATCCGCCACAATTTCAAGCTCAAGAGCAGCTACGGCCACATTGGCGAGCTCGACTATACCAATTATACCATCGGTTTCAAGGGCGTCCTCGATTACATCTTTTATTCGTCCAATCTTCTCGAGCCTCTTGCCGTCCTGGGGCCCCTCGACCGCGACTACATGGCCACACAGGTCAGCCTCCCCACGCCGCATTTCCCATCTGAGTAAGAACAACAAGAATGAGAAAAAAAAGAGGAATTGGAGGTGAAAAAGGCACCAAGCAAAAACAAACAGAGTTAGAGGCGCGCCGTTGTTATTCATTTGCCCTTTTTTTTTTTTTTTTTTTTTTTTTTTTAGTCATATCCCGTTGGTGACCGAGTTCCGTTTTACGGATTAGTACTCCTTCATCATATCTTTGCCGATATGCCTTCTTTTTTTCAGCTTTGTGATCGTTCTCGTTTGATTTGTCATGATACCCCCTTCCTTGTCTCCCACATGATATCTCCCTCCTTGCTCTCTTTGTAGTTTAGTTCCGTATCTGTTTCTTTTGCAACTTTAAAAATAAGAAAACATTCAATGCCACTCAATTTCTTGTAAAAAAGGGATTTACGGGACAATACATCCATTTGGCGACGCAATTGGCACGATGCCAAGTCGTCGCCATATGGTATCATATCATGAAAAAAAAAAACGAGCAGAGAAGGAATGCATCCCAAGAAAGAACTAGTGATGTTGGAAACGAAAAGTGCAAAAAAGCCCCGTAATTGACCAAAGTGAGATTAAAACATGAGCTGGTTCTCGCATGGGCAGATGTTTAATGATAAAAAGACATCAAGGACGCTCTAAAAATGTGTACATGGGCGTGTACCAAAGTGCAGACGTCGCGGAGAAAAGCAGTGCTGACATTTCACGAGTGCAGCCATTGCATTGAAGCGCCAATTGTTGCCATTCTGCATGGAAATCGACCATGCCGACCTGCCGAGAAGCCGGGTTCTGGATAAGGCCATTCACGAACAGGGCAATGGCCATGTGACGCTGAATGCGGCTGGAGCAATCATGATTTAAGCAGTTGCAAGTGATTTGACCCAATGCTTGGTTGGAGAAGAGCCCATGAATGGATATGTAATGGCTCTTGTCGCTCTTCATTGTGTCCACAGGGGCCCAGAGAGCAGAAGAGAGCTTGAAAACATCCGTGTCGATCAATTCGTGCGCAATTGATTGCTTCTCGCCGTTATCCAAGGTGTTCTCATAATTCAATGCAAGATTAACAAGCTCACTGTGTGCACTCGCAGCTTGAGGGAGCAACAGCTTCAGAGAATCGGGATCGTAAATCCACAAATAGCCGAGAGAATGAATGGCCAACATTTTGGCCAAATCAAGGGGCAAATCACTGCTTGCATCTTGCCCCGCCAAACTTTGGAAGGCATGAATGCGATGTGTGATCACTTGATGGCACACGTATTCCAATGGCAGTCGCCTGACTTTGGTATCGACACCGCTGTCCATTTTGCGCTTGCGAGCCAATACGCGTTCATAAAGACAGTGTTGAAGCAACAAATCGCCTGCTTGAATGTACTCTTTGCCACGGAGAATGCGACCGCCGTAAGCATGCGCGCAAAGCCAAGCAAACATGCCACAAGCATACAGATTCGCAGGGCTGGTATCCTTGGGAGGCTGATTGGGACCACTGGCCAACCAAAGATCGACGTCGATCATCAATTCACGCGACTCGTTCTCCCCGGCACCAAACTTTTTAATGTAGTCCAAAAAGGCGTCCATGTTCAATGGCGCACCACATCCACAGCTGTGGGCATGCTTAGTGAACAAGATCATGTCGAACATGGCGCAATAAACTTCATCATTCCATTGGCACAACAGAATACTCCACAAATGCGTAAATCGATGCATTTCGGCAGCCTTGGCACACGACGCATCACATTCACGTTGAAACAAGATACGATCAATGGTCATGTTTCAATGTTAAAATCAAAATAATAAAGAGCAAAAAAAAAAAAAAAAAGCGCTCCATGTGATGTGCATCGATTTTTTTCGATTGGGAAGCGATCGGCATCCCCGGGCATGTTGGGGGAAGCGCTTGAATTGATCGCACCTCCCCCAATTCCCAAAAATAGAACTTAACTTCGGCTGCAGTTCGATCGTGCACTCTTTTTTTTTTTTTTTTTGTTTGGAATTCGATCGTGCACTCCATACTCTGGCACTCCTGCGCTCTGCATGCCATGTCAAAGGTGGAATCCAGCGAGATTTTCCCTTGCTTTTCGTTTGAAGTACTTTTTATCGTGATAGTCGTGTGTAAAGAGCTTAGCTTTAGAGCATCGCTTTTCAATCATCTTTCAAATGTAATACATGGTCATTGCTGAGTTAACTCGCTACAATTGTCGTTCACACGATGCTTGACTTCTTTTTTTTTGTGCGACTGCACCTAAACGGGAGTCAAAATAGAGACTCCCGGCATCACCCTTTCCTTTTTTATATAAGCGGCTGCATTGAGGCGCACCAGTCGGATAAAAGACATATTATTTTACACAAATTTCACCTGCGGAGTGTCATTGTTTTGAATATTTATTTTTCTTTTTTTGCATCATAGCGCACGGAGGATTGACCAAAAATGCGATCGAGGACTACCAATCCATTGTGGAGGAAAGACGCGACACTCTGATTAACAATGTCTGCAGGTCCATTGAAGCAAGCAAAGGAGAACCCGTTTGCCTTGAGGAAATATTCGAGCACTTCAGCATGACGTCCATTCTTGCAATCACATTCGGCAGCATGTGCAACTTTGAACCTGGCGATCCTCGATTGCACGAGGGATTTGCGTTGACAGTGGAAATCGGCAATTGCTTCAGTCCAGCCGAGCGCGCCGCCGAGTTCTTTCCGCCGCTCAGACTCGTCGTGCCGCAAAACAGAGAAAAATTTGTCATATTGCGCCGCAAGATGGTCAACTTTTACGGAGCCTTTGTCAAGGAGTTCCGTGAGCTTCTAGAATCGGGTCGTGCTGATGAGTGTTTCATGAAGAATATCATGCAAACGAGCGACCTGACAGATATTCAGCTGATGGATTTCGTCAACAATTTTATTGGCGCCGGATCGGAAACGACAGCGACCACGCTATCCTGGCTTATAGCTCTATTGGCCAACCACCCTGATGTTCAAGACAAGGTCTATGATGAGATCAAGGAGCAGGTCGGCTTGGATCGCCTTCCAGGCCCTGAAGATGGTAGGGAAAAACCTCACAATGATAAAATTGACCTCATATTTTTTTTAATCCACAACAGAGGAAAAGCTGCCTTATTTACGCTGCACTCTCTTTGAAACGTTACGTTTGCGCGCACCTGTACCATTGTCTGTTCCTCACGCCACCAGTCAAGATGATGTTTATCACGGCTGGGTGATCCCGAAGCAAACAACGGTCATTATCAATGTGCATGCCATTCATCAAGACCCCGAACTGTATCCGGAGCCAACCAAATTCTTGCCTGAGCGCCATTGGGACCATGTCACGCAAAAAAAAGGCACTTATGACAAGGACGGGATCACGCAAAATGTCAGCGATCGGCCGCATGTCGCATTTTCAACAGGCAGACGGGTCTGTGTCGGCATCCATCTCGCCGAACGTAGTCTCTTTATGGCAGCTAGCGCGCTGCTGGCACGCTTCCGCTTTGAACGACCCACTGAGCAACTCATCAATGTGGATGACATTAAGGACATAACCTCTCCTGCATTGGCCCCCAAACCATACAAAGTGCGTATTGTGCCACGCCAAGCGTGAATCAAAGCAAATAAAATCAAGACAATTATCGGTCCCCCTAATTTTAACAAAAGGCATTTGACAGCTTGAATCATATCGGTTTCATCGGTTTCTTCACTATAATGGCTGTAAGCTCAATTGAGGATTTTGCGTATACAGAGCTGAATTTTCAAGGAAAACGTTAGATACTTAGAGGGATCATGTAAGCAAGCGTTTGACATGTTCTCTGAAAATATGGCATCGATAGCAGTCTAGATGATGAGAAAAGGTGAAGATTGTGAGTAAATTTGAGATTTTGGCTGGGAAAGCTAAAATAAAATCAGAAAATTTACACTTTGACGCGCTATGCTCTTGAATTTGCATCTATCCATTTGAAATTCATGTGAAAGATGGGGATATGGAAACGATCGACGTTGGGGTACTAGTAGCTTGCATTGCACCTCCCCCAATTCCCTAATTAAGATTTGACTCCTACCGAAGTTCGGTCGTCCACTCTACAGTATGCGCACTCCCTGCGCGCCTGTATGTACAATAAACTTCATCATTCCATTAGCACAACAGAATACTCCACAAATGCGTAAATCGATGCATTTCGGCAGCCTTGGCACACGACGCATCACATTTACGTTGAAACAAGATACGATCAATGGTCATGTTTCAATGTTAAAATCAAAATAGTAAAGAAGAGCAAAAAAAAAAAAAAAAAAAAAAAAAAAAAAAAAAAAAAAAAAAAAAAAAAAAACCCCCCCATGTGCCGCCTCCCCCCGATTGGGAAGCGATCGGCATCGGGCATGTTGGGGGAAATGCTTGAATTGATCGCACCTCCCCCAATTCCCAAAAATAGGATTTAACTCGGGCTGCAGTTCGATCGTGCTCTCCATACTCTCGCACTCCTGCGCTCTGCATGTCATATCAAAGGTGGAATCCAGCGAGATTTGCCGCGACTTTCCGCTCGAAGAATTTTTCTATCGTAATGACCGTCATGATCTGTAAAGAGCTTAGCTTTAGAGCATCGCTTTTCAATCATCTTTCAAATGTAATACATGGTCATTGCTGAGTTAATTCGCTACAATTGTCATTCACACGGTGCTTGTCTTTATTTTTTGTGCGAGTGCACCTAAACGGGAGTCAAAATAGAGGGAGGGGCCGGGAGTTTCCCGCATCACCCTTTCCTTTTTTATACATGCGGTTGCATTGAGGCGCACCAGTCGATAAAAGACATATTATTTTACACAAATTTCACCTGCTCTCTTCACCTTATTAGCAAACATGGGCGCTCTCGAGAACGTTCTTGCCAGATCGCAAAGGATATGGACAACCAATGCCGTGGATTTGCTCATTTTACCATCGATACCACGGCGGCGTCGTGGGGTGGTTGGTGGTGGATCGGGCGGGTGGGCAATGGCGGGTGCGGCGGGCGGGTTGGCGTCAGGGCGACGCGGGCGGGTCAATGGCGCTGGGCGCGTGCCATTGGTTGCGCGGTTGGTGATCCTTTTATCCCTATGGACCACATTGGCGACGATTGCGACGCATCGGTAAGGCGTTTCTGGCGGAGTGTCATTGTTTTGATTTTTGTTTTTTATAGCGCACGGAGGGTTGACCAAAAACGCGATTGAAGGCTACCAATCCATTGTTGAGGAAAGACGCGACACGCTGATTAACAATGTCTGCAAGTCCATTGAAGCAAGCAAAGGAGAACCCGTTTGCCTTGAGGAAATATTCGAACATTTCAGCATGACGTCCATTCTTGCAATCACATTCGGCAGCATGTGCAACTTTGAACCTGGCGATCCTCGATTGAACGAGGCGTTTCCATTGACAGCGGAAATCGGCAATTGCTTCAGCCCAGCCGAGCGCGCCGCCGAATTTTTTCCGCCGCTCAGACTCGTCGTGCCGCAAAACAGAGAAAAATTTGTCATATTGCGCCGCAAGATGGTCAACTTTTACGGAGCCTTTGTCAAGGAGTTCCGTGAGCTTCTAGAATCGGGTCGTGCTGATGAGTGTTTCATGAAGAATATCATGCAAACGAGCGACCTGACAGATATTCATTTGATGGATTTCGTCAGCAATTTTATTGGCGCCGGATCGGAAACGACAGCGACCACGCTATCCTGGCTTATAGCTCTATTGGCCAACCACCCTGATGTTCAAGACAAGGTCTATGATGAGATCAAGGAGCAGGTCGGCTTGGATCGCCTTCCAGGCCCTGAAGATGGTATGGAAAAATGTCATACGACGACGAAATCGCGCTCATATTTTTTTTAATCCACAACAGAGGAAAAGCTGCCTTATTTACGCTGCACTCTCTTTGAAACGTTACGTTTGCGCGCAGCTGGACCATTGTCTGTTCCTCGCGCCACCAGTCAAGATGACCTTTATCGCGGCTGGGTTATTCCGAAGCAAACAACGGTCATTATCAACGTGTATGCTATCCATCATGACCCCGAATTATATCCGGAGCCAACCAAATTCTTGCCTGAGCGCCACTGGGATCTTGTCATGCAAAAAAAAGGTACTTATGACAAGGACGGGATCACGCAAAATGTCAGCGATCGGCCGCATGTCGCATTTTCAACAGGCAGACGGGTCTGTGTCGGCATCCATCTCGCCGAACGCAGTCTCTTTATGGCAGCTAGCGCGCTGCTGGCACGCTTCCGCTTTGAACGACCCACTGAGCAACTCATCAATGTGGATGACGTTAAGGATGTAACCTGTCCTATAATCGCACCCAAACCATACAAAGTGCGTATTGTGCCACGCCAAGCGTGAATCAATGCAAATATAAAACAAGACAATTATCGGTCCCCCAAGTTCAAATAAAGGCAATCGGCTGTTTGAATCTGCTAGGACTCTGTATAATGCCCACAAAATCGATGCAATGAAACCTTGTTTTGGAAACGATTGGAGGTTAGCAAACGGCATGCATCGACTTTTTGCAGCTATATTTCCACGTTCGACTGCAATGTTGGAATGTAAGGCATTTTTATTATACTGTAGTGTTCGGAGCGGTAGGCCGGCAGCTATGATATCATACTTGAAATCATAAAATATGATAAGAAATTAAGATTATTGACACACCACACACGCGTTCCGGTGACGCCTTGCACCCACCAAATCCCTATTTTTGCTTTTTTTTTTTTTTAGCACACTTGTCGCTTTTTCATTACTGTGCCGAGTGTTGCTACATTATCTTATGTTCATGTGCATTCATTGCTTGTGTGCAACGTGTACAGGCTTTGTTTAAGCAATTCACAGGCCAACTGCTCGTGACTTTGTCGATGTACATCGTATTTGCGCGTCTTTTTTTTATTTATTATTTTCGCAAATTCAGCATTTGCTCTCGAAATTATTCTTGGCTCGCTGTGAAATTGCATTGGTACCGTTCGCATTTCTCAGGCATCATCTGATTAAAATATGGGGCCATTTGGATAAGCATAGCAGGAGATGCCCCATGAGCGGTGCAAAAGTGGTCGTCAGGGGAAAAAAGCCAAAAGTAAAATTGGAAACAGGTTCCCAGAATCCCGCCAAGCAAATTGCACACGGCACGAAGCGTACTGCAGAGCAACCACGAAAAAAAGAAAACACGGACTGAGATGACTATGCTCAATGACCTAGCAACCTGTGATTTTAGAGTCCCAATGCTGTATTATTTCATGGATCGCAATGAAACTAGTATCATTCGAAAGAGACACGCTCAAATATTACAATATTGTATTTTAGAGTCTTGCACTTTTGGTGTTTTAAGATTTTTTGCTGCAAATTTTGCGCTGAACGCGATGCAATTATTTTTGAGCGGGCTCGACCAAGCAGATGACGAGATGAATGCAAAATAGTACAAATTTGAAGTTTTTAGCATTTACGAGTCCAAAAAAAATCGGGCGGGTCTGTCTCGAGCACTGGGTCGTAGTATATGCCGTAACGTATTTTTCATTGACGGGCATGTAGGCTGTAAATTTTTTTCTGGAGGCACAGCAGGCCGGTAAAGTCTGAAAAAATACGCGCTATTCTTTGGCTTTTAAAAGGCAAATGTGTAAATTTTGTGTAGTGTAGCGCAATGCTTCAGGCATTGAAATGATAGCACGCGCCAGTTTCTGTCCACTGAGATGGAAACATAGACGGAAACGACTGTTCAAACGTGTTACTATACCAATATATGTGTGCAAAAATTTAAAGAGGATGAAAATGGTGCTTTTGTGCATTGTTTCTTATTGGTTTATGATACTGTAAGCTTGTTTGTTGCAAATTTTGCCTTTATGATAATATAATGCAACTGTTTTAGAGCGGGGTCGATCAAGTAGACGACAGCGGGATTCTGTAAATGCAAAATTGGACAAATTGGGCATTTTTGTTGTATTTGTTGCTGGCAGTGCGTGATCCTTTTATCTAGAAGTCATAATGTGAAAGAGAATATGCCATTGCCCAAGACAGACGCGCTGGCTGTGTCCGTGCCTGTGATAGAAAGGAAACGCGATGCACCCTCGCTGCGCATTCTCAATGCCGCATCAATGGATTGAAACCCAGATGACCCTCTTGCATAGTCGAACTAATTAAGCTCCACTCACGCAATGCTTGCTGTTGCCTGGTGATATTTTTTAACTTAATTATCATTATCGATCAAATATACTCAAGACAGGCATTACTCGACGTGTATCATACACCTCGCAGAGAGACTTGAAGAGTATCAAAAGAAAGCTTGGTCCCACTTGTTTCATTCTGGGCAGTGAGATCCGGTAGGTCACATTAGTGGGATGTACAAAAAAAGTTGAAGGTGTATCAAAAGAGGAGTTTATTCAGAGTTACGGGGGGAAATTATCATACAAAAGGTGAGCTAGGCTTGACACGCGGTGGTGGCATCACTGTCGATCCAGCCGTCGTGGATGTGGATGAGCTGTGGGATGATGCGGCTCTCGATTTCGACGTGTTGTGCTAGTTCTTGGGGTGACATGGCCACAACGTGCTCAGAGCTCGTGGTGATAACCGTGACCGTCTGCTTGCGCGTGTGCAGCATATTGGCCACGACGACTTGGTGCCCGTAGCTCTTGAGTGCCTGGCGCGCCTTGGGCACAAGCAGCGCTTCGTCCGTTTCCAGCTTAAATGACACAATCAGCGCCTTGTTCGCCCACACACTCACAAGCGGCTTGAGGAACTTGGGCACCTGGTCAAGCGTCAGCGTCAATCCACCGTCCCGCGATTGGATCTTGTGCTCGTTCTAATAAAAATACGAATGAAATGAGTAAAAATGGAATAAAAGCGTTGCAACACGTCTCCATCTCCCCATCAATGGCTCCCCAATGGCTTTTAATTCTTGGCTTACCATCTTTTCCGAGGGAATAAAAAAGTCGCTGACGGCTGCGGCCAAGTAATACATGACATTCGACTGCATCGCGCTCAAAATACGCGTGCTGCTCTTGAGTTTGAACAAATAGTCCGGCAATGTGACAAAATCGAGCAAAAGAAGCCTATTTGACTGCTTTGCCTCTTGGTATTCTGCCAGCACGGCCGCCACCTGCTGCTCGTGCGTAGCGTTTACTATAAAAAGCGCATGTCAAGCTCATTTTCTTGATTTCTCGCCAACTTTTTGAGCTCCAATGGGGGGGCTTACCATGGACGCCATCCTGCCTTGACTCCAAATAGTCGAGGAAACCCATGCTTGGATGTGGCACGAAATGACGTTGAAACGGCTGCAGGCTGAATTGGCGGTGCATAAAGACCACCGCGTATCCGGCCTTCAAAAAGTACTCGGCGGAGCACGCGCCGCGCGTGCCATTGCTGAAATTGTCAATGAAACGCACCGTGTTGTTTTCCAAAGGCACGGTCGTACCACCGCTCTGCAAGCGCGTGACAAAACCAGAAAAAGTCATCAAAATCAACAAAACACCATGCCAAAAAAGCTTGATTTTTTTTTTTTTTTACCGTGATAAAGACGATCCTGTTGCCTTTGCGCTGCTGGTCCTCAACAAAGGCTTGCAACTTGGTCTCAAACTCGGGCAAATTAGCGGGTGGCCTGTTTTGCTCGAAAAAGACGTCTGGGTCAATAACACCCTGTCCGTTATCAAGGAGCTGCGTGCTTGGACGACGTTCGTTCATAGTAGTAATAGGGAGTGAGCCAAAAAAAAAAGAAAGGAGGGCCAACACCGAGCCGTCAATTCCGCCCATTTTCTCGGCCCCCAAGACATGACTCAGCTTTTTTTTTCCACCACACCCTGCCATTGGACCCTCCCCGACCCTCCTTGCGCTCCGCGCTCCGGCACTCTTGGCCCAGCAACTCTTTCCGAGACGCCGCCCGCATGACGGCTGCAAGGCCAGACCGCATGAAAGGTGTCGTTTTTTTTTTTTTTTTTTTTTTTTTTTTTTTTTTTTTTTTTTTTTTTTTTTTTTTCGTGCCCACGATTTAAAAAGGGTGCCAATTCTGCCAAATCAAGTGATTTTCTGACCAAATGGTGCAATGCTTTGGAAAAAATAAAAAGGGGTGATGCCATTGAGACAGCAAGATACGCCATTTTGGCCCGTCTTATCAATCAAATGGGCCATGCGCGCGGGATCGCCGATGAATTAGGGTTCATGCTTCGCCATTGTCCCTCTTTTTCTTCAAAGTGCTGAGTGTGGCTTTCTGCCGACATGGAAAAAAGGTGAAACCGGCTTCCGGCCTTCATTTTTCATTTCTGCTCTTCTTTTTCTCTTTTTTATCTGACATACCCACTCTCTCGGCCTCTTTTTTCTTTTGTTTCTCTCTCTCTCTCTCTTTTTCTAGACTTGCTGTCGTTTGCGACATATACCTTGCCCTGTTCTCTCCTTTTTTTTTTTAAGACACGTTTCTCCCTTTTTGTCTTTTCTTTCTTTTTTTGCCCTTCGTCCCTTCCCCCCTCCTTTTTTTTTTATTGTTCTACATGGCCTACAGCAGCACGAGTGACATTATTCTGGACGCCTCTCGTATTCTTATGGAAGAGGCGTCGGCGCTGCAGGCGTGTGCGCAGCGACTGCAGCAAAAAGCCGGTTCTGCGCAGCAAGGTTTCGAGTCTTGTATTCAGGTTATGTTCAAGGCCCTGGATCAAGGCGGCAAGATCGTGGTGACAGGTGTGGGCAAGAGTGGCAAGATTGGCGAGAAGATTGTGGCCACCATGCTATCGACCGGCACGCTTGCCACGTTTTTACACCCTGTGGAGGCGCTTCACGGCGATTTGGGCGTGATTCAAGGCAATGACGTTGTTTTGGCCATTTCGTATTCGGGCAACACTGAGGAATTGCTCGCGCTAGTGCCGAGTCTCAAGCGTCGCAACGTGCCCATCATTGGTCTCGGTGGCAATCCATTTAGCAAACTTGCCACGCAATGCCACGCGTGGCTGGACGGACACGTTGACCGCGAGGCCGGCGATGATGTCCCCGCGCCTACAACCTCTACGACGCTTGCTCTCGCTCTTGGCGACGCTCTCGCACTCACACTCG
This sequence comes from Gongronella sp. w5, assembly GCA_001650995.1. NCBI lineage: Eukaryota > Fungi > Mucoromycota > Mucoromycetes > Mucorales > Cunninghamellaceae > Gongronella > Gongronella sp. w5. The sequence continues at coordinate 196,022 of KV441884.1, forward strand.
CGAAATTGAGGTCATTCGACACCGATGGCTTTGCACTCAATCATCCGGGCGGCTCGCTCGGCCGCAAATTGCTCATGAAGGTCCAGGATGCCATGCTCAAATTGGAAATCACCGCAACAGTCGCTCAAAATGCGTCGCTCGATCTCGTTATTCTCGAAATGACCCGTCATCCGAAATCCGCCGGCGTCATTGTTCTCGCCGATAATGACGACCATGCCGCGTCGCCATCATCCGCAGCATCCAATGCCTCCACCACGCCACAAATCCCCCGCCCAAGGCTTTTGGATGACGAATCTTTCCTTTGGACACCTCCGCCCTCTACCATCTCTTCCGACGACGATGACGAAGACATGGCCGATGAAAAACACCCCCACGTCCTCGGCGTTATCACCCATGGCGACGTCCACCGCATTTTAAAGTCCATCGATAAGGACCACAACGTATTTGCTTTGCACGCTGCAGACATCATGTCAAAGCACCCCGTCACCTGCCTCCCAGACACGCTCGCACTCGATGCCCTCCATCTCATGACCAATGCCGTCCCTGGCCACTCACTCCCTTTGCTCCCTGTCGTGGCAAAGGATGGTCAATGCCTCGGCGTCGTCACTCGCAAGGATTTACAAGAATTCTTCTGATCATCCATGATATCCTCTCTCCCTCTTTTTTTCTTCTTCTCTATTTCTATTCGCTAGCATGTATATACGCCCACCACCCATTGTAATTGTAACAGGACCCCCTATTCCCCCCCCTTCTCTGCCTTTGTCTCTTCTTTTATTACACTTGTATTATCCAATAAAGAATCCCCATTTGTAGACTCTCAAACGCTTTGTTGCTCTAATGTTCTCTAGCACTCGCGCGTACTTCGTGGACATGCGGTCAAGCAGATGCCTAATATGTCACTCTCGCCGGCAAAGGCGTGAAAGCTGCCTTTTGCTGGCCTAATCTGGCATTGCAGCCGCGTACAACCAGCTAGAACTCTGAAACTCGGTCCATAAGAGGTACTCATTGTCCTCTCTCAAATGACTTGTCGATGGACCCATTGAGCCAATTGCTGGAAAGAATGGTCAAAGAAATGTTGATATTTTCTACTTTTTCTGCCAAAGAGCACGGGCAGGATGTGCCAGGGCCATGAAACCCGCATGGATACGATCTGCCCATTTTCCTCTTCCTGATGAATTGTCAAACGGACCCATTGTACCGCCCTTTGGCAAGATGACTAAAGAAAATCCTTTTTTAAACCCCATTTCTGCCAAGGACCATGGACACGACATGTCAAGGTCCTCAAGTTCGCATTGTGGAATGTGGTTGATCGTGTCTTTCCAATTCATCCCATAATCGCGCGACTTGTGTACTCGTCTTGTCATGATTTTCTTGGTCGCAGCGTTTTAGATTGTTTTTAAACAGGTTAGGCTCTCAAGCCAACCATGCACAGAGAGACGTGGCTCTGAGGTCACACGAGATGCTTTTTTTTCTCTAATGCTCGCAGTAAAACGGGCCAATGGTGTGGCAGCAGGAGCGAGAAATGGTGAAAAAAGAGCGATAGTTGCCCATTTTTTTCATTCTTTCACCTCTTCCTGTCTTTTTCACCTCCATTTCTTTTCTCTGTGGTTTTATTCACATTTGGTTCCCACCGACAATGCGTGAAATCATTCACATTCAAACAGGTAAGACGATGGCGCGTGTGGATGGCGTCATTTTGTGCCACTGACGCGTCTCATTTCATGCATCTTTGCAGGCCAATGTGGCAACCAGGCAGGTTCTTTCATGGCAAGGGGCATGGGAACATGATTCTCACAAAGGACACGCGCTTTTTTTTCAGATTGGCCACGCATTCTGGGAGTCGATTGCACAAGAGCACGGCTTGGACGTGAACGGCTACTATGTGGGTGACAATGCGCTTCAGCTGGCACGTATCAATGTGTTTTTCAATGAGGGTTCGACTGGCAAGTACGTGCCGCGCAGCATTCTCGTCGATTTGGAGCCATCCGTCCTCAATGGCATCCGCCAGAGCGATTTTGGCCGTCTGTTCCGCCCCGACAACTTTGTCCACGGCCAGGATGGCGCAGGCAACAATTGGGCTTGTGTAGGAGACGCGTCATTTCCTTGAAAAAAGCAAAAAAAAAAAAAAGCCAACTGACGCGTTTCTTCTTCCTTTTTCTTTCCTTTTTTCCTCTCTCTTTTTTCTCTTTTTCTCACCAATTAGGGCTACTACACGGATGGCACGGATTTGTCGGACAAGGTGATGGACGTGGTGCGCAAGGAGGCGGAGACGGTGGATTGTCTGCAGGGTTTCCAGATGGCGCATTCTCTTGGCGGCGGCACGGGCTCCGGTTTGGGCTCTCTCCTGCTGCAGCGCATTCGCGAGGAGTATCCAGACCGAATGCTGTGCTCGTATTCCGTGGTGCCATCGCCAAAGGTGTCCGACACCGTCGTCGAGCCTTACAATGTCGTCCTCACCGTCCACCAATTGGTTGAGCACTGCGATGCCACCTTTTGCATCGACAATGAGGCCCTCTACGATATTTGCATCCGCACACTCAAGCTTCAAAGCCCCGATTACGCCGATCTCAACCAACTCGTCTCGCGTGTCATGTCTGGCGTCTCCACCTCGCTCCGCTTCCCCGGCCAACTCAATTCCGATTTGCGAAAACTCTTTGTTAATATGGGTAACGATGCAAAAAAAAAAAAAAAAAAATGCGCGTCGGGTCCCCCATTCAAAGCCCCGATTACGCCGATCTCAACCAACTCGTCTCGCGTGTCATGTCTGGCGTCTCCACCTCGCTCCGCTTCCCCGGCCAACTCAATTCCGATTTGCGAAAACTCTTTGTTAATATGGGTAACGATGAAAAAAAAAAAAAAAAAAAATGCGCGTCGGGTCGCCCATTCATCACCCAATTCGTCTTTTTTTTCTTTTTTTTTTTCAGTGCCTTTCCCGCGTTTGCACTTTTTCATGGTGGGATTTGCACCGCTGACGGCCATGGCGTCGCAGAAATACCGACACATCTCGGTGCACGAGCTGACGACGCAGATGTTTGATGCGCGCAACATGATGGCCGCCGTGGACCCACGCCAGGGTCGGTATTTGACGGTGGCGACCATGTTCCGCGGCCGAATTTCGAGCAAGGAAGTCGAGGACCAAATGCTTGCCGTGCAGAAAAAGGACGCGGTCTATTTCGTCGAGTGGATCCCAAACAGCATCAAGACATCGCTCTGTGACATCCCGCCTGTCGGTCTCCACATGAGCAGCACCTTTATAGCCAACAGCACCGCCATCCAAGAAATCTTCAAGCGCGTGCGTCTTCAATTCCGCGCCATGTTCCGTCGAAAGGCCTTTCTCCATTGGTACACCTCATCGGGCATGGATGGTACTGTAAAAAAGGAAAAAAAAGGAAGAAAACGCGTCGCGCGCACCTTGAAATCCCGATCGCGTTCCGTGTTTTTGCATGCGCCACTCATCATCCATTCCCCCTTTTTTCAGAAAGCGAGTTCACAGAGAGCGAAAGCAATTTGCAAGATCTTTTGCAAGAGTAAAACACTCAAAAAATGAAAAGCGTACAAAATGGGCCATTCTCACGTGTCTTTTTTTTTTTATATATTTAACAGGTACCAGCAATACCAAGACGCCCCAGTCTCTGACAATGAGCCCGGCATGGAAGACGACCTGATGCGGGCTGAAACCGAGATGCAAAACACGGAAGCGGTCCCCATGATTGAGTGACGCGTGCAATCGCCGCTTCTGACTTGCATCTCAATTTCTCACTTGTCTTCATGCATCCCTTGACTTTTTTTCACCTTCGTTTTCTTTGATTTCACTCGCTTGTCGTCGTTTTACGTGCCCTTTTCCTCATTTCACATGCTTTTAGTCATTTTACCTTTTATGCAGAACCAAGTTCTCAATCATGCATTCCAATCAATTCAAAGGCTTTGATGGTGCCTTGAATTTTTTTTCCATCCTTGTTGTAGCACCTTTGATCTAAACCACGGCAAAATAAACAAAAAGTGCACCATTCTGCTAGAAATTCTATATTTTATTAGTTATTAATCATGGAACCACGATACCTTCGGCACAAAACAAAAAAAAAGTGAGGTGAGCGGCGAGAATCCCCTCTAGTTTTTTTTTTTTTTTTTTGCCAATGTTTTGGCGCCAATTACACATTTTGATGCGGGGTTGAGTGATTGCCAATGGTCAGTAGAACGATTGAGCGCAAATCAATGGTCGTTTGTTCACATTCCGATTCTGCGCCTCGTCATGTTTCTTTCGAGGGAGGTAGTAGGGAGGTAATTTGGCGTAAAAGCTCGCTAATGGTGAGATTCTTGATAAAATCGCCCTCTAAACAGGCCATACGGGCAACAATACATGTTACAACCGCCCAAAGACATTTATGACGTGATGTACACTCTTTTACACAGCATTCAGGTTCGACTTGTCGCGCGGATCGTACCAATCCAGGCAAAGCGCATTTTTTTGTTGTTTTTGTTATTTGCGTGGAGCAATTGTTTTTAGACAATCTTGGTTCATATTTGAGCACGCCGCCTCCACCATCTGTAATTGACCGGTAAGCTGTCGAATCACAAGGACGCGATTTTCGGTCGATCGGGACGTTCCAACTTGAGAAATGTAAGTCTTACGCCGAAATCGTTTCCCCTAGGCGCCCTGTTGAAGCGCCTAGACCATCTGGATCACGAGACCGCTTGGGTGAATATTCTTGTTTGTTGGCTTTTAGAGCAAGTTCGTTTGTGTCAATCTCATAGGCTAAAACTGCTAGTAGATCATCTATCTCACGCATTACGCCCCATCGTACGCCAATTGCACGTGTGCATCGCTCGTCTATCGTGTTTTTTCATGCGTTTTATCCGTCAGTTTGCCTTGAACACACGCGAAAATACAACCATGTTCATGGGCAAACTTGATTTTATAGTTTCCTAGTTTTTTATTTTAATTTTTTTTTAAAAAAACCCGTGAGTTCACGACAAGCTGGCCCGCCAGATTTACACGCTTCTAAAGATTGCGTCGTAAGATCTCGATCGTGGAATGGTTATAAAAGACGGATTGGAAAGCTGGTGGTCACTTTTCCCCCTATCTCTCTCTTTCTTTCGCAATCTCACCACCAACATGTCTGACAAGCAAAAACCTGTCCAAATGACCAAGGATGATGCCGCACGCATCCAAGCGGCCAATGCTAAGGCTGGCAACAACACTGGCAAAGATTCTTTCCCTGCGCGTGCCCAAGCTGCTGCTGATAAGAATGCAAATGCCGCTAACAAGCAATAAAAAACTAGTACTCTTGTGTCGCCTGGGGTTGCACTCCTCGCTTCCCTCCGTCCCGCGATCATGTACTGTACTCGCTTTGCTCCATCCATTTGATTCGTTTTTTTATTATTTATTTTTTTTTGTCTTTTTTTAAAATTTTGGAGGGTGCGAATGAGACACGTGGGCAGGCCACGGTCAGCGTGATTTATCATGACGATTCCGACGGTTGAGGGATCGCTTGTTGCTCGTTGCGATGAACGGCTTTCAGAAAAAGAAAAAAAGGCTTGATCTCGTGCCGCTGGCAAAAAGAAACGCGTATCCACTTGGATTTGGGGTTGGAGAAGGCCACAGGCGCATTTGTTCACAATGCGGCCATCCAATTGAAGCTGATGGCCTTCGGCTGATCAATAATGTAGAAAAAGTCGAGAAAGCACCTTTTTTCCCTTCACAACGGGCAGCATCGCACACAGGTACCCAAACAGCTTGTCTCTGGCAAAAATAAGCTAGATAAGACGACAATGATGTATTGGCTTTGTCAATTTTCAAGCAGATCGCCCAAAGCACATCTGCTACAGTAGGCTGTTTTGGACCTGGGGATGTATCATTGGCAATTGATCCGCGCTTGTTTGCTTTTTTTTTATTTTTATTTTTTATACAGTACCTGGCCTACGGTACATGTGTGACAGTCCATGTGTGCCGATGAAAAATGATTGCTTAATGGAAAAAAAAGATCAATTGGAGATGAAAAATGCTTTGAAAGTCATTTTTGCAATGGTGGGCCCTGTTTTGCGGATCACGATGCTTGTCAAAAGGGATGAAGGTACAGCGAAGGCTTCCTTTTTGCACGGTAACATCAAATGATCGTTTGACCTTTATTTTTCATGCTTTTGCAGCACTTTGTCGATTTACGCGACTTTTCTTCCTTTTTTTGTTTTTCCCAACGCAGGATCACTGTAGCTCGTAATCATGCATTTCCATTCCGTTTCACGTCCCTTAGTTGCCTTATATCACTTTACATCCTTGTATGTGGCTCTTTTGATTCCAATTACGCCAAAATAAAAAGCAAATGCACTCTGCTCCTACTTGAAAGACAAATTTTATTTGGTCATTGACCGTGGGACCGCAATTTCTCAAGCATAAAGAAAAAAAATGGCATGGGGCGGGTGGTGAGAGAGCCTCTTGCTTTTTTTTTTTTTTTTTTTTTCGTGTCAATTACAAAATTTGACGCGGGTTTGCGCGCTCGTCAATAGCCAATGGACTGATTGAGCGTGAATCAAGAATTATTTGGTTATATTCTAGACTTGGACGTGTTTGCGATTTTGTAAGGAGGAGATGGGAGGCGAATGGCGAAAAAGTTGTCAAATGGCGATATTTGCGAAAAGTCGCGTCGTGTACAGAGCCAGATGGACACCAATTTTTGTTGCAACGACTCAGAGACATCAAAAACGCAATGTGCACCATGTACACAGCATTCAAAGACGAGGTGTAGCGCGGATCGCACCAATTCGGGAAAAACGCGTTTTTTTTTTTTGTTTGTTTAAGGTGGGCCAAGTGTTTCTGGGTTCTATTGGACCTCCTTTGAGCACGCCGCCTCCACCAACTTTAACTGACAGGAAAGCTGTAGACCTCAAAGATGCGCTTTTCTGGCGATCAAAGTGCGCCATATTAAGATTAACCTGATTTTCGCCGGAATCGTACTCCAGGACGCCCTGTTGACGCGTCAACGCCAATTGAGACCACGGCACAGCGCGGGCAAAATTTTCCTGGTTGTTGGCATCAAGATTAACGAGCGTCTGTGTTGGTCTTGCATGCAAAAAAATGTTTGTACTGTAAATCATGGATCTCTCACGTTACGCCCAATACTATGCCAACTACATGTGCGCATTGCTTGTCTTTCGTTCCGTTCACGCTCTTTCTCAACAGGTTTTACCCTAGACTCACTTCGATTCACAGCAAATCTGGGGACAAACCTGTTTTTTTGTGTTTCTGGTTTTTTTATGTATTCAGTGGGTTTTGTGAGGTTCACGCCTTGCTGGCTGGCCTCACGCGCACTTGGATATCCCGTCGTTGAGTGCCAACAGCGAAATGACAATAAAAGAGGAATTGGAGGGTTCATTATCCTTCTTTTTCCCCTTAACTTTCTTGCACAAACACTACTGCCATGTTCAGCAATCCAAAATCTGGCCAAATGACCAAGGACGACGCGTCTCATATCCAATCGACGCAGGAAAAGGCTGACCACGACACTGGCAAAGGCTCTTTCCCTGCGCGCGCCCAATCCGCTGCTGCCAAGAACGAAAATGCTTCCAAAAAATAAAAATAAAAATAAACAACGAGTGCTGTCATGTCGTTTGTGTTCGTGCTGCTTGTGTCCCAGCCCCGACCTTTTGGAATCCTGTGACCATGCTCTCGCTCAGCTCCATCCAAGCGAATCGTCTTTTTTCTTGTCTATATTTCATTTTTCTTCCTTTTTGAGGGTGAGAATGCGAGAAGTGTGGGCGGACCATAATCTGGATAACCTAAATCATAGACTTTTTAACGGTTGAGGAGTCGTAAGCGACTCGTAACGTTGATGCGGCGCTCAAAAAAATGAAAAAAAAAATGCTTGATCGTGCACCGCGGGGGAATGGAGGCGCGTCTCCGCGTGGGTTTGGGGTTCGAAATGGTCACAGGCACACTTCTTCCCAATGGGACCCATCCAATTAGAGTTGACGGGCCATTGCGTTGATCATTCGTCATGTAAAAGCGGAGAGTGCGCCCTTCCTGTTTTTTTTTTTTTCTGCCACGGCCCGCACCGCGGCCCTGCACCGCTCCCAGACAGCCTGACTCTGCTAAAAAAAAAAATAGGCCGGTGAGGGCAACTATGATGTCATGGCCCTGTCAATTTGCCCACAGGTCACCTAAGACTCGTTTTTGCGAAGCTGTTTCAAGCACGGGGACGCATGGAGCGCGATCAATCCGCTTTTGTTTTGTTCTGTTTGTATTTTTCCCAAGACCTGGGACATGGTTCGTGGGTGAAAGTCCATGAGCACCGATGGACGATGATTTCCCAATGGAAAAAGAGGATTATTCGAGATGAACGATGATTTTGCAGGTCATTTTTGCATGGAGGGCCCTGTACATACCATTTTTGACAGTGCGGTGTTGCCTTGTTCGTCGCACTTGCCTTTTGCAGATCCCGATACTTACCAAAACGGGATTAAGGTACCGAGAGCTGCCTTTTTGCATTGCAGGCAATAAGGTTTTTGTGCATTTGCTCACCAATGACAATTCCTGGGGTTCATTGTCATGCTTGGGGAAGCTGCGAGGTGCCAACCTAAATAAAAAAAAATTAAGGCGAGTGGAGGGATCAATGCCATGCAGGTACTAATCGTTGAGCCAAGAAATTGGGAAAAGCAATGGTGTTAGGACAATCATCATTAGGACTAGACTGGGAAGCGGCGGGATCACTGTTTAGCGTGCTTAGACGTGCCAATAGAATGGGTGGGGTGGCAACACGGATGATGCCCGGCTTGGTTTCAGGCGAGACATCCACGGGGTAATGTGATGATTGGATGGGAAATCGTGGAGAGAGGGGCGCGATCTCCCATTATGATAAGAAAGGGAAAATAGTGAGCCGTCGTCGATCGTGGGGAAAGCGCGAAAGTATAAAAAGGAAAGGATGCGGGGTGACAATGCTCATTTTTTTATTCTTTTTTATTTTCATCATCTCATTTATCCTTTGGTCTTCAATTCCCTGCCATGAAAGAAACATTTGATGAAGCTGTCAGCTACCAGCACCGCGAGGCGTCCGGCCTCAAGGGCCTGCTGGACAACCCATATGTCCTTGGCACATCCGCCTTTGCTGCCATTGGCGGTGTGCTCTTTGGTTATGATCAAGGCATCATCTCAGGCATCCAAGAGATGGAGGTGCGTCCTTTTTTTTTTTTGATTGCGTGGCCATGGTGAGCTCATCCTTTCTTTTTCATAGACCTTCAAGGCACGATTTCCGATGAACGCGACGGAAAATGGCATGGTCGTGTCCATTTTGACGCTTGGCTGCTGGGTGGGATCGCTAATTGTCGGCTACTTTTCGGACAAGATTGGTCGTAAATATTCGATTGCCCTCTATGGCGTGGTGTTTCTCATTGGCAGCGCCGTCGTAAGTAATGGGAGGGTGTGGGACACAAAAATGTTGCAATAGTGTGTTAATTCTTGTTTTAAATACAGCAAACGGCCGCCATGGATGTCAATTACCTTTTGGCCGGCCGCTTCGTGGCTGGTCTGTCCATCGGTGGTCTGAGTATGCTTGTGCCCTTGTATCAAGTAAGCAAAAACTCAAAGGAAGACTATCAGGTCTGATAAAATGAATTTTTTTTAGTCCGAATTGGCGCCTGCTTCGATTCGCGGATCGCTTGTGTCGCTTCAGCAGCTGGCTGTAACGTTTGGTATCTTGATTTCGTTCTGGATCGACTATGGCTGTCAATACATCCAAAGCGAGGCGCAATGGCGCGTGCCCTTTGGCATTCAGATTGCGCTGGGCTTGCTTTTGATTGTGGGCATCTTGTTCTTCCCGTTCTCGCCACGCTGGCTCATGTCGCAGGGCAGGGAGGACGAAGCGCTCGCGACATTGGCGAAATTGCGCCGTTTGCCCGCATCTCATCCGCGCGTCCAGGAAGAATTCCGCGACATCAAGATCAATGTCAAGTTTGAGAAGATGCTGCTCAACACGCGCTTCCCGGAACTCGCGCAGGAGGATCACAAAGTCAGCACTTGGACAAACATCAAGGTCGGCGCCTCCTTGTACGCTGATTGCTTCAAAAAAGGCATTTTCATCCGCCTCTTCATCGGCTGCGCGCTTCAATTCTTCCAACAGTTCTCCGGTATCAACGCCATCATCTACTATGCCCCGCGCATCATGCAATCCGTCGGTCTCACTGGCAATTCCATCTCCTTGTTGGCCACTGTAAGTTTATTTTTTTGAATTTTGACTTAATTTTTTTTTTGGTCGCAACAACATGGCTGACGTGTTATTTTTTCTTTTTGCGCAATCCAGGGCGTCATTGGTATCATCAACTTTTTGAGCACATTCATCACGGTGCTGTACGTGGACCGTGTAGGCCGACGTGTGTTCCTGATGGTTGCGGCTGTCGCCATGACCGTGTGCATGGTCGTCATTGCCGTGATTGTCGGTCTCTTTGAGGACGATTGGCCCAACCACACGGCTGCTGGCTGGACCGCTGTCGCCTTTGTCTATCTGTACATTGCCAACTTCGCCTACAGGTAAATGCCAAATTCACGAAAACGCGCAATTGGACACGCGAAACTCATCGTGTTCTCCTTTTTATAAAGCTTTGGCCCCCTTGGCTGGGTGATTCCCGCAGAAATGTTCCCATTGCGTATCCGATCCAAGGCCATGTCCATCACCACGTCGGCCAATTGGTAAGCTTTCAAGCGAAAAACACGCCCTTTGCTTACTTTTTGCTTTTCTTTGCATCTAGGATGAACAATTTCATCATTGGTCTGATCACGCCAATCATGTTGGAGACCATTCGATACAAGACATACGTGTTCTTTGCGATCTTCTGCTTCCTTGCATTCTTTTTTGCCGCTTTCGTCGTCAAAGAAACGAAAAACCGCTCCTTGGAGGACATGGACGCGCTCTTTGGCGGCAATTCCGCTGCGGAGGACAACGCTTTGCTTGAACAAGTCAAGAAAGAGGAGAACAGCAACATCACGGTCATCAAGACGGCTGCAGAGAAGGAAGAAGCTTAATTTTACGAAAATCACATCGTCTATTCAATTCCCCACCCCATGTATTAACCCCTTTGCAGTGCAAAACAACCCATTCAACTTCCATTGAAATAAATGCCTAATAAATTGACCTGAGTTTACTGCAGAAAAGCGCGACGTCTGGCATTTTTGTTTGAGATTGACTCAATTGTGCCATTTTTACTTTTACTAGTGATGCCCAAGTCTGATTGAAAACGTTCAAATCTCATAAACGTAACCAGTGACGACCTCGTCCGTGAGCGATTTGGACTCGTTGACAAGATGCAACGAGTGTTTCTTGGTTATTTTGTCTTTGTTTCGCGATTTCTGAACATCGTTGGAGGACCCCGCAGCATAACCGAGTTCAAGCAATAAATGTAGGGGAGCAATACACACAAGTAATGGCTGCGTGATGATAAAAGGATTTGCCCTGAGAGAATGGCCCGAGGTCTTTGCCAAAAATGTGAACTTGTGACTTCCTGGCAACGATTTAATCCATCTTCCGCTTTTAATGAACATCACATGAATAAAACGAAGCTCAGAGCATCTCTCACAATGATTTTTGTTGAGATCTTAAAGCGTTGGCAACAAAACGTGCCTTTTGGCTCTAAATTTGCAGGCGCGTATAAATCAAAAGAGCAAACAAAAAGTCAATTGCCCAAAATATCATGGGATCTCAGGATCCTTGTCGAACAGAACACGTCTGTCAAGTTTGAGGTGATTTGCATAAGTTCAATTGGCAAATGTGTGACAATAAGTGAGCCAAATTGTACCAGCATCTTATATTTAGCATTGCTCGTGGACGACGCGTCATCCAGGCGCACCATTGGTCCCTCAAATGGAAGCTTGTCGCGACCGTCCGCAAATCTTGGCAAACTTGCTTGCATTGTTTCCAAAATAGGCCTTCAAAAGAAGTCAAAATGATTTTCCCCTCGGAAGAGTGGAGAAAGAGGGGAACAAATTCCAATGAGTTTGGATTTTGCCCGGTTGCAGCAGACTGCAGAAACCAGTCTGGCAAAATTTACGAGGGTTTTGCCGACATTTTTTTTGGGTGAGAGAGCCCCCATCTCTTTTTTAGGAAAGCAACACTTTGAGGCTATTTCGGTTGCACATGTTTGGCGCCAGGGGCGTTTTGGCACCCAAGGAGTGAAAAATTGGCAGGCTTGTCGTGCTGCGTGCCATAAAATGAATGCATTGCATTCTACCTGTTGCTGGTATGATAGATAGCGCGTTTTTCGTCGAAAATTCAAAAATCGCGATCATGATGATATAAATAATACAAATCCGCCGCCAGCATCAGCCCATTAGCAAGAAGCCTTGAAACGCGTATTGAAAAGTGTCGCTCTTGACCGGACTCGTAACTGGAAAAGTGTCGTTGGGGCATGCCACACTCAAGCATTTGCTGTGGCAATAATGAATTTGGAGCAAAAAAAAAGGCAAGACTCTTACTTTAGTGATATCATATGCCAAAGGTGCACACGAGATAAAGTGCATGGCAGAACCAACAAAAACATCAAAAAGTGGGCGATTCGTTGGGTCAATAACGATCAATGGCTAGTTTTCAATGTCATATAATTTGCCAGCGATTTGCTCAAGTACAATTTGATATGGATCCGTGCCAAATGTACTTGCCAGTAAGACCCACGCAACGTGCATGGCATTGATGAAGGCGAGGTGCAACTACAACGGCAGCATCACAAGGCACCGAGCTTCAAGTATCTTTTTTTTTTTTTGCATTGTGTCCAGCTGATCGACAACTATCATAGCATTTTTCAATGATCACTGGCAGCCACATGCGTGGTGAGTTGTGATCTTTCTGCTGGCATGCATTTCCGGGCACTGCAGCCAATCCTCATCAAGATAGACTTGTGTGATAAGCAGAAAACAGAATTGAATGTAATTTCTGCCAAATCCTACGGATAAAATGCTAGGTTTTATTTTATTTTTGTTAGTGAATATAGCATGCTTTATCATCTGGTTAATTGGCGTGGCAATCACACAGCCTGAATTTCACGTTTTGCGACTGGAATGGATCCGCTTGAAAAATCGCGCTTGTAGGACATTGATAGCCCGCAGCGTTTTGAAATTGGATCCATTCGAAAGCGCAGCAAAAGTACAAGGTGCCTGTAGGATTGTGCGGCTCGGTCAAGGCGTAGAGTCGCGTGTTTTCTTTGATTCGGTCAAAAATACGAGAAAGTTAAGTACAATGGCAAAAGGAGCGTGTCGTACAGACCGTGAGGATCAATGACGTGCAAGGCAAGGCGATCTACGCTCTGAATCATTGCATTTATTCGTGGGCAAACGCGTTCAATTCTGTGAAATGTGCGCTGAGAGTCGCACCGCGTGTCGTTGTGGGTCCTGTGTTGCGCATGGATGACTTTTGGGGCGGTGCAAAAGGAGCCAATGTGTGCATGCCATGAGAACAAGGCCAAGGTAGTACAACGCGCGTGACGCGGTATGAACAATGGCTTTCATTTGTGCTGTTTTTATTTAAAGTGCAGTCATGCGCACGGATGAATTATTGGGCCATTTGGAGAGGAAACGCACGCCCAACTTTGGGGCAAAAATTTGACCGGAGTTTGTGTGACCCAAAGGGCATTGACACCACATTGTTCCAATTGGCTCGCATACGGCGCATGTCATTTTCTCGTGAAAATCACCGCCGAAGCCCCGAGCGCGGTTTTGATTGGCCGAAAATGAAGCTGAGACCCTCACGCTTGGGTATCAAAAAGACAGGGACGCACAAAAAGCCTATTTTTTTGTTGCTTTTCCTCTATTTCTTTTCGCTCCCCTTTTCTGTCACCTTTCTTTTCTCGCTTTCCTGTCACTCAAAGTAGACCCTTCCTCCCTTTGTCCGCTCTTCCCCCTTTTTTCCCTCACTTTTCGCCCCTACTCTTGCCTATCTTCAACTCGCCCTTGCCTCGAGGTCGTTTCTTCTTTATCTCACTCGTTTACACTTTTTTTTACCCTTGCCGTTCGTTTTACCTTGCCTCTCGCTCCCCTTTTGACCTATGGAGAACCTCGTGACTATCAACAAGACGGCTTGCAAAGACGACGTGCTGAACCTGGACGATTTTATTCACGAGCGCTTGACACCGCTGGTGCGACAGGTGAAATTCGGTCTTGTTCATATGCAAAGCTCGAAGCGGCTGCAGGACTATACCCGTGATAAGGTGCAACAGGCCATGTCGCACTTGGAGACGCTCGATAAGCAATGGCGACTGCTGCAAATGGAAGATTATTCGACGTTTAAGCAGCCTTTTTTGCAGCAATTGGAACACGCCTTCTCGGATTTGTCCGAAAAATATCGCCAATTGGAGCAATTGCAGGGCGACTATCTTGAGCACACGCTAGATGACACCATGGACGGCCTGATGAATTCTATCGAGCAAATGGATGCGTGTATTGCCGACACCCTCAACCGTGCAACAGAGATGCGCCAAATCGTCCACGACAAATTCCAGGGCTTCGCCGACCTCGCCCACGAGCACATGGACCATCTGCGCCAGGCCGTTGCTGATGGTGCAAAGCGACTCCTCTCTTATGAGGAGATCCCTGTCCCTTTCCGCGGCAACAAGGTAAAAAAAAAAAAAAAAAAAATGCGGGAAAAAATG
>KV441884.1:210659-245201 GCA_001650995.1 Gongronella sp. w5
CGCGGAAAAATGCGAAAAAAAAAAGAAAAAGTGAATACGAGTGCAACCCGAGCGAATTCCGCGATTCAGTGGCCGCACCGTGCCTCTTATTATGTGTTTCTCGTCACTAATTTCCCCTTTTATTTCCATTGTTTTTCCCATTTAGAATATCCGCACGGGCTATCGGTTCCTTTCGACCCCTGCCGCATGCTTCCATTCGTGGCTGTACCTGCACAATGAGTCGGGCAACATCTACACGCACCTGCTTGGCTTTGTTTTCTTCCTTGGTGTGGGCATTTATGAGCTGTTTTACTCGGAAATGCTTGCAAATGTGCCGTTGTTCGATTGGTTCATCTTTTCCATCTTCTTTTTGGCGGCTTGCAAGTGCCTGATTTGCTCAACAATGTGGCACACGCTGTGTGGGATCAATGACTATCGGATGTTCATGCGCGTCGTGTGCTTGGACTATTTGGGCATCAGCACGTTGATCTCGGCCAGCGTGATGATGTGCGAATATTACGGCTTTTACTGCGACGAGTATTGGCGCAATCGCTACCTCATGGCCACTGGTTCGCTCGCTTTCATTAGCGGCTTGTTTCCATTTACCTCCTGGCTAGATGGACCCGGTAAAGGCAAGGCCGCCTTTAAAGTGGCGCGTTCATTCTCCTTTGTCCTGAAGACTAGAACGCGTCCATACCCCTTTTTCCCTTGCACGCTTAATTGCACTCTCGCTCCCTCCTGAATTGCAATTGACACGGTGTCTAAGCTTGTTTGTCCCTTTTTTTTCTTTTTAGATCGCAAATGGGTGCGCGTCAGCTACTTTGTGGCCCTGGCGTCTTCAGGCGTGTTGCCCATCCTACACCTTATGTCCGAATATGGTGTTGGCACCGTTGCGGCATGGATTTCACCCGTCACCAAGTCGCTCATGTGCTATGCTGTGGGGTAAGTGCCAAAACCTAGCCATCGACCCAGCAGGATGCGTGCTTTTGCGCGTCATTCACGCGTCCATCGACAAACTGACGCGTCTCGTTCTTGATAGGATCGTGGCATACGGCTTCCAATTCCCAGAAAGCATCTGGCCGGGTAAATTCGACCATTTTGGCCATTCGCACCAATGGTGGCACCTGTTTGTGTGCGGCGGGATCTGGTGGCACTATGTGGCGGCGACGACATTTGTGGCGCAGCGTCAGGAATTTGGCCTGTGCTCAGTGTGAGGAAAATTGGCGCGTCAGCCATGTCGCGCCCCCCCCCTTTTTTAACTTTCTCACTTTTATGATCCCCATTCGTCTTTTTACACCTCAAGATTGAGTTCCTATTATACCATTTAGATTCTTACATGCCTCTACACATCTTACAAAATGAATGAAATCTTCAAATTTATTACGTACATCAAAAAAAGGGTGGAAAATGGGAAAAATGACGTGCTCATTGACGCTTGGCGATAAAAGTCTTAATATTCTCTGGCTCTGGTTGGACGTTGTACGAGGCAGGCTTGGCTGGCCCGGCGACCGTGCGCAGGGGAATGACGCCCGTCCATGTCTTTTCGCACAATTCCTTATTTTCGAGATCCGCCTTGTCAATGGATGGCTCCTCGCTGTAGCTGCTCTTGACGCTGGCGGAGTCGATCTGGAATTTCACAACCTTGGTGCTCTGGTACTCGATTTTGGTCGTTTCGCGGCATTGGTCCCAGCGGCCCTTGAGCAACTGGTCGGTGATGATCTTGAGCGCCTCCATCTTCTCGTCCGGATCGTCGACAAGCTCTGCGCGGCCAAACACCACGCACGTTTCATAGTGGACCGAGTGTTCGAATGGCGAAAGCGCGAGCACAAGGCCATTGAGCTCGGTCACCTCCATGCATACTTTTTTTCCCTTAGCCAAATGCTTTTGCAATCGAGATGAAACGTATCCATGTAGGTAAATGTAGTCATCCTTGCGTCCATACACCATGGGGATCACGACAGGCACCGATTCAGGATCACCATCCGCGTCCTCCAAGCAAAAGCCGACATGGCCCATCAAACCCGCGTCCAGCACGCGATAAACCGATTCGCGCTCATAGTCTGCGCGCTCCTTGTGGCGACGCACCGTGTTGATTGCCTTGGGGCCAGCTTCAAAGGACGACGACATTGCAATGTAAGGTAGAAAAGGGGGGAGAGAGGGGGGGAAATTGAAAAAAGTGTAAAAATGTGTGTAAAAAAAAAAAGAGGAGAGAAAGAAGAATAGAAAAAGTTTGCCACAACAGGAAGGCATTTATGGGCGTACTTCTTGACAAATCTCATCCAATCATGTCTGACCATCACAATCAAGCGATTACATCAATTCGCCTGGTTTGGGCAAAAAGGTGATTTGGGAAAGCGAAAAAGCTTACCGCCGAGCCCGCGGCAAACCCAATTCCGCTCGCAGCCCCCTTTTTTTTCAAGCATTGAGCAATGATGCATGCATGTAGACACGGTCTTAGTCCGTCTCCACGGGTGTCCCCCGCCAACCCAGAATCTGTTTAACCCCTGATGCGCTTCATGTCACATGCTAGGCTCAACAAGCCGCGGATTCGGCTGCCTCGCTCAAACCACAAAAAAAAAAAATGGCCAGACACCCCTCCGTTTCCTCGGTCAGGCACACAAAAGCACGTATTATGTCCTCTTTGTACGCAAAAATCTGTCTGGGCTCTCCGTTGGGCCAGAGCCAAGCGCACTGCTGAAACGCTCTTTGCTCGAGAATTGGGCAGACTGACAAATCGACTTGCGGCGACGACTGCGGCTGCGGCGGGACGGGTGGCTTTGAAGCCCGCCTTTTTTTCCTCTTTATTCCATCTTTCCTTTCCATTCCCCTTTCTTTTCGCTTGTTCTTTCCCTCTCACTTGATCGATTGATACGAACCATGGAATACCACCCTGTTGTTACCGAGCAGCTCATGTAAGAACATGCAAAATAACACGAAAGTATAAACTTGTGCCTAACTTGCTTTGTTTTTGTTTTATTTAGTCTGGTAAGACGACTTTTTGCCACCATTTTTTTTCCTGGCGCACACACAACAGTCTTTTGGGCTTCGATGCCGCCGAGTTCATATGTTCAAATGAAGACAATGGCTCATTTTACGCCTTTTTGCCCCCTTTTTTAATAGTGTCCTGGATGCGGTGCGCCCACGCCCCCCAATCCCGCGAACATGTGTGTCAATTGTATCCGCAATGAGGTGGATATCACCGAGGGCATCCCCAAGAATGCGACGATCCACTTTTGCCGCGGCTGCGAGCGCTATTTGCAGCCTCCCGGTATCTGGGTGCCTGCGCAATTGGAAAGCAAGGAGCTGTTGACGCTTTGTCTCAAGAAGCTTAAGGGTCTGAACAAGGTGCGCCTTGTGGACGCGGGTTTCATCTGGACCGAGCCTCACAGCAAGCGTATCAAGGT
Organism: Gongronella sp. w5; assembly: GCA_001650995.1. NCBI lineage: Eukaryota > Fungi > Mucoromycota > Mucoromycetes > Mucorales > Cunninghamellaceae > Gongronella > Gongronella sp. w5. The sequence goes on from KV441884.1 coordinate 214,043, forward strand.
CAAATTGACGATCCAAAAGGAAGTGTTTGCCAACACCGTGCTGCAGCAGATCTTCCAGGTGGAATTCGTCGTTTCCAACCAGCAGTGTGACGAATGTACGCGCCTCGCCGCCCAAAATACCTGGAAGGCCGCGGTCCAGGTCCGTCAAAAAGTCGAGCACAAGCGCACCTTTTTGTACCTCGAACAGCTCATCCTGCGCCACAATGCTCACAAGGACACCACAAACATCAAGGAGACCAGGGATGGCATTGATTTCTACTATGGCCAGCGTGCCCACGCCATCAAAATGGTTGAATTCCTCTCGGCCGTCGTCCCCATCAAGTAAGCAATGGACAGCTTTTCTTTTTTTTTCTTGAATTTTCCTGAATTTTCCGGGTTTGCTCATCGTTTTCTCTCTTTTTTTTTTTTATCGTGGCCAGGTACAAGACCAGTGAGCAGCTGATCTCGACGGATATCCACACGAGCACGAGCAATTACAAATTCACGTATTCGGTTGAAATTGCGCCGATTTGTCGCGATGACTTGGTGGTGCTGCCCAAAAAGCTTGCCAACAGTCTGGGCAGCCTTGGCCAGTTGTTGATTTGCACGCGCGTGAGCAATTCGATTCATCTTCTCGATTGCAACACGATGCAATCGGGCGACTTGATGCACAATGTGTACTGGCGCGCGCCATTCCCCTCTTTGGCGAATTCCAAGGGCATGATTGAGTTTTACGTGCTGGATGTCGAGCTGCTTGGTCCCGTCAATGGCAAGCACGTGCTCGCCGACGTCCACGTCGCTCGCATGTCGGACTTTGGCCGCAATGACACGCAATTCATTGCACGTAGCCACCTGGGCAACCTTTTGAACCCGGGCGACACCGTCCTTGGCTATGATCTGTCGTCGGCCAATTTCAACCACGACGAGTTCAACAAATTGGACATGCAAAACCTGCCCGACATCATCCTCGTGCGCAAGACGTACCCCGTGCGACGAAAGAAGAACAAGCAGCGCAATTGGAAGATCCAGCAGCTCGGCAAGCAAGAGGAGGAGATGCTGCCGCGCAAGCAGGACCAGGCGAAGATCGAGCACGACATGGAAATGTTCATGCGCGATCTCGAGGAAGACCCCGAATTCCGCTCCACCGTCAACATCTTCAAGTCCGACGACCCTGCGCGCCAGCATGCCGCCGCCCAAGAAGCCGACATGACCGACGGCGAGTTTGAAGAAGAAGACTTCCCTGAAATCTCGCTTGAAGAAATGCTCGATGAGATGGAAATCAACATGGATGAGCCCGACCAGCCCATGGATGACGACGTTGACATGGAAATGTAGACTACACATTTTTTTTTCGTTTTTTCTTTCCGTCTTTTTTTTTCATTGTATTCTACTCTATAATGCATCCCCTCTTGATTCCTCGACGCCCTTGTTTTTTCTTTTCTTTTCTTTTTCTCATCCTTTGTTTCGCATCCCATCCCCCACCCCCGCCTCCACATCATTGCATTGTCTTGATATCAAATAAATTAAGAATCAGTGTTCATCTCTTGCCAATATCGCCATGGGCTGCAAAGAAGCCAATTCATTGGCCGAGCCCCACCACGCGTGCTTTCGCGCCCAACATGCCCAACCGAGGGAAGTTCGAAACCAGCAGAGTGGTCATGGGACCTGCCTTTTTTTCTCGTCGTGGGTCACGAGCCCCTTGCTTCTTCTTTATTTCTTTTTTCTTCTCGACTTTTTTTTTTTTTTTTTACTTTCTTTGCTTTTTCTACCCCCCCCTTTTTTTTAGTCGTCTCTCTATGTCCTCTGCACCTAACAATAATGCCATGCCCACCATAGCACCCGCGCGCGGCCCACCCACACCGCCAGCCTCCTCGGCGGCCGCTGTTGTCGCCGCCGCCGCAAAAACACCCGTCCTGTTCCCGCCCCACACGCACAGCCCGCCACAGGACGCGCCAAACGACTTGCAAGAAGGCCCAGAAAAGTAAGACCAAGGCGTGCAAGGCACGTGCTCCCTGTCCCGCACCCATCAGCCCGAGAAAAAAAAACAAATATGTTCCAAGCAGGATTGAAACAGGGCCCCCGCCATTGGGGAAACAATGGGAATCACCACTGCGCAGGGAGAAAGCCAGGGGTATTTTCCCTCCACTTTTTTTTTTTTTTTTTTTTTTTTTTTTTTTTACTCACGTTCCTTTTTTTTCGCATTGATAGATTTGAACAGCTATTTGAACGCAAGCGCAAGCGCCGCGAATCGCACAATGTTGTAGAGCGTCGCCGCCGCGAATTCATCAACGAGCGCATTGACGAGCTGTACACCTTGATGGATGGCTCGGCAGAGAACAAGCCCAGCCGTGGCCACATCCTAAAGCTGACGGTCGATTATTTGCGCGACCTGCAGGCCCAATCCATCAAGCAGCAATACCGTCTCCAGGAACTCGAGGCCAGACTCGCATCGCCCAACCATTGAGACAAAGAGAAGGGCGAATTGAGGCCCGTGCCCACCCATTATTTCAACACATGACACACACACACACAAAATCTCCACACAATGCCTTTTTTTTTTCCTCAATATCGCTCTCGCTCCCATCTCAGCATCATCTAAGTAATCTTTTTGTTTCCCAGCCCTCTTTGCGTCATCCCCGATCCTTTTTTTACGTCGTACTCTGCTTCTCCTCTTCTCATGGTCTCGCCCTTGGTTACCCTGCTTTTTAGCCGCTTGTGACACCACACACACCAATTTTACCCCATCCCTGCAACACTAAAAACAGTCGCACCCGCATCCTTATATTTTTTGAACATCTTTGCCACAATTTGAATAAAACCCTCTCTTTTAGCATCCAATCCATGATCCACGTATATCAGGAGAGCTGTTCACTGCAACTGAGACCAGAGGCGGATCATTCAGCAAGTTCATCGCGTGCCAAGACACGGAAGGAGTGAGAGAAAAATAGTAAAATGGATTCTGAGATGCGCAGCGGGATTCCCAGGCATAAAAAAAAAGTCTGTTCCCATGCTCGGTGCTGTGCCTATTGGCAATAGCAACTCAACAACTTGAAGTGGGCTGTGGTCCCGTGCCAGACACGTACGTGGGACGGGGCGAGCAAACTTCCTTGTTGGGCGTCACTGCCGCAGAAACTAGCACAAAACGTAAAGCTGATCACAAAAAAACAAAAGCAGAGGTAAAGAGACGAAAGTCAGCTTGTGGCCCCGCCAAGGTGCACAGAACAATTCCAGCAAAATCTCGATTTTATCTTGGCAAGAGACAAAACGGCCAATGACGCTATCCATCCACAAAATTGCATTTCTAAAGAGATCCACAGCGATACCTATTTATTATGAATGAAAAAAAATGACATCCCGCACCAGTATTCCGGTTCTTGGGGCAGCACGTGCCTTTTTTTTTTGACACGTCCTGGATGCGGAGCCCAACCCGTGCCCGCATTTCATTCGGGTTGCCTCCTTTGGGCAAATTCCAAGGCCGCCGACCCTGCATATTTTATACGCGCACGAAAGTGGGGCCCCCCGTGCTCATGTTGCAATTGCGCTACGTAAGACCACCAGAACGCTACTGTACTCGTGAACACTGCCAGTGACAGCCCGCAATCGAAACATCATAAAGGCAATGTAAGTGGAACCATCAGAATGCACACGACGCCACCAATATGCGCCAAATTCCAGGATGCAAACTTGTGAAATCATCAAAAATCCACCAAAAACAACGTGTTAAAAACTTGGCTCCATCGCGTTTTTTCGACAAAAACTTCATGGTGCGCGAGAGCGCGATTACAACAGACGATCTCCCCTCTGTAGTGAGTTTGATGAGCGTCGATACAGTATCATACTGTACTGTAGGTACGTTAGGCCGTTGTCACGCACGCCACCAAAATGGAACCAGGGCCAAAACGACCCCTGATTACTACAGTAACTCGTCGAGATCCCAGCGGCGCGATCTCCAAATCACAAGCGCTTTTACCGCTTGTGGCCGCTACTGTACTGTATGATATACAGTATATGATGATATCATACAGTACTGTACTTGTACTGTACCGGTGTTATAATGCTGAGTTGCTTCCTACGTGGCCAGCACAACGTGTACCAAAGATGCGGCGCGGCAAACGCGTTTATTTAGGCCATTGCAAGCCAAACAGAAAAGAGAGGGAACAAAAGAGCAAAAACAGAGAGAGAGGGGCATTAAATAGCAAGAATGGGCCAAAAAGGGGAATATGCAGAGGAAAAAGGAGCTACATGAGACAAAAAGGAGCAAAACATTTCAGAACCACAACACCGGTACCTGAATTGACCTGAAATGTGAAAACCGACGACCTGAAATGAATCGCACCTAAAATGACCTGAAAACCGACGACCTGAAACGACCTGCACCTGGATTGAGCTGAAAACCGACGACCTGAAATGGATCACACCTGAATTGACCTGAAAACTGACGACCTGAAGTAAATCGCATCCGAAATGACCTGAAAGCCGACGACCTGAAATGAATCGCACCTGAATTGACCTGAAAACGGACGACATGAAACGATTTGTACCTGAATAGAGATGAGATGACCTGATGCGCAACAACCTGAAATAATTGACCTGAAAGCTGAAACCGCAGTATACAGTAGTAATTTACTGTACTGTATTCAAGGTGACCCGCGCGCTGATACATTGGTTCGTTGTCGCGAAAGCCTCCTCTAGAATGGACAAAACATTACTGTACCCCCTTTTGCTGGGCGCCGCCTCCGGGTCGTCTTGTTCATCAGGTTCTACTGTATATTTGAACAAGAGGATGCTGAACACAAAATGCTGACAACGTCAATTTTTTTCAGAGATCGGATCACTCATCATCAGTCATGAGGAAATGCATTTTGCTTGGTGGAGGAACCAGGGTCAAATCAACCCCTTGAAGGCTAACTCGCGGAGAACTCGAAGCGATGTCCCCAAACCACAAGCGCTTTCACCGCGTTTGGCTGCTGACTCATTTCAGGTGACTTGCGTGTCGGGGCGCTCTGCCGTCGTAGCCACGGTACGGACCAGATGATCGTGATTTTACCCACTTTACGCCTACAGTAGTATATCTATCGGCCTACGTATGAAACTGGCGCTTTCCCTGAAATTTGCTCATGGACTACGGTACGGTACTTCCTCAGTGGCTGGCATTTCAAGGATTGCAATACAGTAATTGGCCTTGGTGTCCGATCATGATGGGGTATCATAATGGGATAGGTAACTTGCGGTGCGCTATCTTGGGTTTTTCCTTTTTGCATCTGTCAATTCACCAGCCTGCAGCCCATTTACAGTAGCGCATAAAAAATGTAAAATAAAAAATAAAAAAAATAAAAATTCCATGCAATCCACCACCTTAATTTGGAAGTGTCAAACCTTACATTTTTGCAAAAAATCCTGCCCAAAAAAGTAGGCAATTTTCTCAGTCGATCGCCGTTCATGCTTCACTCTGGGGGCTTTTTTTCGTACTTTGGGGTGACCTGCCGTTTTGTCTGCCAATAGCAAATTGTCAGATTTATCTGTTTGGGATGCATTGATCACCCGGAGTTCGAAATTTCTCAAATTTGGCATTTTCTGTGTTTGAAATGCGTGACCCCTGAGTGACCCCTGAATTTTTCAAAAGTGGTCGTAGCGATTTGGGGGTTTAAGCTTTTTGGTTGCAATTTTTGCGCTAAATGCGATGCAGCTATTTTTAAGCGTGGTCGCCCATGCAGATGGACAGATGAATGCAAAATAGTACAAATAGGAGGTTTTTGGCATTTTCGAATCCAAAAAAAAATCGGGCGGGTACGTATGTCTTGAACACTGGGCTATAGTTTACGCCGTGACGCAGGTTTCGTTGGCGGGAGAGCTGGCTGTAAAAAAATTTCTGGACGCACAGCAGACCGGCAAAGTCCGAAAAACATGCTCTTTCCTTGGTACTGTATTTATTGTAAAAGACGAATGTTTACAGTACCGGTGCGTTTTCGTGCCATTTGCCGTGTACTGTACAGTATCATACTGTACTGTAGAGTGATGCTTCAGACGGCATGGAAACGATACTATAGCACGCCTGCACGCGTCAGTTTCTGTCTATCATATCATATTCTGTATAGTACATTACTGTATATCATATACAGTATTTAAAACCATCGTGTTATCATACCAAGACGTGCTACTGTAACCAGAGTCCAGAAAATCAACCCAAAAATCGTCAAGGGATATACCGGTAAAATAGGTTGCAAATTTTATTTTAAAAAGTGGGCTAGAGTCTAAAGTGTAATAGAGCCATCGCTGACGTACGTGCCATCGGCATTGAGCGGCCCGAGCTTCATCAGATGCAGCTTGTCAATATGCACAAGGCCCAAATCCAGGTCGCCGTGCGCTTTCAGCAGCTTGCGCGCGTCAAACGTTGGCCGGTCGCTATCCATACCGCTGCCGCGTGTCTTTAGCAGCGTGATGTGGATCTATCACAACGAGAAAAAGAGCATGTGTCTGAGACAAAGTAGCACATTAGCATTTTTTTTTCATACGCATCTTACCTTTAGTGGCCGCCCTTCGTCCAAAATGATGCCCTGATCCATTAGCTTGCTGCGGATGCCCTCTGTGAAAATATGCAAAAGAAAATAAATGAGTCGACATGATACAAATCCTCTCCCCTGATCGTCATGCAGCTTTTGCCGCAGCACATACCACATAGGCGTGTGAGCACCTGTGTCTTTGTCTCGTCCTGCGCTTCAATGTACAAGATGCTTGCTTTTTCTAAAACAAGAAAAAAAAATGAGACGATGGCATCATTTTTTTTTTTTTTTTTGCTAAAATGGGGATCTTACTCGGGTCCTCTTCCATGATGGCAAGTTTCTTGAGCCGGATGGCAATGACGGACTCGTTTTGCATGATGCTGTGGATGAGTGTGGGAAGATCCTGCTTCATGGTGAGGATGGCCTTTTCCAGGTCTGTCTGCGAGAGCAATTTGCACACACCGAGGGTGATGTGCAGCTTTTGCGGCGGGATAAGCATCTTGGTGTTGATGCCATCGACCTTGTAGGCGGCGACCTCTTTGTGGAAATCGAGCAACTTTCGCGTGGCAAACGATGCCTGCGTTGGCAGCGCGACAAAGTGCGTCAGATTGGCTTTGGCAATCGCTTGCTGCAGGTGCGCATCAATCACTTGAATCGCACGGTCGACCTTGTCCTGCGTGCCCTTGATCATCACTTCGTCTTTGCCGTTCATCACGTCAATGCGCGTGCCCGTCTCCAACTTGAGCCGCTTGAGCGTGCTGCCACTCTTGCCAATTAGAATCCCATGATACATGCGCTGCACAGGGTGATAATGCGTCACAATCTCGTCCGTGTAAATGGTATCACCGCCGTCACCCTCGCCGCCTTGGACGGTCGGCCCCGGCTTTTTCGTCGCATCTAGGCAAAAAACGCACGTTCATGAATCAAAAGACTGCGGCAACACGCGATTTTGCACACACTTACGGCGCGATGTTTGCTGCGAGGCGGCAATGGATGCCGACGGCACGCGATACGTGCGCTTTTGCACGCTCACAAGCGTCATGCCGTCCATACTCGGCACTGTGGGTCTGCTGGAAGACGACGACATGCAGTTTGAAGGAAAAAAAAAAAAAGGTAAAGAGTGAGCGTGCGGGGTGCGTCAGGCGCCCGTCTTTTTTTTTTTTTTCTTCACCGGAAGTCGAGTTCCGATCCAAGGTCCGACGGAAAGGGGCAAGCTTTTTTTTTTTTTTTTTTTTTTTTTTTGTTCGACTTTTTTTTCGTTTCCCCCCTCTTTTCTTTACAAACATGGCGGATCTGTCGCAAAAAGTGTGCCAGTCGGCGGGCTGTGGTAAGCCTGCGAAGCTGCAGTGCCCCACTTGCCTTAAGCTCAAGATCGAAGGCTCTTACTTTTGCTCGCAGGAGTGTTTCAAGGCGTCCTGGGTAAGCCTCACGTTCTTTTTTTTTTGTCAAACAAAGTATCTCACGGCCCCTTTCTCGCTCTCTCTCGCCAGGCGACTCACAAGGCCGTGCACAAGGCCAAGATCCAGAGTATGTGCACACGGGTGTCGCCGTCATTTCATCAAAACACTTCAAAATTGGGCTCACCTTGGCTTTTCTCGCTCTAATTTGTATTTTATAGGCCAGCCCCACGACCCCTTCCCCAACTTTACGTACACCGGCAAGCTGCGCGCCGTGTACCCCTTGTCCCCCACGCGCACCGTGCCCGACCATATCGAACGACGTAAATGCAGAGATTTTATTGAAAATAGTCATCAATTGAGCTTTTTTTTTTCTCTTTCCCTCTATAGCCGATTATGCCGAGTCCAGCGTGCCTGCGTCCGAGGAGCGCGCGCGTGGCGACGCGATTCGCGTGTTGAATGCTGAAGAAATCGAGGGCATGCGCACCGTGTGTAAGCTCGCGCGCGAGGTGCTGGACATTGGCGCCGCAGCCATCCGCCCCGGCATCACCACGGACGAAATTGGTAAAGTTTTGGCCTTTGACGGGTTGTGGGTTGGCTCATTGTCTTTTTTCATGATGGTCTCATTCTTTTTTTTTTTTTTTTTTTTTAAAAAAAAAGATCGCATCATCCACGAGGCGACCATTGAACGCAACTGCTACCCCTCGCCGCTCAACTACTACAAGTTCCCCAAATCCGTGTGTACGTCGGTCAACGAGGTCATTTGTCACGGCATCCCCGATCAGCGCGTTCTTAAGGATGGCGACATTGTCAATCTGGACGTCACCTGCTACTACAAGGGCTTCCACGGCGATCTCAACGAGACCTATCTGGTCGGCAAGGTCGACGAAAAGGGCCAAAAGCTCGTCACCACGGCGCGCGAGTGCCTGGAAAAAGCCATTGCGATGGGTAAAGCCTTTTGAAGAGGGCAATTGAGTCCCCAGTGATGCAATTTTTATGTGTGTGCTCACTTTCCTCCCTTGCTTATATTTTTAAAAAAAATTAGTCAAGCCTGGTGTGCGCTACCGCGACTTTGGCAAGGTGATTGAGGAACACGCCAAAAAGAACGGATTCTCGGTCGTCCGCACGTTCTGCGGCCACGGCATCAACCAATTGTTCCACTGCGCGCCAAACGTGCCGCATTATGCCAGTAAGTGTCATTGCACGCCACGCGCCCACGCGCGGTCGGCGCATGCACGGCCAATTTGATGGGCTCACCCGTTAATTTTTTTTATTTTTCGCGCAGACAACAAGGCGGTCGGTATCCTCAAGGCCGGCCATGTGTTCACAATCGAGCCCATGATTTGCGAGGGCACGTGGCGTGACCAATTGTGGTAACGAAGACGCGTTTTGACGGCATTGGCGCGAAACAAGGACGCGTTTGGTTTTAAATTGACACACTTTTTTTTTTTTTTTTTTTCCAGGCCGATAACTGGACAGCGGTCACCATGGACGGCAAGCGCTCCGCGCAATTTGAACATACCATGCTTGTCACTGAGACAGGTGTTGAGATTTTGACGTAGATGGCTCGTTCTTTTTTCTCGTTATGTTTAGATAAATGTTTGCATTAATACGAAGCTGATGTATCCCTTTTAATGCTCGCTTTGGATGAGTGCTTTTCAATGACAATGAGGGGGATATGGCAATACTTCTAATCGTGTGCCATTCGGCGACCGAATATGATAGTACAAAAATGAGAAATATGAGATAAAAGGACTTGGCCGCAGCATTGACCTCGCATTTCACGGCTTGTCGGCATTGTACAACATCTCTGCAGCGCGTAAAAAAAAAAAAAAAAATTAAAAGCGCACTTTATTGTGTCGTGTACTTTTTTTTTTTTGCATTTTTTTACCTGACCAGGAGGTGCGTCGCAGCTCATGCATGAGTGAGACACCGTCATTGACAGGCATGTCGTCGATGGATGCGCAGTGCGCGTAGTACGTGGTGAAAGTGCCGAGTGCGGCGGCTGCGGCATCATCGTCGGCGTCGGTGGACAACCGCAAGCGCGGCGACGGGCCCGAATCGGACGAAAACGGGCGCAAAAGCTCGGGCGCAATCTGTAACGTCGCTATCGTCGGTACGGGCGCGTTCATCTTTGCCGCGGTGCGCAACGATTGCAACGACTGAGAGCGGCGGAACGCGGGCCGCGTGATCATAATGTCATTGTCGTCGATTTCGCTGATTTCGCCAATTTCACTGTTTTCGCTCACACGAACTGGCGTCGATTCGCGCGATTTCTCGGCCAGAGGGCTCTTTTGAGGAGTATTGGTGCGCGAATCGGTGGCAAACGGATGCAGCGGCGGTGTTGGCGACGATTGCATGGATGCAGCATTATGCCACGACCTGGACCGGTGGTGTCCGCGCACCGATGACGAAGTTGGTGATGCCGATGGTGGCTGCTGCTGCAGCTGCGGTGGTGGTGGTCCAAAGCGGACCGATTGGTCAACCACAATGGACGGAAGATGGTGTTGCTGCCTACGCGTCAGCAATTCGCCAGAGAGTTGCAACTGCGGCGGCGACTGGCTAGGCGCACGCACCCCCGAGGATGAACCAGCACCATCAACATTGGTGCCATGGTTGGAGGAGCCCGTCGTTGGGGCCAGAAAATTAAACGGCTGCTCGAAAAACGTCGAATTCCGCGGATCCGCTCGAAATCCGGGCGAAACAGACCCCTCGGGTGACGTGCGCAGCGACAAGAGACCGCTTGCATCGTTGTCGTCGTCATTGCTGGGACTTGGCCGTTGCTGCAAATCATACACCTGCGTTTCTTGCTTTTGCTGCCGCTCGCGCAGGTATTTCTGCCGCTGCACAAGCATGTTCACTGCATTCCGCATGCGATCGTGCGCCAACACCTTGTCAATCTCGTCTTGCTTGCGTGACCACGCCACAAACTCATCAAATCTGAAAAAAAAAGAAAAAAACATGGTGAGATTCACGCAACTTTTTTTTTTTTTTTGAAAATCTACGTACGTCAAGGCTTTTGTCGCATCCACTTGCCGCAGCACGAGAATGATCAGCATTGACTTGAACTCAATGCCCTTTTGCTCCGTCGACAGCATCAATTCCTAGCAAAACGATGTAAAAATTTAAAAAACCAGGACTTTGCTTATTTTTTTTTAGCACCGTCTTACGTGATACAGTCGCTGGTACGCGTGTTTTCTGTCTCGCACGCTTTGGGTGTCCATGGACGCAAGCTGCCGGTTCACCTGCGCGTAATTGTAAAACCGCTCATTTAAAATGTTGGGCGTTGTGTAATGTTTGTGCTTGTTGATGCGTGTCGGCAGCGGAATGGACACAATGTGCGTGATATCCGCATCCACGCGCTCACTCGCGCGAAGTAATGCATCCATCCGATGCACGTCATCATACACATGGATCGACAAGGCGCCTTGTAACGTCTATTGTGCAAGAAATAAGGATCGTTTTTTTTTTTTTTTTTTTTTTTTTTCCCGAACCTGCAGAAATCGAGGGATGTCGCTCTTGCGAATATACCCTGTTGCCGCCGGGTCGTACTTCATCCATGCCTGCTTGAATCTAAAAAGAATGAAATCCTACGTCAATGAAAAAAAAATAGTCAAAAAGACGCGTTTTCGCCTTACTGCCGGATGTCCGTGCGCGTGATTTGCGTGAATTGGCTGCGCTTGTCAAATGTGAACGAGAAATTGTTGATGACCACCTAGAAAGAAAAAAAAATCATAGGCACCGTAAAAATTCCAGAAAAAAAAAAAACCCACCCGAGCTTGCGCGTAAACAGATTCTCAAAAATGTACGTGCACACGACATAATACAAAAGAAACAGTGTGTACGCGGCGGCGGTCGACCCACAGTCGCCATCCGCCACACAATTGGGCGGCTGCTGCGCAAAATCGTGCATCAAGAAATCCTGCAAAATGGAATAAAAAGGGGGGTTGAATCACTCATTTCACCGTCTTTTGCTCATATATTTTTACCCAATTCTCGCCGGTCGTGATGCGAAAAAGGACAATGAACCCCGTGAAAAACGAACGAAAGTGCACATGGTTGGAACCATAGGGCCCGTACGCCGTGCGATCAAAGAATTCTTCAAAGACCACCAAAAAACAGAGCTGCACAAGAAAGTACCCAAATGCAATGTAAATGATCACCACAAACGACTTGCTATAGCACATGAAAAAAAATAAATTGAGAGCGGCGAGACGAGTTATGCGAGCTTACAGCCCAATGCCGATCAGTGTATCCAAAGAGTCGATTTTTTGGCACAACCGGAAGCAAACCAGCGCCTGCAGCACCACGTAAAAGACATCAAAGACAAACTATGATCATCATGAAAGCCATGTGGTTCTGAGTTTTTTTTTTCCCTTTCTCAAATGGTTCATTTTGCTTACAAACTCGCCAAATACGTGACGCAGCACATATGCCACCAAGCCTACGATTGCCATGGATAAGAACACTGATAAAACGCGCTCTATGGGTCTTACAAAGAGGAATGACAACAAGGTCATAAATGTTCCAAAGTGACAATGCAAACTAAACGGCAATTTTCAATGAAAATCTCATTTCTTGGGCACAAACAAAAGTGTTACCATGTGCCATCCGAGTCCTAGTGCCTTGATTGACAGTTCCATCAAGTAAAATACAATGCACAGGGCGATCAATGCATCTAAAAAACGACATTAGGCTCGATTGCGAGACTTTTTTTTCAATTTTACCTTGGACAAGTGTCACCCACGAAGGCTGGTGCAGATACGAAGAGCAAAACACGACTAAAAAAACAAGACGCGTGAGAAAGGCGGCATTGGGGGCAGCGCATAGGCATCCATCTCGCTGTAAAAAAAACGGTTTACCAATATTTAAGATGGTAACATAGAGTGCGGCGGGTCTAAACCAGCCATTTTCCTCGACAATGATGTTGTAGCATGCCTCACGCCAGCGACCTTGGGCACGGTACACGTGCGGTCGAGGTTTTACCAGGTTCAGCCGTCGCTGAAGATCTTGGAATTGTCGCTGATAATTGGTCAACGACGAAATCCCGTAACGCTGCTTGAACGCCTCCAAAAACACCTAATTCATTGCCCGAAAAAAACAATGCCATTGAGAGCACAAATAAAAAAAGGTGGACATCTTACGCCAATAAAGAGTTGAATCGAGCAAATGGACGCAATGAACATAAATGCCACATAATACAACGAGTACCACACGGACGTTGAATACCACGAGAAACGTGGCTGCATCGTCGGCGTCGGTGCAAGGCTCATGGCCGAAAACAAAGACATGATCTGCGCGTAAAAAAAAAAAATCGTAAAAAAGCCCCCTTTTTCATCCACTTTGTGTTCACTCGCTCGATTTGTTTTACCCAACCCTCGCCCGAAGCACACTCGAAGAGATGTAGCATAGCCTTGCCAAAGTGATCGTAAGAATACTGGTACGGATTGGCCCAGACGCGTGGCATAAGAATGCCTGCGGGCAAGTCATCGTCGAGGGGTGTGATGAATTCACGCGCGCAAGCGTGCTGGAACGCGGCGTCGTCATCATTGCACGACCGGAAGCGGCCACCAAACAAAAAACAGCCGTAAATGGCAAACGGGATAAATGCGAGCAAATTGAGCACAGCGGCGTCGACGAGTTTTGGCAATCCATACAGGGTGTCCAAAAAGATGGTCTGCATGCCCGGCACATAGTGCACGAGGTTCATGATCCGCACCGTGCGCAGGCACCGCAAGATCTTGCGTGCGCGCACAGGCGTCATGCCATTGGTGGCAATCACAGGCTGTGCAATCAAAAGCAATAAATCCACGACTTGCCATGCACTCCGCAAATACGACGCCGGCAGCACAACCATGCCATAGACAACCATCTGCACGATAATGTCAACGAGGAAAAGGGCAAAAAGGATCCATTGCACCACGTCCATGGCCTCTGCACCGCGCGGATGCACACGCGTCCATGCGCCATCGGCATAAATGGCCATTCCCGCACTCAAGCTCACGAGCACGACCATGACATACCCGTGCACCGCCGATTGTACCCATCGCTGGCATGCGTGCCTCACAGGGTGCGACGCCTCCAGGAAAATAAGACTGCGGAAAAGCCCCATGTTCTCCGCCAACACCGCCTTGTTCTCCTTGGCCACATTCAATTCATACTCGTCGCCGTATTTCACAAGCGATTGCTCGTTCGTCGTGTCCCAAATACTCTTGGCATTTGCTTCATCCGCGTCTCCTTCCTTGTCACGCGACATTTCTTCTACAAGACTGGCCGCCGACCTGTATTTTAGGAAAAAAAAAAGAAATGACAAGCGTCAGATTGGCTTTGCCACAAAAAAAGCACACCAAATCGCGGATGGTCATCTCCAATTGCACCGTGAGATGCAGGTACCATTGGTCAAACCCCTCCCCCTTCGCGTCGATTTTTGACCATTTTCGACATTTTCAACATTTTCGCTCTAAAGCAAGTTTTTTCTTACCAGACCGAGCTGCGGCGACGTGCCTGGGCGGCCGCTTGCGACACAAGGGGGGGCGGCGCAGCAGTCGCGTCAGATTTCACCCTGTCCTTGCGTGTGTGGATGAAATCAAGGAAATGCGCTTGGTTCACGTTGGCCAAGAGATTGTTGGGCAGCTTGCGCAGATGCAGCGGCTTTTGCTCTTGCTTCATGAACACCGGCAGAAAAATTCTACGTGCACAAAAAAAAAAAGCTGTAAAACTTACCACTTCTCTTTTTTTTTTCACTCGATTTTGTGGCCATTGTCAGTTTTACTTGCTAATTGTGTCCAATTGAAAATATTCGGGCTGCCAGCGGTGCTGGCGCACGTATTTTTTCACTTGAATCTGGCGGATCTCGTCCTCTTCCAGGTCAAAATTCTCCATGATCACGGCAATAAACATATTGAGCACCATATCTGCCTCGCCCCAAAAAATAAAAATTGTCATGATGAGATGTGCCGTTCGTGGCTCGTTCACCGTCTTGAATCGCTTGCATCATAAAAGAGGTGACAATCACTTACAATGGACGGCAAAATACAGCATGATCATGAAAATTGCGGCAAATAGCGTCATAAAGTATGCCTGGCTGTGCATGGCGTCGTACAGAATATCCTACATGGCAAATGAACCCTCTCAGCATTCAAAAAAAATCACAATGCGCGTATTTTACGGTCCAATTTTCGCCCGTCATGATCTAAAACGTGAAAAAAAGCCATTAATACGCGTTTCCAGGGAGTGTTATGCATCTTTTTTTTTTGCTTTCAAACGTACCTGATACAGCGACAAGAACGCTTGGTAAAAACTGTCAAAGCGCATCGCAGGATCCTCGAGGCCGGCAGGACCCTGAAAGCCAAAGTCACCGCCAAAAAGCTGCATGGTGATGGGCGTCAGCAAAAACAACACGACCATCGTGAACACTGTGAGATTCAGAATGCCGCGGCCGTCGCCAATCATCGAGGACTAGCCAAAAAAAAGGGGGGGGGGCAAGATGAGCGACCAAAAAAAAAAAAAAAAGCCAGTATGGTACGATGCGCCCTTGATTTTTTTTTTTTACCAAGAGTTCCAATGACTTTGGAAAGAGATAAATGAGACGATAGCAACGGCACACGGCAAAGATTTGCAGGAATTGGTACAAGCGGCTTGTCGGACTGACAAGGAGCAAATTGCTCATTGCACCAATGACGATGATCAAATCAATGCGATCCACCATGTATGCCCAAAACCGCGGACCGAGACCGTACAGACGCGCAAGAATATCGAGTGCAAACGTGTAATTCAGCGCGCGGTCCATGAAAACTAGAAAAACAGTCCAATTGTATCGTGTTACTTTGTATTTTCAACGTCTTTTGACAATATTCCCTCTCCTCTCTTTTTACAGAGTGGCATTGGTAGCTTGTCAGGTGGATAGGAGCAGGCGATGGCAAGGACAACGGTGTTGCACAACACGAGCGCGGCGCCAAACATTGAGTAATATGGATGGATGATGATGGCGTGCGCCCATTGCTGCAGGCGATGCGATTGATCACGCAGCCGCGGGTCTACACCGTCGAAAAAGGTCCACATGTCGTCATGCGCGACGCCGGTGCCGCCGGTGCCACCGCCAGCGGCGCCAGACGACGACGATGCGCCACCGGACAAGCCAAAAGTCGGAATCAGCAGTCGTGATTGCCTTTTGCCCATGGTGAACGCACTCGCTTGCTGGTAAGACCGCAGACTCGCCAACGACGACGTGATGGCAGCTGGAAAATGGTGCGTCACAAATATAAAAAAAATATGAATTTATGCAAAATTGAATTTTTGTTCCTTTTGCTGCGGCAGGATCTTTTTTTCATTTTTTTCTTTTTTGCCCCATTTTTTTTTTTTTACCAATGAACATGGGGACAAGAATCAGCGTCATGAGGTAGATGCACAGACAGTAAAAGACGGCGGCAGTGGACGACGACACGGCATCTTGGCTCATGTACAACATATCTGTCCATCCTTCGGTGGAAATCACGGTAAACACGTTGAGCATGGCGAAATAAATGTTCTCAAAGCTAAGGTACGACCAGAATGGCACGTACGCTGCACTCTGAACGCACAGCTGCCCCATCTGGCACGCAAATCCGTCCGGCGCGCCCCCTGGCACAAATTGACCCGTGTCCACGTCGTACACACGCGTCACGACCGCACCGTCCACAAAGTAACCGTTGCACGCCTGCCGTGGCCGCGCCAATTCGATCGTATCTTGGCATAAAAAGGACGCGTAAGTTTTGCTTTTTCTTTTTTTCTATTTTTTTTCTATTTTTCATTTTCTTTTAGATTTTGGATATCACCTTTGATCAGCGGTAGTGAGAGCTGGGTCACGTCGACAATGGCACACTGGCGCGAGAACGAATTTGTAAAGAGGTGGAGCGCCATCATGGCAAATACGAGCCAAAATACGGCAAAGAACCCGAGTGTCGTGGCAAGCATATCGAGACACGAGTACAGTGATTGCAAAATGACCTAAACGTGGAAAAGAAACAGGTTTAAACATTGCCAAATGACGCGTTTTTTAAATTTTCCCTGTTTTCCCTGTTTTTCAATTTTTTCTTTGAATTTTGTACCTTTGTTCCGTCGGTGATGAGCAAGAGTCGTAGGATGCGCGTGGCAGCAATGGCAGGTAGGATGGGTATGAATGTGTTTGAGGTGGTGAGCAAGCCAATGTGCAGCCAAAAGGTGACGACGGACACGAGATCAATGATGTTGCGCAGATCGTGCATAAAAGGCACATGTTCGATCTTTAGATATTGCAGCGAGATGGACGGTGCCCAGGACGATGGCGAAGTATCGCTTGTGTCGTCAGCCCATATGGAATGTGGCTTGGTTCCAGGCGAATTCTGCCCATTTTGACGCGATGGTGACCGCGACGCGCCAGATAGAGGCGAATGTACGACATATGGCATGGAACCAGCAGTAGAAGAAGCACCAGCGGCACCGCGACGTGGCGACATCCATGGAGGCAGCGGCGATGCAGAGCGCGTGCTTGTTGACGCCGATCCGCCTGCGGTTGGTGGCTGTGACGGCCCATGATGGTGATTTGAAACGCCCACATCGTCGTCGAAAAAGTGATCGACTGCGTGAGCGATAAACGGCAACCTCTCTTGCCCCGCGGCACCCGCAGCAGATGCGGCAGCCGTATGCGCAGCACGCGCAACAGAGTGCAATGGCGGCGAATGCATCAAACGCGATATCCATTGTCCAAACGCCGATTCCTGTACTGACTCATACACACGCTCACGCACCCGCGGACGCGACTCGGACGCCACATCCACAAAAAAGCCATAAACAATGATCTTGACCGCCATTTCCAGCCTAAAAACGTAAAAAGAAGCGATCAATGTCTCTTTTTTTCTGCCATTTCCTTGGGATTTCCCCTTTTGCTCCGTTTGATCGCTTACGCTAGGAGGCCATTGATGGCCATGAGGATCACCATTTGTGGATGGTCGACGCGTGTCTTTTGCTCGTGATCGCGGATGGTGACCACAGAAAGCGAAATCCATTGAATAATCAATAGCAGCAGCGACAGTGCCTCATACGATCTGATCGATAGAAAAAGAGAGAGAGAGAGTTAAATAGCGCGTCGCAAGAGCAATTTGGGAGCGCGAGATGGTCGATATCCACGGGGTTTTGCACTTTGCACTTTTTTTGTTTTTCCTTACCTGGAAGCAATGGCCTTCCAAAGGCAGAGGCGCACCGGGCTGCTGGGTGAAAAGAGCCACAACGACCAGCCTTTTAGGCGGATATCATGGTCATCGCCTTTCTTAATGGCGAATTGCGTGCCCGCATGGCGCAAATCGTACAAAAATCCACGTGCGCGTGCCATTGCGCGCTTGTACATGGGCTCTGGCGTACCCAATGGCCCATTTTGCTCATCTTGGGCAGGTGATTCACGGAAGAGAAGCGGTGTGTGCGGCGTGGGCGACGGCGAACGAGAAAAAGGCGAGACCGGTATGGGCGAGGGAGGCCGTGACGACAAGGGCGACCTCAGCGGGCGAGCGCCATTATGGAACGACGAGGAGAGAGTATTTAAATCGTCGTCATCGTCGTCGGTCAAGTCGTGCAACAAATCGGGCTCTTTTCTTGCCTGTTTCGCGTCATATCCTTGGCGCAATGCGTGCAAATACGTGCCGAGCGCCATCAAGTTGCTCACCGACAATCGAGACGGTGGCGCGGCCGACTCGCAGCTGCGTGTTTCTATCCAAAAAAAAAAAAAAAAAATTAAAAAAAAAAAAAAAGCGCAATGCGTGCAAATACGTGCCGAGCGCCATCAAGTTGCTCACCGACAATCGAGACGGTGGCGCGGCCGACTCGCAGCTGCGTGTTTCTATCCAAAAAAAAAAAAAAATTAAAAAAAATAAAAAAAGTGGCTCATTGGCTGCCCTCCTTTTGTTTTTACCAGCGACACGCGCGGCAAGATGATACCAGACAACGCGTACCGTGGTCCACGCCTTTAGCAACGTGGCAGACGATGAAAAAAACACATTGGACGCGTCGGGTGTGGTTATGGCACGTGTGGAGGACGACAATGCAAGGAATTTATCAAGTCTGCGGTGGTACGAATGGCGATGGCGGTGATGGTGGTGCCGGCTTTTCACGCTTTGCCTTGTTCTATGCATAAAAGGCGAGGATGGGCCGTTTCTGCGTGAGGGCAAGGACGATGCGGTGAGGCTGCCATGAGCAAACGGCGAGTCGGAGAGCAAATAGGACCGCAGACTGCGGCTTATGGTGGATCGCGACGTGTGAGCCAGGCGAGCGATGTTGTCGTCGTGTTCGTCGTCGTCGTCAGGGCGTGTGTGCATTGAATGGGCATTGGAAGGCACCGTGTCCATCGAACTTGCGACCGATCGGTTCTTTTTGCCATGAGAGCCATGACGAGGATGATCGTCCACGTCCATCACCCTTGAAATCTGGCCGCTTGCAATGCTACGTCGCCGCGCACCCGCCGCAACGCGCCTGTGCTTCTTTGACAGCAAGATCTCTTGCTTGAGCGCGTCCAATTTGTTCTTTTTCGCAAGGCGGTCGGCCGTCAGAGGCTGGTATCGCTTTTGCGCAGCCGCACGCGGTGCAAGCAAAAAGGGCGTATCATCCTCATGATCGTCATTTGTGTGTGGTGGCGGCCACACTGGCGGCGACAGCTGTGCCTCGCGATCATTGGGCTGCTGCGCCATGTGGATCGCCGTATGCGCCGCTGGCATGGCCTCTCTGCTTTGACGCCCCTTGGTCAAATCATCCATTGGCACAGTTTAAAAGAAAGAAAAGAAAAAAAAAAAAAGGACAATGAGCGCCCTTGTTTCCCGGGAAACCTGCTCTTTTCTCTTTTTCCCTTTTTTCTCGCCAATTCGGACAATTATGGGGCGGCTGCCATGCGGGTCTGAAACGCGCGCAGACAAATCTTTTGACAGCTATTTTTGGGACCCCGTGGCCCGAGGGTGACGCTTCTTTTTTTTTTCCCCGCTCATTTACCTTTTTTTTTTTTTTCGCGAACAAACTATGAACTTTTCGTGCGGGTGTCTGTTTGACAAGAAAGTCAAAGAGCCCCACTTTAAAAAGAGCAAGCACTTTGAGGACTTGGCTGCCAGCTTTGCCGTCAACGCAAAAGACGAGCAACTGGACGCACAGTAAGGCCCTTTTTTATTTTTTTTGTCCTTTTTTGTCGTTTTTGACCACGACTCACGCCCATTTTTTTTTTTAATTGCATAGCTACTCGTGGTTGGTGCAGCTGCACAAGCCATTGACAGGTGCAGGTAGCAGCCCCTATGTGGAGGCGACGCTTGAAAATCCGCATGATCGTAGCCGACCTTTGCTTGTGCCTGCAATTCAGCTGGCCAGCGCCGATGCGAGTGCGCCGTTTGAGCACCCGCGATACTATGTGCTGTCGCCGAACCTGGGCGGTGTGCACTGTGGCTTGTACAAGATGAAATTGACCGCCTACGCTGACAAGAGCAAGCAAAAAGTGCTTGCCGAGCACGAAAATGACCTATTGTCGCGCATCGACACCGACACTTGCTACAAGTCCGAGTTTATGGAACGCATGAATGCCGCAGCACGCCATGCAGACAAGCAATGGGAAACCCAGCAATGATAGAATTGAATAAAGTGGCCAATTGGGGCCTTGATTCCCTCTTTATTTCCCCCCCCCCTTTTTTCCTTGTTTCCCCCTTTTCGCCATTTATGAGCCATTTGTGAGCCATTTGTGAGTAATTCACCTTCCTCCAAGAACCCAGAAAAAAAAAACATCAAAAAAAGCCCATTTTATTAAAAACACAACGATTTTCCCTATTTTTATGCTCAAAAATCAGCGACGGCGGGGCGACGGGGACCTCGAGTCGTAGCGTCTGCGACGCGGCGGGGTGCGCGAGCGCGAGCGGGACGGCGAGTAGCGTCTGCGGCGTGGCGGCGAGCGCGACTCTTGGCGTGCGCGGCGTGGCGGGCTGCGCGACACGGAGCGCGATGGTTGGCGCACGCGGCGCGGGGGGCTGCGCGACACGGAACGCAATGTTTGGCGCGCGCGACGCGGGGGGCTACGCGACACGGAACGCGAATCTTGGCGCGCTCGACGCGGGGGGCTACGCGACACGGAGCGCGACGGCGACCGGCGGCTGCGGCGCGGCGGGGTGCGCGAGCGGGAACGCGACGCGTCGCGTGTACGGCGTGGAGGGCTGCGTGAGAGCGAGCGCGACGGCGAGCGACGGCCGCGAGGGGGTGTACGTGAGCGAGAATCGACGCGACGACCACGAGGGGGTGTACGTGAGCGCGAATCGACGCGACGACCACGAGGAGGTGTACGTGAGCGCGAATCGACGCGACGACCACGAGGCGGCGAACGGGAGCGCGATGGCGAGCGCGAGTCGTCGCGACGGTGGCGTGGAGGGGAAGGAGGCGAGCGCGAGCGCGACACGGATCGCGTCTTTTCGCGTGTTTTGCGCGGCGCAGGCGAACGGCGGCTGTCCTCGGAATCGTAGCCACTGCTGCTGCTGCCCGAGTCGGAGCCCGAGTCGCTGTCGCTGTCAGATTCGCTACCAGAGGACGAGGAATCGCTGCCCGAGGAGGACGAATCGTCGGAAGAGTCGGTGTCGTCGGTGGCGCGCATCATCTGCTGGGGCGCGGTGCGCAGCCATTCACGCAATTCGTCGGTCAGGGCGCCAAGGCCAATGGAAGTCCAATAATTGATGGCGAAGCGGCAGTCCTTGGGGTTCTGGCGCGGGAACATGCCTGCAAAGCTATCGGCCATCGTCGGGTCGTTGAAGCGCTCTTTGAGCTTCTTCAGGCCCATGTACTCGCTGATCTCCTGGAATAGGATCTTGATGAAAATACGCGACGCAGACGTCGTGTCGTCCTCATTCAAGCGAATCAACTCAAACACCGACCACGGCAGCGCATCCGAAAAAAACAAATGCCCAAACAACTTGGCAATGTTGCGCAGGCGGTTCGTTTCGTACCGGTGGATCGTTTCAAATGTCGCCGTGAACGCCTCGGCAAACTTGTCGCGCCAAAGGTAGCTCATCTTGCAGAATCGCTCGCCCATCAGGCCATAAAACTTGAGATACGTGCGCTCTTGCGAACAGCACTCGATGATCATGTTGCAAAGCTCAATCTAGAGTGGAAAGAAAAAAAAAAAAAAAGAGGTGAGTGTCTATCTTTTTTTCCCCTGGTTCTTTTTTTTCCTTCTTTTTTCGCTTCCTGCCCCTTTTTGTCTCTTTTTAAAATTCAATTGGGTTACCTCTTGGCCCTCGGGGATGTTCAGCTTCATGAGTTTGTGACAGCATTCTTCATAATTGACGGAAGACATAACGGTCAGATAGATCTTGCGGCGCAAATCGACGAGATCGGCGCCGGTCTCGTCCTGGATGTCCATGGCTTGTTCTTGGTCGTCGTCGCTCTCCTCTTCGCTGCCAGATTCGCTGCCCGACTCGCTGCCGTCGCTTCCAGAGTCATCCTCGTCCTCTCCGAGGATCTCTGCCTTGATGGCAGCGTATTTTTGCTCGTTTTCGGCGAAATCAGGGTCGAATTGGAAGAGATTCAGCCTTTCTTCGGGGTCAATGTCCATGTCGTCCAAATCAATGTCGTGCACAATCTGGTCGTCCTCCTCGACAAGGTCCAATTCGTCAATGATGGGCGGATTGTCCTTGAACTTGTCCTTGCGCACCTGGAACAGCACCTCGATCATATATTGCACGCGCTTGTCAATGTCGCCCTCGTGCAGGATCGTACGGAATCGCTCAAAGATCTTGTGCAATGGCTTGGGCGCAACATTGGTCAGGTGCGCACCGACCTCGCGCATGAACCCGACGGCAATTTCCACAGAGTCGTCGGTCGGCCGCCCAAGAAGAAGCGCAAGCACCTGCAACGCCAAGAATTCGTCCACGAGCATCTGGTTCGATAGATGCGCAATGAATTTGCTGGTGGCCAGGCACGTCGCCTTGTCGTTGCGTCGGAAAGCGCGTCGGAATTGGACAACAAGACGCGCAAGCAACAAACCGCCAATCGATGGCACTTTGCTGTTCAGCACCGCCACCAATGCAGCATAAATGGGCGTGAATGGCAAACTGGCCGCTTGTGCCTTGATCAAACTCTTGCAAAGCAACCCGCGGCCACGCACCAAATTCTCCCCAAACAGCTCGGGCACAAGCTGCTTGATGTTCGCAACATTCACCTTGTTGATCAGCCCATTCAGCGACTTTTTCAACGCCTCCCACGTCAGACGCTGGTACGCCTCGCTGCTCTTGTCATCGGCAAGATTCGCTTGCAGCTGACGAAGACGATGAGGCGGAATGTACGCACCGCTCGTCAATGTCGGCACGACACCGCCAGCTTCATCCACCTTACGTCTCTTGGACGCACTTTCCACTTCCATCATCGTTGCACTGGTATAAAAAAAAGGGGGGAAGAGGGGGGCAAGAAGATGGATTAAAAGAAAAAAAAAAAAAAAAGAGAAAAAACAGCAACAACAAAAAAAGCTGGCGGCAAGAAGATGGATTAAAAGAAAAAAAAAAAAAAAAGAGAAAGAACAGCAACAACAAAAAAAGCTTGCGGCAAGGTCTCATTTTCTCTTTTTTGTTTTTTTTTTCCAGACCCCGCCACCCCTGATTGGCCAATTACTTGCTGCCCTGTTTTTGCTGCCTTTTTCATTTCTTTTTGACAGTGCTCTCGATCTTGCCAGGCTGACGCACGCAAATCCATCCCACTGCAACCCTCTCGAATCCAAGAAAATTCGTAAAAACCGTGATTCTTGGCTTTTGCATCATCAGTTCAAAGGTTTTATGATGGCTGCCACTCACGAAAAGTACGCGCCATGTGCAAGGCTTTCATTTAGGCACGCCATTGACCAGCCAGGGTGCTTTGATGACGAAGAAATGCCGTTTTGAAAAAAATATACAATATATATACGAATAAAAATATGCACCTTTGCAGCTTGTGGGGGAGGAGAGGAGGGGGGCAAGGCAGAAAAATAGATGACGGATGACAAAAGGTCGGGGTTTAGGGTTCGATATTCTGGACTTGTCATATTTGTGTGCAGCTCCGCCTGCATAAAAACAAAGATGGCGAAATTTGGAAGCTTTAGGAGGGTTTTCAGTTCTGGTTTTAGGGTTTAGGGTCTCAAGTAGGCGCTGCATCCGTGCCCCAATTGTTGTGCACTACCTTGCATGCACCTACACGGACGCAAATCAAGAAATCGAA
This sequence comes from Gongronella sp. w5, assembly GCA_001650995.1. NCBI lineage: Eukaryota > Fungi > Mucoromycota > Mucoromycetes > Mucorales > Cunninghamellaceae > Gongronella > Gongronella sp. w5. Next base: position 238,119 of record KV441884.1, read on the forward strand.
AATTGTCATTGCGCGCCATCATCCACCGATCGTAGAATCTTCGGGAAGGGCTCATTCGAACGAGAGCTGACAGGACTTTGTACATTTACTAACACACACGTCGTAAATTGTAAGAAGTATCGACATGTTTTTCAAAAACAAAAAAAAAATATCATTTGATCGTATTTTTTTGATGATGATTTGGCCGATCACCATGTCTTATACATCAAACGCGACCTGAGTACAATATACTTGATTCATCTGCGGTGGGCTTATTATACATAATGACATGCGTCACGCACGAGTAATATTTAAAACGGCCAAACGTTTTTAAAACGCTATTCCTAGTGTTACAGTTGTCCAATTTTGCCATTGTAAGTTTTATCACGCGCTTTTCATCTGCTCCAAGTTTGGAACTATTTGGACACGTTTGCACAGAGATGCTCTTTAAATTGTTATTTTAGCAAAAATTGACTGTGGCAAGGCTAGCCAGGCATTGTATAATTGTGAAAAACATCTTGGCGTGAGCTGGGATGCTAGAAACCCCAGCTGTATTAGAACGAACAGCTGTCAAAGGTCATTGGGGGCGCGCGACATGCAAATCAAGAAATGAGTCGATTTGAGCATCCGAGAAGAAAACGAAAACTTGGATCTGCAGAACGGCACCAAACTTGTACACAAGATGCACTGCATGGTCAAACCACGGAAAATGACAAAAAAGAGGGAAATCGATCTGCTGGTTGACGAGCAATCCGCGATTTTGCATAAATTTTCAAATGCGAATGGCACGGGAAAAAGTGATTATAGAGCGCGATCGACACGCTCACGAGAAAGAGGCATCACAAGTGCATGTATTTGATTATAAACCGATGCGTGTAACTAGACGTCTGATGCGGTTTATCTCGCGTCAAAATTTCCCCGCAAACAGACCGGTCGAGGCAATTGTGCCTGAAACGCGTTTTTTGCAGTGATCATGGACATCACCGTGTGCAGCAGACTGTGCTCTTTCTGTTGGTCCCTGTTTCGCGGCTCCATGGCCAATTTTCGTCGACTTGGCCTTGAGACGAAAATAAAAAGCAATTTGCATTTTTCGGGACAACCAGTCGACGCTACCCATGTTTTTATTGCATTTCCATCGGTGAATGCGGCGTGTTTACCATATGGTGGCACGTCGTGGCAATCTGTGGATCTAAATTTGACACTTTTCAAATCCTCGACTGCATCCCTTGGAAAATTGGCGATTTTGAAAATGGTCCATTGCTCGGCATCCAACGATCGCTTTGCGGCAAGTGTGGGCTCATTTGAACGAGAAAACGCGAGACTCTTTAGTACAAACAACTGATTCTCTAGCAAATTGTAAAAGACTAAAAAGTAATCAATGTACAATAAAATGCGACAATCACACGTTTCTCCATCGCAAATGTGTGTCTCGCGTCCGGAAATCACTTGTTGCGCACAAAATCATCTCCTGCAGGCCTTGGGATCACTTTCACGAGACCCAGCAATGCCTGGAACAACAAATTCTCAGCTTAAAAATTTATATTCGTTATACTATGTGTTTCCTTGGTAGGAACGCGACCAGCCGCTTCGAGCCTTAATGAAAAGAGAATCTAGGTTCAAAGATACATCGAACAGTTAAAACGAATCGGGAAATGACACGGATATGTGTCTGAAAAAAAAGCAAAAAAGAGCAAAATAAATATGTTGGCCATATTTTTTCGCAACATTGAGTACTTTTCGGAACACACCAGTGCTGGCAGTCGCGCCATGATCTCGTAACATTACTGATGATTGTTTCGCGTGCGATTTGGAGCACGATTTCGCGCGATGGCACGCAAAAATAATGTAAAACAGAGAATTTGCGATTCATCCCCTGCGAGCGATGCTAATTCTCATGCGACGCAAGGTTCTCACCTTTGTTTTGGCGTATTTCTCATTCAAACACGCTTTGTTCCAAGTCAATAGGACGATTGCGAGGCGATTTTGCTTTGTGAACAGAGGAACACGGCTTTTTTCCAGTGCGTCGGCGTTTGAAAGGCTCAAAAGGGCGCTCACGTGCCTTTTTTTTTTCTGTTGCTTCTCTTTTCTGTTTCCCAATCTTTAACTTTGCTCATGTCGCAGATTCCCAGCAAGCGGCCAATAGCAGAGACAGAGACGCCGGCCAAGGTGGCGCGTATAGATGAATTGCGTGCGGTTGTAGATACCTCGCTTGGGATTTCGTTCCGCGAGAGGCGGCAGCGGCACAAGCCAGTGTTGGCGGCGGCCAAGACCAACGATTCATACGACGACGACCAGCTGTCGGTGCTGACCTACGACTCGAACACGACCTTTGGCAAGTTTAGCCAGTTGCAAGTGGTCAGTCCTGAAGGCTCACTCGCGTCGCAAGTCGCGGTCGCGCCAACGGGTAATAATAAAAAAAAGAAAGACGCGTCCATATTATTTTTTTTTTTGTTGATCGCCCTTTTTTTTCCCGCTTTTTTTTTTTTTTTTTGAGGGGGACGCGTTTCCCCCGACATTTTTCCCTTAGAGGACGACGCGTTTCCCCCGACATTTTTCCCGCCACCGCGAGGCACGAAACGCACCAACTCGCGGCCTTACGTCTTTTTCAATCAACCCGAGACACCACCTGCGCGGGAAACTTCGGTGCCGAGGCGCACAAGTGCGGATCATGAGGCGCTGGCGCGCCGAGCGGTGCCGCCGTCTCTTCGCCACCCGTCAAGAGAGCCATTGCGCGCGGCGCAAGTGATTGATCTCGATTTGCACGCCCGACAAGGCACACCTCGTGGATTGAGTGGGTCGCAGCCCATTGTAATCGATGATGAGGACGACAGGCACGAGGTCATGCCTCGTCCCGCGCTCCGAGGCGCGTCCCAGCAACGGCCATCGCGACCTGAGCGCCGCGTCACCATCATCGAGCCTCCTGCACGCACCCCTCCACCACACCCATCTACACCCACTTGGATTCCCATCCCATTCGCGCAAACACACCGTCAAACATCCCCTAAACCGTTGCCAACAGCCTCGCCTTCAAGTCCGCCCTCTATGCCGTTGCCCAATCGCGCACCATCGCCAGTGGCCGGTCCACCTTACTCTTCCAGTACATCGACAGTCCCCAAAATCACCAAAATCACCAAAAAACACACTCCTCCACCACCACCTCCTCCTCCCGTGATCACGTTGGACGATGATGACGAGGAGGATGTTGATGATACCACACGCCATCCACCCACGCCTGTCCAACCCGCCAATGTCGCGTCCACACGCCCAACAGCACACCTTATGTCCTTTTTCACGCCCGAGCCGTCCAAACGCATCATGTCTGATAATGTCATGTAAGTGGTTTTGGGAAGTGAACGGTGAACAGTGAAGGACGACGCGATTGACGCGCCTTTTTTTTTTTTGATCAAATTAGTGACCGCACGTTTGAAAAGCGATGGATTGACAGCATGTTTGAGGGCGAAAGCAGCGTGGCGTCGGAGAGCGTGTCCCAATTGCCACCGCCGCCGCCGATGTCCGTGGATGTATCCTTGCCTGCCCCGTCTGAAGACGCGTCGTCTGTGTTTATCTACGACTTTGGCGTCGCGGCTGCCGAAAAACGCACGGTCGAGCAAAAATCCAAGCATGAACGCGAGCCCATTTCGCTCGAGTCATCGTTGCCCCCTCAATCCTCCTCCGAGAAGCCCGAAAAGCCCATGGACACGTCGTCGCCGCCCTTTGTTCTCGACCCGTACCGCCCACCGGCGACGAAAAAGCCATCTGCACTAATCGACGCTGCCATTACCCCTGCAGAGACGGAAGCCGACACGCAGCCACGTCTGGAGGAGGATGATGCGCACAATGACCAGCAACCCGTCCGCCCTGCTGCACCCACGCACACAGAGATCACCGACGTGTTTGACAAATTTATCCAAAAAAACACAATGTCATCGCCAATCCCCGCCACCACGGCTGCCGCAGCACAAGCAACAGTTGTAGACACAGTCGCCGAAAAAGCCGCAGGCACAACCCCGCTCAAGGGCAAGAGCAAGAAAAAGGAAAAAGGCAAAGCGCGCGCCGACACACCCGTCGCCATGTCGACCCACGATGATACCCGTGCCTCACAGCAGCACAATGGCCACCCTATCGACATCAATGACGACATGGATGCCGCCGGCTTTGACTTTGACTTTGACGACCAAGACAATGCCGAGCTGGACGAAAATGACGCCCTGGAAGGCAGTGACGACCAACAAGACAATGGCAACTTGCAGGATCATGACGTCGTCTCCGTGTCACCCTCGCCGGCCACGTAAGACAAAAAATGACAAAAATGACAAAAAAAAAAAAAAAGGAGCAAAATGACGCTCAATGCCATATTTTTCGCATTTTTTTTTCTAGCAACCTGTCACGCATTGATCCCATGGCGAACCTGACCGAGGCACTGCTGGCCGACTATGAGTATGAAAAGAAAAAAAAAAACCTAGCAAAAAATGGCACACAGTGCGGCTCAATGCCTTTTTTGTTGTACTTTTGTTTGATAGGCGGCGACCCGGCAGACGTGAGCGCAAGCAGATGCCTACCAAGATCATGAAATCCATCTTCACGTCGGTGGCGCCGAGCCGCGCCGTGTTTGGTGGCAACAGTGTGGGCTGCCTGTCGCACGTGTAAGCCATTTTTTTTTTTTTTTTTTTCCATGGCCAATTCAGGGACAAAAAAGAGTGGCCGCATGAAAAAGGGCCCTGTGACGTGATGCTTAATTATAGCTCACGCACCCCCTTTTTTTGATATCCTTAGGTCGGACCTTTTCTTTGAACAAGTGTGCCAAGATTTAAAAGCCTATGCTGACCATGCGGGCCGCTCGGAAGTCCAATCCAAGGATGTCCAGCTATTGATGGAACGGTACAACAACAACGACAAAAAAAAAAAGCATTGTCCTTCTATTTTTATCTTTTTTTTTTCTCATCATGCAACGCATTTTTTTAGGCAACGACTCATCAACAATGAAGCGAATCTGGAAGCATTGGCTCATGAGCACCTGCCGCGCGAGCTGTGGGATGAGCTGTGTGTGTCAGCCGTTGCTGACAATTATCTGCATCCTCTGTATCGCGAGTAGCAAAAAGCTAAATAAACGAACAGAATGGGGTCAATGGCGACAAAAAAAAAACAAAAAAACAAAAAAACACACAAAAAAAAAAAAGCTTTCTGGAGAATTCTTATTTTTAGACGCAGCGCACTCGGAACAATATTCATGATGAACGATGGCATGAAAAACAACAACAAAAAAGGGGGGAGAAAAGAAGCGTGACATTGTTGAAAAAGTGAAAATGAGAGAGGATGACAGCTACAAGGCGTCTTTTTTTATTCATTCAATGGGATGAGAAGGGGGAAGGGAGTTATTTACGAGAGGCATGGAGAACATATGAACAAAATTAGAAGACAAGGGAGAAGAGGGGAAGGGGGGAGTGGATATACATTTTGGAAATAGAAAACTAGATGGCATGTTTTTTTTTTTGTTTTTTGTTTTTTAGACGTGCTTTTTGATGAACAGGTGTTTGAGCTGGCGAAATGTGTGTGACAGCTTAGTATCATTGGAGGCGCGTGTTGAATGGGATGTGGCAGTAGCTGCGTATGAGAGCGAATGCGTGGAGGACAAGGAGGATCGCGTGGAAGACGCAGAAATCCACGATGAGCGTCTGTGTGCCGCAGAATGTGCGGACGTGGAGGAAGGAGCTGAAACACTGTGGCGAATAGGATGCAGGAATTTCTCTTTGAACCGCTGTCGCCGGCCGTGCGAGTGGCCGCCGCCACCGCCGCTGTGCGTCATGTCTTGGCCTACAGACGTGTCGGCCAAGTCAATGTCCAGCTGCGAATCGTCCCAGTACGCATATGTCGGGTGCAATTCATGTGATGGTGTCGACGACGTCGTCGACGACAGAGACCTGTTGCCGCTCGCGTCGCATCGCAGCCATGAATGCGCGCGTGTCACCTTGATGTCAATCTCATGCCCAGAAACAGGATTGTCCGGCATAATCGTGGTTTGTGTACGCATCATGTAAAAAAAAAAAAAGTGCAATTGAGAGACAAAAAAAAAGCAGGGTATGATACAAGTTGAGGAAAAAAAAAACGATAGAAAATAAAACAAAAAAAGAAAGAAGAAGACTGGAAAAGGGAACCCCACGAGCTATTTTAAAGGCATTGGAGGGGGACGGGGGTTGCACGCATGACGCAAAGAGAGAAAAAAAAAAAGGTTCCGCAATTGGAAAGCTGGAAATTTTCTTTGCTTCCATTCATGGGCCCGCATTACACTTCTTTTTCGCACTATTTTGGCCAAGGTTCGTAACGTGCGACGCCCAATTGGCATGCAGGTTTGGGTTGGACGCGTCTCCTAAAAGCGCCTGCTCGTCAATTTCATTGCGCTCCTTTTATTTTTCGATTAAATGTGTGAATTCAATTCGAATGCAGCCAATGGCCATGGACGTTCAATGGGGGATCCAGGAACATGGAGGCAAAAAGTGGGCAGAAAGGGCGGAGCGGACTCCCGACTTTTTTTTTCTTTCCCCTGATCCAAATATCGAATCCCCGCTCCAGTCGTTTCTTTCTCTTATACTGCTCCCCCTTTTTCTGGACAAAAAGTATGACCTCACGCTATACTCGGACCGCCGACAAGGAGCTAAACGACAAGCACACTGCCTTGTTCAACACACTGCTACAGCAGGACGACAATAAACATTGTGCAGACTGCAAACGCAAAGGTAGAAACGAGAAAAAGAACAAAATTGCGTGCTTTTTTTTTGTTTCTCTGGATGGAACTAATCCGCTTCACTTTTTTTTTTTTTGTTGCATCCATAGATCCTCGGTGGGCTTCGTGGAATTTGGGCATTTTCATCTGTATTCGATGCTCGGGCATCCACCGTTCGCTGGGCGTCCATATCAGCAAAGGTAAAGTCAAAAAGCCACTGGGTCCGTGCAATTGCCATGGCTGATCTCTCACTTTTCTAGTCAAATCCGTGGATCTCGATACCTGGCTGCCAGATCAGGTGGCCATGATGCAGCAATGGGGCAATGGACGCGCAAACAGGTAAAAAAAAAAAAAAAAAAAAAAAAAAAAAAAAAAAAGGGAATTAT
>KV441884.1:277855-292850 GCA_001650995.1 Gongronella sp. w5
TTTTTTTTTTTTCCATGAAACGACGCACAACTGCGAAGGAAGTCATCGACGTATTTGCCGCTAGAAAGCGACTCCGAGCCGCGCTCCAAGCACAGCAGCCCCAAGTGCAGGATCAAGCACAAGCGCAACCCGACGTAAATGGGCTTATTTCTGCTGCTTTTTTTAACGGCAATCGACCGACCCTTGCCGATGATGGGATGGAGGGTATTGAGCAGCAGACAGATCGCCCTCTTGCTGCTGCTGCTGATCCTCTTGCTCCTCCAGCAGATCATGATGGTCATGCCGTTCCTCCACCCGACCCTGAGTTTGCCGCCTATGTTCGAGCCTCATTTGAAGACGGCACTGTGTACGCCATCACGGGCGGAGACCACCGTATCAGCTATGAGGAAATCATGACCACACTGGAGGACACTTTCTACAGTCTTGATGAATATGATAAAAGAGGTGTTTAACAAGATTTATGCTGCCTGCGAGCACCCACACCACCAAGTATCGCCGAAAAAGCCCATTTTTCTTATTCTCTGACACATGAATTAAATTGTTCTTAGCCACAAATTTTATGTTTTCTGCGTTTGGGCGAAAAAAAAGGACGGAAAGCGAACAGACTCGGAATTGAGCGAGCAAAATGCAGAACCTGTTATCATACACTTGTGCGTGCACGGAAGACTGGCTTGAGGTGGCCGTGCAATGCGGCTACGGATTTGGATGGGCTGATGCAGCGTGTTTCGTTCTGAGAGACTTGGTGGGAAAGAATATTAGCGGAATGTCATTCTTGGCGGACCGACTCGCGAACGCACTTGTGTCCGTGGAGGTGGCAGTGCGTGGTATACGGCAGGATGGCATGATGGTGTCGCGCACGCGCTTTTTGTCTTACAGGATGTAAAAAAAAAAAAAAAATAAAAAAAAAGGCAGAGCAACTAGCTCCATCGGGGCTGCATTTTGGGTTTCGTGCTTTGCTACCTTTGCCGCCTCTGATGACCCGATAATTTTGGTGTACTGTATTCATACGTTGCCTGAGTCACGACAAAAAAGGGGGGTGTGGGGCGTTTTTTCACATTTTGCAAGTTTAACAGAGTGTGTGTGTACGCAATACATGTCGAGCAATCGTGTCATTCGACTGTGTCACGTACAGTCACGCTTTGAAAATCATGTAAAATGAGTGTCTCGCGGAACCGGCTTTTTCGTGGCAACTTGCTGCCTGATCCCCTGCGATATGTATGAGGGAAACACGCATCACGTCGTCCTCTCGCTGTGGAATCAATTTTGGGGACACTGTGGCGCGTTTTCTCCAACTTGCCCCTTGCACGAAAATGAGACCTTTTTTCACAAAAATTGCAGTTTACGGGCCACTGGCCAAGCTGACCTCAGTCGCTGACACCATGGTCGTTTGTCTTTCTTAGCGCCCTGTTACGGGTCAAAATGGGAAGGCATTTGGAGCACTTTGATTTTCCCATTTTTGCCATCCTGACCGTACCCCAGGCAAAAATCGCCATTTTCGAAATTTGTGTTTTCTCGACACTCTGGGCATCGTAAACACTCGAGCAACGGTTCATTCGAAAGAGCTCGGTTTTCTGTATCAGAATGGGCCATTTTTCCTAAGAGCAAATGCAGATTTGTCCGTATTTTCTTTGTTTGCGCAATTTAACTATAGAAATAGCGGGCTGCCTGGGTCTGGGTGGTGTGGGTGAGTGGGTGGTGCGGATGGGCAGGGTGTAGGTGGGCAGAGCGTGGGTGGGCTGGGCGTGAGCGTGGGCCAATGTGTAAAAAAAAAAAAAAGACGCGACGTGACGCGTGCGTGTCGGTGTGGGTGGGCATAGTGTGGGGGTGGTGGGAGCAGGGTGTGGGTGTGTGGATGTGAGGGTGGGTGTGTGGGTGTGTGGGTGTGTGGGTGTGTGGGTGAGTGTGAGGCGCGTCGCACGCGTTGAAGGCGTTTTGGCATGTTTTTTTTTCACGGGGGACCAGAAAAAAAAGGGCATGTGAGCATGTGGCGCAACACTCTTGGTCTTTTTTGCATTTTACAAAAAAAACGTGTGTACAGTATCGTGCCATCCTGCCATGTAACGCGAGGGTACAGGTGGGCGCGGGGGCGGCGCGCGGGGGCAGACACGCGTCTACAGCAACAGACTTTAGACGCATTGTGCACGCGCATTGTACGCTCATCTTGCACAAACACGCACAATGCCCGGTGTTACACTGGTGGGGGCAGGGTGTGGGTGTGTGGATGTGAGGGTGGGTGTGTGGGTGTGAGGGTGGGTGTGTGGGTGTGTGGGTGAGTGTGAATCGTCTGGGGGGCTGAATTGGCGAATTGTATCATGCTGTTGAGCCGCGGCTGGACGAGGTCGTGCAGCTGAAAAGGCGTCATCGCGGAACGGCGACCTCGGGGGAATGCTGCTGCGTCGCTTGTTGGGTAGCTTCAGAGTCTCCTGGAAGACGAGCTCCGGTGCGGGTGAGACGATTGCGTCGAGGGCGTGCCATTGTGATGGGGAGAAAAAAACAAAAAAAGAAAGAAGGCTGCCGAGCCAAAAGGTGACGTCTGTGTCTTTTGGTCAATGAAAGCCCCCCCCTAATTTGATTGTGATTCGATTGGGAAGCTCCATTATGCGCATGACTAAAATAGACTAGAAAAACACGATTGGAGCATTTGGATTGCCGCCATTTTTTTTTTTGGAGGGCATCGCCTTGAAAAGGGAGCGCGTCCTCCTTTTCCTTTTTTTTTTCTTTCTTCTGACATGCCAAAACAATCAAAGCGCACGGCAACCAAGAAAACAAAAGGCAAATCAAAGACTAGCAATTTGGATGCACCACGCGAAGCGATAAAAACATCTGCCTACGTGTCCTTTATGATTGTATTATCGAAACAAGACGATTTTTGAGGAAACATGATTTCTCATTGTCCACTTTTTGTTGCAGGACAAGAAGAAACAGCGAAACAAACATCCCTACAAGGACATGAACGACGAGGAGGTAATCAAATCAGTGTAGAGGGAATCAAGGACAGAATTGCCTTTGTCAACGGATGGAGACTGACTGCGTCTGTTTTAACCCTTGCCAAGCTAGGCTTGGACCCGCTTTGTAAGTCATTTCGCTAGACGCCTCTGGCACAAAAGCTAATTTGCATTGGATCCTTTGTATAGCTGAATGAATGGGCCGTGTGCCCCATGAATCCGGCAAATCATGACCACTAAATGTCATCCTTATGTCATTTCCCCCCTCCCCCTCGCCCAAGACAATAAAAAGCAAGTACCTCAAAATGCATAAAGCAACATGAATGCCGAAATTCCCAAGGCTTTGAAAAAAAAAGGACATGGAATTTTTTGGACGCCCTTTTCAATCGGGTGATCGCGGAGAACGGATGTGGGCTGCGTTTTGCCAGACGGTCTTCTATGCTGACAGTCGCGTCCTTGTTTTTCTTGCGCGAAAAGATGTTTGACGAGCTCATTTGTTAAGCAAAAAGAGAATAAACCATAGTTTTCAGCTAGTAAAAGCATCATTTTTGACATGGATCAACGTAATCCGGGTTGTTTTTGTCCTGTCTTTTACAGCCGCCGTCATCTCGGCAGTCGTAAGGTCTACAGCTGCTTTTTTCCTTGTGACATTTTATGCCACTGCTGAATACAGGTCAAAAACAATCCGGATTACGTTGATCCATGTCAAAAATGATGCTTTTACTAGCTTGAAATTATGATTTATCCTCTTTTTGCTAATAAAAGAGCTCATCAAACAACGTTTTATGCACGATACAACGAGACTTGTCAGCATTGAGGACGGCCTGCCGCAGCCATATTCGATCTCCGCCGTCTCAATTGTGAATGGGCGCATAAAAAAAAAAACGCGTCAACGTGCCAATTTCTCGACTGCTTTTTTTCCCTGTCTCTGTTTTTTTTTTTTTTCTCTTTTTACCATCGCCCACACCAAAAAATCATGCTGCAAGCAATCAACGATCGCCAAAACCGCAAGCAGGACGAGGATGAGCACGATGATGAAGAATATCAACACAATGAGGACTTGGAGGACGATGACGATACCGATGACGACGATGACGAAGGTGACGACGATGATGCAGATGATGATGATGAAACATCCGGCAGCAATGGCAAGCGCAAGCGCAATTTCAAGAAGGAAAAGCCGTTCTTCCGCACCCCACGCGCACATTTTGTCCAAAGCAGCGGCCTGAGCCAAAACCGTGCCATTGCTTTGTGGGCCAAAATGAGCAAGGAGCAGCGACAGCAGTACGTCCTGGCAGCAGCCGTCAGTCCAGCAACAGGCTTTTTCCTCGCGGCATTCCTTGCCACTGCACAGACTGCCTCAAAAACAAGCCAGATTTCGTGGATAGATGTCAAGAATGATGCCTTTGCAAGCTAAAAATCGTGCTCTATTCTCTTTTTGCTTGATAAAAGAACTCGCCAGACATCTTTTTACCGCATGCAAGAAAAAAAAAAATAAAAGGACGCGGAAAGCCAGAAATGGGGGCAGCCTAGAAAACGACAATTCACGACCATGATCGACTCCCACTCTCCCAATTGGGATGGGTGATTTCCATTCATTTAGCTGTAGAACAAAAATTGAAGGGAGCGACCCTGTTGCGCATCGGACCAAAAAAACATGTCTGGCATCTTTTTTTTTCACCAAAAAAAAATTGACATGTCTGGCATCTTTTTTTTTCCCTTTTTTTTGGGTGTCGCCCAGGGGCAGCGATTAATTTAACTCCTCGCTTCCAAATATGGCACAGTCTTCGAGGCAAAAAATAAATAAATTAAACTTCTTCCTTTTTAAAAATGAAAGGACACACTACTGTACAACGCGGGACGCCATCGAAGCATTTGCCGCTCGGAAGCGATTCCGAGCCTCGCTCCGAGCACAAGTCCCAACCCAGGCTCAAGTGCAAGGGCAAGTTCAAGTCCAAGTGCAGCCTGATGTGAATGATCTGATTGCTGCACCTTTTTTCAACGGCAATGGACCTGCCCTTGCCGGATTCATGTGGCACACACACACACACACACACACACACACACACATATACACATACACACATACAGACAATGAGGAGATAAAACATGCTGCTAAAAACAAAAGGCTGACAACAAACGAGCTCCGTATGCTGACGCGACGGCTTTTGACGTCACACAGTCAGACAAATCGGGGGAAAAATCCTCCTCAAAGGCGAGCAAGGAATTAGTCATGATGATCGAATGTTTTTTTTTTGATGATACGCCATGTCCAAAGAGCATCAATAGTTGTGGCACAGGGGTTTTCAATGTGCTTCCGTGGTGAGGGCTCACGTCACGCATGCACATTCAGAAGAAAAAAAGCTTATGCATTGACAATCACTCTGTGATGAGCTGCAAGCGACCACAGCAGTGTGCTCTTTATGCTTCCTCGGTCAGGGCCGACGACACGCACACTCATTATTAAGGAAAAAAAAAAAAACTTGCTTACCATTGATGGCCACTGCACGATGAGATGCACGTAAATTAATCCGAGTGACGGATGCTCTTAAAAAAAAGCGACCACAATTTTGCAGTGCGCGCTTTGTGCATCTGTCGTAAAGTCTGACGTCACGCACACACGATCACCTCACAATGAGCCGCAGTAAATTAATCTGAACGTGCGATGCTTTTGTAAAAAAAAAAAAAAAAAAAAAAAAAAAAAAAACGACCACAAATTTCGCAGTGTGCTCTTTATGCTACCTCGGTCAGGGCCGACGACACGAACACACATTCGGGAGAAAAAAGTTGCTTACCATTGATGATCGCTCCACGATAAGCTGCAAGGAAGCGCATGACGATCCTGTAAAAAAAAAAGTCTCGACCACGATTTTGCATGCGCTCTTTGTGGTTCCGCAGCAAGGGCTGACGTCCATTGACGATCACGGCACGATGACCAGCAAGTGGTCGGTCTGGAACGCGTGGTGCTCTTTGAAAAAGTCCAAGCAGCAATGACGTCCGTAAATGAACCACGACGATCACTAACAACAAGTGGAAAGGTATAAAAAGACGAGATGTCTGGTATTGGATTGTCGTCATTCTTCACCTTTTTTTCCTCCCACCACCACCACCACCACTTCCAAGACCTGCTACAAATCTACAAGTGATCAAGACAAATCCTCGTGTATGGCTGCCCTGGTCCCTCCTATTGCTTGGCCGCTTCAAGACCTCTGCCCCCGGCCGTTTTTAAAGCAAGCGCTGCCCACTTTGGCTGGTCTCTCCTGGCATGTCGTGCTATGGATGTGATTCACCCCTGGTGTCTTCCAGATTGCCGACCGCTGCCCTTTTCATCCACAATTCTTCCGCGCCGGTTATCGCCATGCGTAAAAGGCTGCTATAGCCGCAAATTACTTAACGTAAGTTTGGAAGCGTCCTTTGTTGTCGTGAAGGCTGTCCAACTCATTGTTTCGTTTTTATTTGCGACACTATTTTGTGAACAAAGTGTAAGCAGCTAATTCCTTGTACGTATAGACGCCTATTTATATAATCCCATTTTGTTTGCAAAAACGCGAATAAAATCATCCCCCTCACTCGTCTTTCGCCCTTTTGGCTCTGAATCGCCGCTCATTGGCTCGTGGGACGCGGGTTTTCGTGGCGCGCCACGGCCCAATTTTTTTTTTCTTTCAAGCGCGCCAGGCGCTCTTCTTTTTTTTTCGTGTCTTTCTCTCCCTCCTCTTTTTTTTCTTCCTTGCTATGCCCCCCAAAAAGCTCTCACGCACTATTTACCTACTTTTCACAAAGCAGCACGGGCTGCATGTGCAGGCCGATGCCGTGCGGTACCTCGAAACAGTCCTTGCCAACGAAGACAACGTGTCTGGGTCCTTGGACACGATCCTCAAACTATACCGCAAGCTGAATCAAGGTAAAAAATGGCACTTTTTGCTCTTTTTATGACAAGTTTTGTCTAAAGTCTTTCTTTCAATCTAGATCAAACGTCGGTGATTGTGACCAAGGCTGATATGGAAAACGTGGTGCAGGGCTTGCAGAGCGAACGCGCGCCGCGCAATACCCTTTTTACGCAGGATGACACCCAATTGCGCTCGTCCATGCAGGATATGTCCATTGACGACGAAGTCATCGACGTCACTAAGCATTTCCACGTCGTCGACGCCTTTGATATGCCAAGACTCCAATACGATTATCATCGCAAGGTGTTTTCAAAGTAAAAAAAGGCGAAAATAGGCAAATTGTGCGCATTGGACGCGGTCCGTTCATCCTTGTTTATATATTATTTTTTTAACAGATCCAACACACCACCAACGCTGCTGGGCACCGCAAAGGACAAGGCAGAGATGTACCGAGATCGCCTGAATCTCGTCAAACAGCGTCTTTTGCGCCACGAGCGCTTTTGCCCCACGGCCATGCATCTGGACAAGCAGTCATACATCAAGGTAAACGCGCCGGGACATGAATTGTAGCCAACGCGGTCGCTGACACGCTTTTTGCTAGATCACGCCTATCAAGGCCCTGATTGGCCACGACACGCAACATTTCACGCTCTTTGGCATGCTCACCCAGCTGGAAGAGGGCAAATACTTTCTCGAGGACGACGACGCACACATCGAGCTGCACATGACCAATTTTGTACGTTCCATTTCCTTTATTCGCCTTCCAATGGCGTGAAATTCACATTTTTTCTTGTTTTCTGTAGAAATTCGATGTTGGCTTGTTCACAGACGGCACGTTTGTGATTGTCGCGGGCATCTACGAGAACGACCGCGGGTTCATCGTCAATGACATTTCATTTCCGCCCCCCGAGCCAAGGATCACCACCGAGTAAAAAGCCGTTGGCCATACAAAATCGCGCAATACTGACTCTTTCTCTCTTTTTTTATAGCATCTACTTCCCGCACGTTGATTTCTGCGGGTTCCCACAGACCGTGGTGGACGAGGTACGCGTCTCGCTTCGGCTGTAGAGCGTCTTCAAAGCAATTTGTACTTATTTGCCTTTTTTTTCAAAAATCTTCCCCATCTTTTATTAGAAACGTCTGCAACTTGAGGAAGAGACAAACGACAATGTGTTTTTTGTGATTCTCTCGGACGTCTTTTTGGACCAGCCAAAGGTAAAAAAGGACGACAATACCACGCGACGCGATCTTCTCACTTCCTCCACAATTTGTTCAGGTGATGACGCATCTGCAGCGCATCTTTGAAAAGTACGAGAACGAAAAGATACCTTTTGCCTTTATCTTGATTGGCAATTTCTCCAGTGGGCAGACGGCCAATGCTGGATTGAACCCGCAGCAATATCGAGGTAAAAGAAAAAAAACCTAAAAAAAGGGGGGCGCGTCGTTTTCTCCTTATCCAGATCATTGACATGCCTTGTTTCATAGACAATTTCAATCACCTTGCAGAGCTGATTGGGCAATTCAAGGCAATTGCCACGCAATCGCGCTTCATCATTGTGCCGGGCGCGCAAGACCCGTGGGGAGGCAATCTGCTGCCACAAACGCCCATTCCAGACTTGTTCACGACGCGCCTGCGTCAAAAGGTCAAGCACATCACATTTGCTTCCAACCCGTGCCGCATCCGCTACTGCACACAGGATATTGTCCTCTTCCGCGAGGACATCCAAAACAGATTGTGGCGAAACGCACTCATCCACCCAAACATTGAGGACCACCCCAATCCCGCCAATCACGTATGCATCGAGGAGGGGAGGCGGACGCGAGAAGGACGTGAAAGAAAAAGAAAAAAAGGCGTGATCCTCACATTTGATCGATTTTTTTAGGTCGTTCGCACCGTGATTGATCAAGGTCACCTTTGCCCCCTGCCACTGTCCATCCGCCCGATCTATTGGAGCCACGACCACGCGCTGAGATTATATCCATTGCCACACATGGTAAGGGCGCGACGCGACGCGCGTATTTTGTTTGTTTTTCACTCACCACCTTCTTTTGTAGCTCATCCTGGCCGACCACAGCGCCTCCTACGGCATTAATTACAGCGGGACGCATTGCCTCAATCCCGGCAGCTTTGCAAACTCGGACTACATCTTCATGGAGTACCACCCAAGCCGCAAAAGCTCACAACAGCTGTAAATTACATGAAAAGCATCATTTTGCAATGGCGTCCAACTCACACATCCTTTTTTCTGATAGATCCACACTCGATTTCTAGTCAATTTGCAAAACTTGTATTATAAAAAAGTTGGTATCTTACACAAAATGGGGGAGGACAATTATAAAGAGCAGAAAGGGGGGAAATCATTGCACAAAGACGTCGCACAGGTGATCCACCTCCTTTGTATAGCCCGAGACGGTGTCGACGACTTTGAGTCCGCCGATGCGCTGGAGCCCTGGGGCGAGCGGGAAGAATTCGAGCGTCGTGTCCTTGGACTCATTGGCAGCGACCGTGTCGAGGTCTTGCGAACATCGGCCACTGAGGAGGACAGGGCCCATTTTTAGCTTGTCGGCCGACAGGACGAGGTGCATGGCCTGCGCCGAGTGGTTGAAGACGCGGAGCTTGAGCTGGAACGGCTGCTCGAGCTGGATCTGGTCGGCGGACGTGGTTTCACCATTTTTGAGGTAAATTGTCGCGTCGACGGGCTGCACCTCGACTTGCTCGAGGATTGGCGCCTTGCGCGTCAGCTGTGACGTTTGCAGGCGGCCCAAATCGCCCATGGACGTGCGCCACACAATGTCCAGCTTGCCAAGCGCGTTGGTCGTGCGCGCCACCATGCCGCGCTCGGCAATCCGCGGCTTAAGCAGGTAAAGATATTGTCGTACGTCCTGCGGGTGGATCACCGCGTCGCCAAACACCAATTGCCCGCCGTGTTGGTTCGTCGTGTTCATGTCTTCAAAGTCAAAATACTCGGACGCCTCGAATTTCATCCTTTCCAGAAACATGGGCGCCACAGACACGTTTTGCACCTGCGCCTCCATGAACACGCGCCCATCGGGCAAATTGTTCAATTTGGTCTTGACCGCGAGCGGATTGGACACTTGGAATTTGTAGAATTTGCGGAAATGACGTGTTTTGCCGTCGGGCGTGACATATTGGACGGAGCACACAAGGATGTGCACGCCGAGCTCCTTGATTTCATGCGAAACCGTCACCACATTGTTCGTTCCGGGCGCCATGGTCGTCTGCGGCTGCGACAGCGTGTCGTACAGGATGAACCGCTGCGACGATGTCTGCAGCTCCACTTTCATCCCCACATCGTGCACCGCCTCGCTCACCATCTCGCTGTTCAGGCTGATAAACGTGCTGAAATTCTCACCAAGGTAAATGTTGCCAAACGCCGCAGGCAGCTGCAACATCTGGCTCAGGCCAAAATCGCGAATTTGCACGCTTGCCGCGTCGCTTGTGCTGTTTTCGTGCCTCTCGGCCAACGTTGGCGCCGTCGACAGGTCAGACAGCGTCAAAATGTCCAAGCCCTCGGCCACACTGCTCAGTGGCGTTGGAATTGTCGATTTTTCGCTGGTCAAGGTCTTGGATTCGTAAAACAACGGTGCATGATGCGCAAACTGGGGCCGCGACAGCCGCATCACCTTGAGCGACAACAGGTGCGGCTGCTGATTGTCATCTGGTGCGCCAGACCCTGGCTGGTTCGGCCGGCCATATGTGCTGTTTGGCCCGGAAGACATAAGAGGGGAGCCGACGGGTAAATAAAAAAAAAAGGGGAGGTAGGCGAAACGTGAAAGAAACAGGGCCCAATTCGTTTTCCCCATTCACGCCTTTTGTATGACAACAGACTCCGACGCGCGCGAGCAAGTTTCATGCTTAAAGCGCTCGTAAACTTGCAATTGTAATTTTGTCGGCAACGAGCTTTTTATGGGCTACCTTGTTTGCAAGATAAAAGGTGCAAAGCATGTATACCAACTCCATGGAAGCAACGCTGCTTCAATTGGACACATATTGATCGTCATGTTGTACGCGAAAACAAAAAATCGTCCATTCAATGACATTTCTCGAAATGCGCTCGATTGACCTTGGATGAAACTTGCACTGCTGGAAATAAACAGGTTTAGCGTTATTTCGTTGCAATTTGCAATGGCAAAGAATGACCATTGTATACCAAAAATATCCGCTTAAAGTGCCAAATACGATTTACTTGCTAGGAAATACAAAAAAAAAAAAAAAAAAAAAAAAAGGGGGATTCTCTGCTGAATGAGAATCACTTCGCCGAAAACGTTCAGCAAAAACTCACGGAGCGATCAAAGGTTTAAGAAAGAAAGTACTGTCAAAATTGTGGTTTCTCAAAGATGCCGTCGTCGATGGACCACGATTTGGAGAGCACCTTCATAGTTCAATAATTCATTTCAGAAATATCATCCAGCAAAATAAAAAAAATCAAACGTCAATCAGGTGGTGGTTGGGCCATCGGCAAGAACAAGAACTGGATGCCTTTGTCTGGCCTGGCTAGGTGGTGTGCGGTCACATCTGACCTTGAAACGTGTGAGATCACTGAAAACACGCAAGTATGAGCGATACAAATTAAAAACAGGAGGTGGTGGTCTGGATCATTGTGTAGATGAACCCGAAATTTCGTTATTTTCACAAATTCGGCACTGACTCCCGCAATATCTGGTGTATTGTGGTGAAACAGTTTAAATTATTATAAAGGAACACCGCCTTTTATCGGCGGCACTTTTACGCGTGGCACCTCGTTTCATTTTTTTTTTGGCTGCTTTGCCTAGCCATTCATAATCACATATCTTTATCTCGCAATAAACGCACCGAGAGGCATACAGTCTATTCACAATGAACATGCTCAGCGACATGCAGCCCATTCGCAGGCTCAAAAAAAAAGACGATGTCGAGACAATAGACGCGCCAATCGCTATGGCACGCAAGACGGCGTCCTTGGAATGGCACGCAAGACGGCGTCCCTGGAGCTGCATCGACACATTCACTAGCAAAAGAAGTTCGAGGTGTATGGATTCGACTTGAAGCGGACGCGCTTAAATCAAAGTCTGACGCCGTTTTTCACACGTCCAAGTTATCCCGCAAACAACCTGTTCGCGTCAATTCTGCCTGGATCTCGTTTTTTAAAGTGATCATCGATGGTCACATACGTAACAGCCTGTGCTCTTTCTTGTGAGCCGCGTTTCGAGGATCTGCGGCCAGTCTTTGTCGAGTTTGTTTTTTTTGTATGAAATAATGGATCAATTTAATAAAAAAACAGTTATTCAATCACTTTAAAGGGGTACAAAGGTAGAGGCCGGGGTGGGTAGATAATCAAGGGAGGAAAAGGGAGGGGGAAACACTCTAATCTGTCGAGTCACCAGAAATTACGTGTTTTTGATGGTACAGCCACACAGCAAGTATGGATGCATTTATGAAGGGGATGAGGGGGCGGGGGCAGAGGGAGGGGCGGCAGAGCCATTGTCTAATTGTGTAGTCGGAAGCATGTACATCGAATTCAATGCGTTTTCGGTGCCAAATCTCAAGTTTTGGGGCACATTGGAACAGGAAATGCATGAAAATGCATGTCGTCTTCACGTGGGAATGGGCAAGAGCGGCATTCCGGGGAGGCTGAGATGTCAAACTGGTTGCGGTGTAGGTGTTCGGCTGTTGGCAGACCACCGTGGAGAAAGCGCCACCAAATTGTCAAGGTGCGGTGCGAAATGTCTGGATGGCCCCAAAGGCGCTTCCAATCATGTACCTTGCAATCCTGCCGGTACAGTAAAGGGGAACGGGAGGAGTCACGTACTGTAGCTGTGGTCCGATGGTGGTGGGGCAGGCTGGTATATATCGAGGATGATGCATCGTTTTTTGCCGGAGGATTTTCGTCGTGAGTTTGGCAAAGGGCACTGGTTTCTTGGCCTGTGGCGTGTGCAAATGGACGCCCTCGGTCAGTGAATCATAAACCCACCCAGGAGTGTCGCGTAATGGCGATAGCAGGAGGTTCATTCGTTTTTTCCAAGGGAAAGTCAGCGCGTTCCGCGGTTTTGGAGTCGTCGCGGCAGTCCAGATGTCCGAATCGCCATATCCGCGGTTTAGCATCCCGCGTAGAAGGCTGAAGAGCGGATCGGACGTCGTGGTGAGGTGGCTTGTGAATCGTTGGAGAAGTCGAAGTTGCAACACCTTTTGTTGGGTCATCGGGTCAATGGCTCCCAGCCCTCCATCAATTTTGGGGAGGGTGGCTACAGTATCGTCCAGGCGGTGGTGGGCGTGAAGGGCATGAGAATGGAGCGAGTCACGGCACGGAGTGCTGTCAATCATTGAGGGGGAACCGGGTGACGCGCAAAACATCCCATGTATGTCTTGGACAGAATCAGCGAATTCGTGACGAGGCTCGTGCCGCGTAGGGATACAGTAAGCGGCGGCGCTTGAGGATGACGGCGTGGGCTCGAATTTTGCTCATCAGCGAATCAAGGAAATCGATCAATTGTGCCTCGGTAGAGTAAAGCGGGTATCCCAAGTACTGTATCTTGCTGTATGCGGCGAGAGCTTGTCATGCCATTGGGCACCGGTTTCGTGGCGCACCGAGGCCCATTGGGGATGGGATTACCGGAGAGAGAGATCAGCTCGGTATTCTAAAATTTGGCTTTGATTGCCCATCCCTCGAAAACAGCTTGATCGACCCCCGAGTTTTATTGCAAATTTGCTTAGAAAGTAGAGGTCAATGCACCAAATGATATGACTCTCAGGTGTCCAATGTGTAGGTTGCCAAACGGATTTGAGAGACCTGAGCCTCTAGGTGCGCCAATCTTGGGCGTTGCGCAGGATTACAGTATAGCGATGTCGTCGGCGTAAGCCAGCACTTTGACGTGGTTCGTCGCCAAGCAAGGGCTCATCGCAGCGCCACAAAACTTTTACATGTAGTGAATGTTGCTCCTCTCTTCTCAGAAAAAAATAAAAATCCAAAGATCAATCATGTGGTTTGTCGGGTAGCACGGCATTGCTAAAAGTTTGGCTGTAGCGCGTTTTTGAAAAATTCATTTAGCGGTAAAATCATGATTCGATCATCGCCAAACTTTGCCAGCCACTTGGCTTTTTCAGCGTCTCTTTATGAAAGAAAAATTAAAAAACCAGAAGTTAATCGGGCCGTTTTCGTGGCATGCGCCGTTTTCAAGAATTGGCACAAATCCATGGATGATCAACACAAATCAAGAATTGATTGCCTCCCAACCTTTGCCCTTTGACTATTTTGCCGCGCCTTATTCAACAACACAACATTAAAACCCAAGATTGACTGGATCGCTTTGCAGATGAATTCGAAATCTCGACATTTTTATAAATGCTGAATTAAATAATGACCCAAATCATCATGGTTGGGTGGCCCAAAATCTACACATAATGATTTACAGTACTGTACAGTAGTACCTCGTTATAACGTACCTCGTTATAGCGAAATCCTCGTTATAACGTAGTAAATTGAAATTTTCATTTGGCTGTGTGTAACGAAAAAAGTCACGTGTGAGAGATTTTATAACGTAATTTTGCTGTGATTTTTATAACGTAGTCGATCATTTTCAAAATTTTTGAATTACGTTATAACGAGGTACTACTGTACTGAGTCTCTCTTTCTCTTCCGCCTCTCACCTTCTTCTTTCTCCCATACAGTAAAAGCCGTACTTTTAGTCCCGTCTTCTTTTCGTTTTCTTGTTCTTCAT
Organism: Gongronella sp. w5; assembly: GCA_001650995.1. NCBI lineage: Eukaryota > Fungi > Mucoromycota > Mucoromycetes > Mucorales > Cunninghamellaceae > Gongronella > Gongronella sp. w5. The sequence goes on from KV441884.1 coordinate 292,404, forward strand.
TCACTAGATTCACAGCTACATCAATGCGCTACTACAATGCACAAAAGGCGACAAATTTGCCTGGAAAACAAATCAAAATATCATATTTCGGGACTTTGCGAGCTCGCTGCTGTGCCTCCAGAAATTTTTTCACAGCCTACTTGCCCGCGAATGAAAGATGCGTCACGACGTAAACTGCAGCCCAGCGTTCATGGCGAACCCGCCCGATTTCTTTTTGGACTCGAAAATGGAGCCAAAAACCTCATGTTTGTGCTATTTTGCGGTCACATCGTTATCTGCATGACCGAGACTGCTCAAAAATGGCTGCATCACATTCAGCGCAAAATTTGCAACAAAAAAGCTTAAACTCCCAAAGCGCCACGACCGCTTTTGAAAAATTCAGGAGTCACTCAGGGGTCACACATTTCAATCTCAGAAAATGCCAAATTTGGGGAATTTCGAACTCCG
>KV441884.1:300716-327948 GCA_001650995.1 Gongronella sp. w5
GTACCTCGTTATAGCGAAATCCTCGTTATAACGTAGTAAATTGAAATTTTCATTTGGCTGTGTGTAACGAAAAAAGTCACGTGTGAGAGATTTTATAACGTAATTTTGCTGTGATTTTTATAACGTAGTCGATCATTTTCAAAATTTTTGAATTACGTTATAACGAGGTACAGTAGGTTCTGGATATATCGGCACCTGCTATATCGGTTTTACTCGCTATATCGGCAGCTTTCAAAAAATGGTCTACATATAAAAGACGAAAAACCTAAAAAAATCCGCTCACTATATCGGCATTTGGCAGGCTTTTTGTATACAGTATCGGCAGCAAAAAAATCGAAAATTTTTGAAACCGATATATCCAGAACCTACTGTACTACTGTAGATCCTCGCTATAACGTCCCTCGATATTATAACGTCATCCTCGATATAACGTCGCAGATCGACCCTGTCACTTAGCAGTGTGTAACCAAAAAATGTCACGTGCATGCAATTTTATACTGTAACGTCATTTGGCCGTGATTTTTATAGGTAACGTCATGCATTGACCAAAGTCAAAAATTTTGAATGACGTTACAGTATATCGAGGATCTACTGTACCGAAGCGAGCGAATCTTTTGAAAAACCGTTCAAACCAGGAGTCACCGAGTCATTGTGCAGATGAATCCAAAATTCTGACATTTCCACAAATCCGGCACAAGTCTCTCAAAATATTTTGTGGATCGCGGTGGTGAAATGGCACAGATCGAAAGAGGCGCACTCGGGTGTCATTTCCTGATTGATTGCCTGCCCGATGGTTGAACTTTTCCCGCTTGAAAAAGTCGATCAAACATTGGATTAATTTTCAAACTTAAACCAGTCAACGGAGCCTGAGATTTTATGGCATTATTTTCATCGGCAAATGGACGCATTCTACCATGTGGGTGAATCGTATCAAATGCTGCTGCAGAATAATCTACATCGAATGAAATAAGTTTCGCGGCGATCTGATCAAAACTGGCCGAGAGAATACACTTTTTCAACAAAAAATTCAATGGCGATTTGCTCGACAACTGTCTAGTCAATCCCCGATTTTTATTTTATATTTAATAAAAAACAGGGGCAAAACATCTAATGGGATGACTTGCAGGGCGCTAGCTTGGTTTTTAACTTTTTGCATCGGTCATTTCACCAGCTTGCAGCCATTATTATTCTACAGCGCACAAAAATAATAAACCTGCAAAAAAATACAGTAAAAAAAAACTATGCAATTTACGCACCTAAATTTGGAAGTGTCAAGCCTTAAATTTTTGCAAAAAAATCTTGCCCAAAGTAGGCACTTTTCTCAGTCGATCGCCGTTCATGCGTCACTCTTTGGGTTTTTTCTTAAAAAAGTAGGGCGACCTGCCATTTTGTCTGTCAATAGCAAATGGTCGGAGATACCTGTTTGGGATGCATTGATCACGCGGAGTTCGAAATTTCCCAAATTTGGCATTTTCTGAGATTGAAATGTGTGACCTCTGAGTGACCCCTGAATTTTTCAAAAGTGGCCGTAGCGCTTTGGGGGTTTAAGCTTTTTTGTTGCAAATTTTGCGCTGAACAAAAAAAAAGAGTGAAAATGAGTGTGGTCGCTTTTTTCATGCAAACATTTTTAGTCGGCGCCCCCTCTATTTGTGATTAAGTCTATTTTTTTGGCGTTTCTTTCTCTTTTCCTGTACTTTTTACTCATTTCGGTTTGACATTCACCTTGCTCACCATTTTACAGTATGTCGTCGAAGCATTCATTCACCTTCAATCCCGACACTTCGTCGTCGGCCCACGTGCGCTCGTTCGCGTTGTCGCGTACTGTCCGCAAGCGGATGCGTTCTGAACGCGGTCCGTCGTCTGGCCAGTCGACACGTGACACAGTCAACAAGCGTGGTCGCGCCAAGGAAGTGGCTGCTACAAAATGGGTGAGCATCACGACCAGCAGTGTGCGTGCGCTCGTTCAGGAGCAGCAGCAAGAGCAAGAGCAAGAACAGCAGCAAGAACAGCAGCAAGAACAGCAGCAGCAAAAACAACAACAAGCGGCGCAGCAACGGCAGACCGACATCGTTACCATGCGTCAGCGCCAGCTCCAAATCCTCGAAAAGATCAGCAGCGGCGCCACGCCTCGGCTACCAGATGCCACAATTGGCACTGGGCGTTTTATTTACGCGCTGTCATGTCAACACGTCCCTTTTCGGCTACGCCACGCCCATCCTTGTCAAGGCGCGTCCATTCTTGTCCATTCACGTCCATTTTAGATACCCTCGTTTTCTCCACGCGCTTGACACCATGTTCTCACCAGCCAGATACCCCCTTTGCACGCCCAATGGCCAAGGTGAAGAGGAAAAGGCATAAATACAGCCCATCATCGTCCAAGTCTTGCCTTTTCTCTTCACCTGGGACATCTGCTGAACTCTCTCTCTCGTCCAACCTCTACCCTGCCTGCCTTCCTACCCACTTGTTTTCCCGTCCTCTGCTTTTGTTTTTTTTTCTTTTCCCCCTTCTCTCTTGTCCAATTCTATCAATGGCTTTTTACACGTTTGAATGCAATAAACCCGCTCATCCAAACAATAATCAGCGTATCACTGTACCCTGGTGCCCTGTATTTACGAGTCTGGCCCCTGACAGTGATTTCGTAACTTTACAGCTGATGCTTGCAACGGACATCTGGGCCATGGGCTGCATCTTGTACGAGATCGTGTATACAGTAGCATCACGCCATTTGAGAATGTCATGGGTAAGAAGGCTGTCGTCGATCACATCCGCGATGAAAAATTTGAGATTTCTTTCCCACACGCGGTGGTTTACGACCCCTCCGGCCATGGCCGCTACCAGCGACGCCCCTTCGATCTTGCAACGCCCAGCAGCAACAGCAGCAGCAGCAACAACGACAGCAACGTCACCCTCATCAATGACAAAATTATCGATACCATCAAACGTTGCCTGAACCATGATCTATCTGCCCGCCTGACTGCCGCTGACTTGCTGCGCGAATTGGAGGACACGTCCGCGCTGCTCTAGATTCCTGTTTTTCTTTTCTTTTCTTTTTTTTTTTTTTTGGCTCATACTGTATTATGATATTATCTGTAAATAAAATTCTGCCTTTTTTTCCTGTTTAAGCAACATGATGCACAGATACTACGGAGAACAGAGCACGGCCAAAGAGGGCTTTAATATCATATTATATTTTTATATTCAAAAATGTATCATACCTTGGAAATCGGATTCCATTAAAAAGCAAAACTTGGAGGCTGCCCGGACAGTTTTGGAGAAAAGTCGAAATTCACAATTTTCCCTTTTGCACGTTCAATTTATTGCGCTATCATACGAATTATCATCGTAGCGTGCATGAATTGAAAAAGAGCCGTATGTCACGGCCGGATAGCGTCGGAAATCCGAGAACAAGGGATTTTTTTTGAAATATTACAGCAATTCAGTGCAAAAAAAACTTGCCATAGGCACATGATCCTACTTGAAGCATGAGTACATTTCATGGGCAATGTGCAAGCGCCCCTGGGGCAATCAATTTTTTTTGGATGTTTTAAAAATACACCTGCGTAAATGCCATTCATAATTCGAATTTTATAAAAAAAAAAGAGTGAAAATGAGTGTGGTCGCTTTTTTCATGCAAACATTTTTAGTCGGCGCCCCCTCTATTTGTGATTAAGTCTATTTTTTTGGCGTTTCTTTCTCTTTTCCTGTACTTTTTACTCATTTCGGTTTGACATTCACCTTGCTCACCATTTTACAGTATGTCGTCGAAGCATTCATTCACCTTCAATCCCGACACTTCGTCGTCGGCCCACGTGCGCTCGTTCGCGTTGTCGCGTACTGTCCGCAAGCGGATGCGTTCTGAACGCGGTCCGTCGTCTGGCCAGTCGACACGTGACACAGTCAACAAGCGTGGTCGCGCCAAGGAAGTGGCTGCTACAAAATGGGTGAGCATCACGACCAGCAGTGTGCGTGCGCTCGTTCAGGAGCAGCAGCAAGAGCAAGAGCAAGAACAGCAGCAAGAACAGCAGCAAGAACAGCAGCAGCAAAAACAACAACAAGCGGCGCAGCAACGGCAGACCGACATCGTTACCATGCGTCAGCGCCAGCTCCAAATCCTCGAAAAGATCAGCAGCGGCGCCACGGCTGATGAGGATTGATTTATAGTTTTGTGATTTATATGACAATATAGGTGTGAAATATCGAAATGTATTTCAATATTCCATAATTTTTTTTCTTCTAAAAAATTAATCAAAAAAAGCATGACTAAGTTTTTGACAACTTAATCATAGGGGAGTACATAATTGTGTTTAAATATAACCTTATTTCCAAAAAAATCTTTATTTCCAAACTTTGTTTTACTACCATATGTATATATATATATCACGGTATATTTAGGATCAATTCTCGATGTACTGTATACAAGGTGTTCTGCCAGCAAGAAAAGGCAATTTATGCCTTAAAGGTCGTCGATGGCAGCAAAATCAGCAAAAGTTCGTTCAAGAAGTGCTTGCTGGAGAAGCACTTTCTTAGCCATTGCAACAAAAGCAGCGTCGAATGGATGCCGCATCTAGTCATTTACGACGAGGACAACGCCACGCCCACCATGCGCCTGGTATGCCAGAAAATATAGGGCCCAGTCAAGAAACGTCGTAATTTATAATTTTTTTCAATTTAGCTGACGGAAATGGGTGCCTGGGACTTGGGCCGCATCCTCAAGCAGCAGTTGAAGGCGCCCCTGCGCCCATCCTTGGTGGACCAGTTGTGGTTCCACGTAAAAAAAGAATAAAAAATTAAAATTACTGTATAATACAGTAAAATTGAATTGCTCACGACGCGTCTGTCCTTCTAGATCGTCCGCGCTGTTGACGCCATCCATCGTGTTAAAGTTGCACATCGAGATCTGAAGCCAAGCAACATTGTCGTCACGGAGCAAGGCTTGAAAATCATCGATTTTGGTTACTCAAAATTGCTCAATCGAAAACCGGTGGTCAAAAACGATCACGTCGTGGGCACTCCCGCATACACGTCCCCAGAGTCACTCGATGTGGACACTGGCGACAAGGAGACCGTAAGTTCGCACAAAAAAAAACAAGATGGAAAATAGGAATCAAGATTAGGCTAATTTCGTGATTGTCACGGCCCAGCCCTAGGCGCACGGGCAAAGTGTCGAAACGCGTGCAAGGTGTCAGCCTGCAAAGGCTTGAGGCGCGTGTAGCGCGCCGATGGCCGCATTTTTTTTTTACGTAAAAAAAAAGCAAAGCAAGAAACCAAGTACAAGCAGCACCATTTCCCACAGGCCAGCCCCTTTTGATCATGCCAACTTTCCTCCCTCGGCTACCAGATGCCACAATTGGCACTGGGCGTTTTATTTACGCGCTGTCATGTCAACACGTCCCTTTTCGGCTACGCCACGCCCATCCTTGTCAAGGCGCGTCCATTCTTGTCCATTCACGTCCATTTTAGATACCCTCGTTTTCTCCACGCGCTTGACACCATGTTCTCACCAGCCAGATACCCCTTTGCACGCATCACGCCATTTGAGAATGTCATGGGTAAGAAGGCTGTCGTCGATCACATCCGCGATGAAAAATTTGAGATTTCTTTCCCACACGCGGTGGTTTACGACCCCTCCGGCCATGGCCGCTACCAGCGACGCCCCTTCGATCTTGCAACGCCCAGCAGCAACAGCAGCAGCAGCAACAACGACAGCAACGTCACCCTCATCAATGACAAAATTATCGATACCATCAAACGTTGCCTGAACCATGATCTATCTGCCCGCCTGACTGCCGCTGACTTGCTGCGCGAATTGGAGGACACGTCCGCGCTGCTCTAGATTCCTGTTTTTCTTTTCTTTTCTTTTTTTTTTTTTTTGGCTCATACTGTATTATGATATTATCTGTAAATAAAATTCTGCCTTTTTTTCCTGTTTAAGCAACATGATGCACAGATACTACGGAGAACAGAGCACGGCCAAAGAGGGCTTTAATATCATATTATATTTTTATATTCAAAAATGTATCATACCTTGGAAATCGGATTCCATTAAAAAGCAAAACTTGGAGGCTGCCCGGACAGTTTTGGAGAAAAGTCGAAATTCACAATTTTCCCTTTTGCACGTTCAATTTATTGCGCTATCATACGAATTATCATCGTAGCGTGCATGAATTGAAAAAGAGCCGTATGTCACGGCCGGATAGCGTCGGAAATCCGAGAACAAGGGATTTTTTTTGAAATATTACAGCAATTCAGTGCAAAAAAAACTTGCCATAGGCACATGATCCTACTTGAAGCATGAGTACATTTCATGGGCAATGTGCAAGCGCCCCTGGGGCAATCAATTTTTTTTGGATGTTTTAAAAATACACCTGCGTAAATGCCATTCATAATTCGAATTTTATAAAAAGCGCGATTTGGTTGCCTTTGCACAATACAATGTGTTGTGAAATTTGCTCAGCAACTGTTCCCAAGGCATGTGCACCACCGCCACTCCCAATTGCTAATATGTAGTTCGTATGGTAGAGAGATGCTTGATATTAGAAAGTGTCGTTTTACCAGTCCTAACCATGTCTTTTTTTTCCAGGGCAAAATTCTAGGCTTGTAGTGGTCCATTAGAGGCGCCAAAATTTTGGGCCGCAAGTGGCATGCTTAGTGAGGTTGCATTCGGGAAGATTGTCTAGAGGGAACGACAAAGCAAACGGCAAAATCGCTAAAATTTGGCTTTTCTTTTCGAGATCATTATTTTTTAGACACGGCACAGTCTCGAAGCATGCTACAAAATTGCAGAAAGCGATGCGCTCAATGAAATGGCATCGTGGTTGAGAGGAACATCAAGCAGAAAAGGCATGTAAAATGCAAAAGTGCATATTTTTTTTTGTTGGGCGCGGGTCCGACGCGCCAAATTCATGCTGGGCGAATTCAGACCGCGCCTCAATTGATACGCCTTGCCCTCATGTCCAAAAAGGCAACCCAGGGGGCGGGTGATTTTCTCACCTCTTTTCCATTGTTCACTTTTTTCTCCCCATTTTCGCTTGTCATGGCAGCCGCGTCGTCCGAGCCTCAGCTATTCAACCGGCAAGCGCAGCTACGGTACAACAAGGCGCTCCAGATCGTCCAGTCACTTTCAAGCGACTCATTCCAGCCGACAAAAAACCAAAAACTCAAGGTAAAAAGGCAAGACCGGCCGCAAAACCGTGGTTTTGTCCGCGCGGTGTCCGCCAAGTCTGCCGCTGACCTGTCCCCTTTTTTGAACTTCACGTAGCTCTATGCCCTGTACAAACAGGTGACGCAAGGAGACGTCAACACGTCGCGGCCAGGCATGTTTGACGTCGTGGGTCGAGCAAAGTGGTAAAAAACCAAAAAAAAAAAAAATATCTACGTCAGCGCGAGGCAGAAAAAGGGGATGGGGGCAAGCGGAGCTGGGCGAGAAGAGAGCGCCCATCACGACGTGTGAAAGACGAATGACAAAAGAGAGCAAATGCGTAACCATGTGACTCTTTCCTCATTCTTTCTTATGTTATCCAAAAGGGATGCCTGGAAGGACCTGCAAGGCATTGGCCGTGTGGAGGCACAGCACCAATACGTGGAGACCCTGTTGCAGGCTGCCAAGGAAGCGTACACGAGCCATCCTGCCAGCAAAGCCAAGGCGCAAGAGATCCTCCAAGCATTGGCGTCCGTGCGCCCAATGGAAGACGACGATACCACCACCACAGCCACCACGACCACCGACGACGACGACGTGTCACTGTCAGAGGACGATGACGATGACGATGACGACGACGATAGGCAGCAAGGTAGACCCAAAATTTCAAAAAAAAAAGCGTGAATTGGAGCCCATTTTATTCATTTCTTCCCCTTTAAAAACAGTGGATGCCGAGGAACAGGCGTATTTGAAGGATATTCAGGAGCACGCGGGACGATCGACACCCGGTACGGTGTACGGCAAGCAGCAACAGCAGCAACCACCATCATCAGAAGCGAATTCAAGGACAACGCGTGCACTACCCAATACAACGATGATTCCGCACGGCCAATACCGGCCGCCGCGGCCATCGTCGTCCATGTCCAACCGGTCGAATCGGTCGGCCACGCTAAAACCGGCGTATGTCGCGTCGTCGCCTGTACCAATTCCATCGATCTCTTCCAACAGCCATCGATCAGGCACCGGAGGAGGGGCCGCGCGTGCCGTGGCTGCGGCCGTGGGTGCAGCCATGTCGTCGCTCCAACCGGGCTCCGCAGCAACACCGCCGCCGCCACCGACAAGAGCGACAACGACCCTCGGTGGCGCCAATGCCACAGCCATGTCGGCCAATGCGCGTCGTTCGCCGTTGTTTGACGAGCCACTTGACCAGCACGTGAATCCGTGGGCCAACCAGGCACCAATGCCGGTGCCGCCAAATGCGCAGCAGCCGCAGCAGCCCTTGTCGCTCTCTTCATCGACAGCAACCCTGTCGCCGCTCGATCGACGCATCCTCCAGCAGCAACACCACCACGCCGCAACGTCCACGGCGTCGTCGTCGCCCATCCTCGGGTCCACACGCCTGCGCACGCTCCAATCGCCCTTGCAGCACCACCCACCATCCATGACTCAGCCAGGTTCCAGCAATTCATCTACCATCACAGCAACAACCGCCAATGTGCGCTCCATGTCGGCCTCGTACTATCGCCAGCAGCAGGCCACACCGACGCCTGCATCCGTCCAGCAACAGCAGCAGCAATTGCAACAACAACAACAACAACCGCCATCTCGCGCGCAAATAAATGATTATGCTTATGCATCCGTGGTGTCTCTTGGTCCGGCGACAAGGCGCGCACTCGAATCGCTCCAGGCAGAGATCATTGCCCTCAATGAACGTGTGGATGATATTCGTCATGAGGTCTTGCGGCGAAATCAGCTTCAAGGAACAGAAACACGGTGGCCAGTGGCACCGCCCGCCGAAGGTGATGGCTCCGACGACTGGGAAGGCTGGAAATGGGTCATCAAGGTAAAACGCGCGCGTCGAAAAATAAGGAGAGCGCAAAAAGGAAGAAAAAAAAAAAAAAAAGGATCGGTCAGCTGATGGCTTGCCTTTTTTTTTTATTTTTTATTTTTTATTTTTATGTGCACATGGGCATTGGATGAGCCAGGCTGCGCTCAAACATGCCGCTGTGAATCTTTTGACGATGCTACTGGTGCTCTGGATTCTGCACAAGCGAGGAAGCCCTGCAGCCGTGGCTGTGGTTGGTCACTTTGCCAAACTTTGGCAAAAAGTTCGCACCCATTTTCGTTTGATCACTGTAATTGTTTGAAATCAGATGTTTTGATCTGCTGGTTTCGTGGCTTTCTTTGATGTGCACCCAACCTTGTATTTCTAGAACCTTTTTTTTTTTTTTGTGCATACTTTCGCTCTCTCTCTTCCCACTCTTTATTAAACTTTTTTTTCTTCCTCTTTCATGTTATTACGCGCGAATCCATTTCTACACAATTCGAGCTTGTCCATGGACGTGGCGCAGCTTGCGTGCAGCAGATCACCAAGCATTGACGATAAAAGCGACACAGACGCGGCCAACAAGGGCATCAAGAACAAGCCCAATGCGCGCGTTTCTCAACAACGGCTTTATTTGCTGGTGCTGCAATCGCAGCTGGCCAAGCATCAACCTCCACAGCAGCCTCAGCAGCTTCAGCAGCAGCAACAGCATCACACAACATCCCACGATGCGCCTAATCGGACGCAGCGCAAGCTGTGGTTGCAACGACAATCGTTTTTGGCCGACGACAAGAATTGTCTGGATCACCCGGCCAACATGAAACGGCTGACCAAAGAAATGGAGCGAGTCAATCGGGAATACCACTGTTTAAGGCACTTCCAGGACCCTTTGCTCGAGTCTCTCCGCCGACTTGTCACACCTTCCACCATCCCCCAAGATTCCCCCGCCCAACACACGTCTCACTCGTCTCACATGCCCTCACACGCTCATATACATTACAAGCACCATTCGCGCAATAATAAAATACCTTTATAAAAATGCAAATTGGAATGTCAATGAAGCGATGAAGAAAGAAAAACAAGATGAGAAACGTCGAAAAGTAGGGAAAAAAAAAGTAGGAAAAAAAAAGGTAGTGCAAATGGATGCCATTTTCTAATCAATGCAAAAAAAAAGGGGATATGAAAGAGGTGGAGGAAAAAGAAAAAGTGTGTTTGTGTGTGTACATGAACCGTTCAAATGGAGAAAATATAAAAAAAAAGAGGTCTACGACTTGCGAGCAAAGTCAATGACACAAAGACCATAATGGATTTGCTCGGCGAGGCGGCCATACTCGTCTTGCTGGCAAACAAGGATATCTTTTAGCTTGGTGTGCAGCGAATTGTCAGGATTCGCGACGATCAGGTCGCCATGGATGGTCAAAAAGGCGTGGCACCACGATTGCGCAAGCTCAAAGTTCTTGCGCGTCTTGAGCATGAAAAGCAGCGCCTCCAAAAGCCAATTGATGCACGACAGCTCCGGATCGATCGTCAACGTTCGCAATTCCAAATCCATGCTTGAGGGGTGCAATGATTTGGCATGGTCCACAAATTCGGTGTCTAAAAAGCATAAAAAAAATAGAGTAGGGGAAACCCAAAGGGGGAAAAACGAAGGCTGTCAGTTCCAGATTCTTTTTTTTTTCGTTTTTCATTTCGGGGGCATTGGGTCTTACAATCACAAGCCTTTTCATGACCCAGTCGCAACAGGCGGGTAAACTCTGTTTCGGTCACAAGTTCATTGTAATGGATGCGTCTCGACTGCGCTTCGGCGTCGTCGCCAGCCGTCAGCTGATGAGCTTGTTTGTCGTCTTGCGCAAACGTTGGCTTCGCACCCGCTACCGTGGGCAAAAAGAAGGGCGCCTGCTCGGGTGCCTTGGGCGCCTCCTTGGGCTTGTTGCGTTGCTACAGACACAAAAAACAACAAAAGAAACACGCGCCATCAGTCGATCCTCCTCTTTTTTTGTTTTTTTTGTTTTTTGTTGTTTTTTGTTTTCTCCAAATTTTTTTGTGGCATGTCATCTGATGGCGCCACTGAACCTGACTTTTTGTGATTTGTGATTTTTTACCTTGATTGTTTCTAGATGCAGCAGATTTTGCCATTTGGAACGGGGCTCCAGAGACAAGGTGATCATCTTGTCGGTCAGCTGGTCGTGTTGCGAGTCAGTGTCAACCGTCTGAGCCGTGGCGTCGTCATCATCATCGCTGACACCCTCATCTAAAAAAGCCAAAAATTAAGAAAAAGAGAGTTTAATGTGTGATTGCGCGCGCGGACACCCTTTTTTTTTTTTTTCCTTTTTCTCCACGTGTCATGTCTTACCGTCGGATTGCTCGGTGGCCAGCGATGGTAGAGACAGCAATTGCACTTGCTCGTCCTCCGAAATGCTGTGCAGCGACACATTGGTGAATTGGCATCGATTGGCCCATAAAAAGATGCCGACATTGTCCACGTGCGCGGTCGCCAGGAACTCGCCCGACGGCGCAAACGTCAGACTCGTCACCACGTCTTGCACCTTGAAAATGTCAACCATCGTGCCCGTCGGCAAATCCCACGTGCGCACCGTGGCATCCAGCGACGATGTCACCAGCCAGCGGCCATCCGGGCTGAATGTCTAATAAAAAGCAAGTAGAGGGGGGAAGAGGGCAATTGGAGTGAGGACGACGCCTGTTTTTGTGTGAATTTGTTTTTTTTCTCCGTTCTTCTCCGTGTATATTTACCATGTCGGTGATGCGGTTACGATGGCCCCAGAATTCACGGACCACTCTGTACGTTTCAATGTCGATGATGCGGATGCCAAGGTCATCACACACAACGGCAAGCAGATCCGTGTCGCGCAGATAGCGAATGGCGACGACAGGCGCCTCAAGTTCGATGGTTTTGATCACCGCGCCGGTCTTAAAGTCCCAAATCTTGACGGTGCGGTCCACGGACGAGCTGATCAGGTACCGCGTGATCGCGTCCGTTGCCAAGCCCGTCACAGGCTTCTTGTGGCCGTCATCGCCGCCAAACGAGCGTCGGAACGCGCCAGATTGCATGTTAAACATATCAATCTGCCCGGAACTTGTGCCAAGCAGGCCAAAATTGCCACACGCACTGATCTCCGTCACCTAAAGAAAACATAGCACGTGAGAACTCAGGGAAAAAGAGAGAGAAAAAAAAAGCAAAAGAAAGCGAAATTTCTTACCTTGACGGCCGTCTTTGACGCGCTCATAAAAGTGTGGCTGCCAAGCACCTTGTTCTTGGTGGACCATGTGCGGCCGGCAACGTCGTTCAAGTGGCTTGTCAGAATATTGTCCCATTCCTTTTGCTTGGCGGTGCAGCACGCGAAATCGGTGATCAGCGGCAATTTCAGGTCTTGCATCTTGAGATTGCGCGACTTTGCCTTTTTCTCGAGCTGGCCCTGCGAGAATTCGACCGATTGGTTGTCCTTGTGCACGGCAAAGAGGCGCAGCGCCTGGTCGCGGCCGCTGCTAAGAATCACATAGCCCTCATCACCATAGTATCGGATTTTGCTCGGCGGCGCGTAATGGCCCGACCGCGACTTCCAAATGCGCGGCACCGCATTCTCCTTTTCAAACATCCACAGCTTCACCGCATTGTCGCTGCCGGCAGTCACCAAAATCGGCTGATTATCTAAAAAGCACAACGACGACACAACACCGTCGTGCGCACCCTTCATGATGTGCAGCAAGCGCCGATTCTCAAGGTCCCACAATGCAACATCACCATGCATGTTGGCCGAAGCCATCACTTGCTCGCCGTCTAATGGAAAAAAAAAACAAGGGATGAGATGGTGCTCAAATTTGCCTTTTTTTTTTTTCGTTTTTGTACCAGTGCGGAACGAGATGGCGGTGACACGATCATCCTGGTGCACGCTGTCGATCTTCTCGTCCATCTTGATGTTGTACAAATGGACGGCGCCATCAAGCAAGCCGACGGCAACAACATCAATCACGGGCGACTGCACAAGACACGAGACGGCCGAGCCCAGCGGCTTGAATTGGTAGATCAATTTGTTGTTGCGGATGTTCCACAGCTGCATGGTGCCCTGGGTGCTCGCAATCAGCAACTTGTTGAGGTACGTGCTCGGGTGCAGCATCGTCGTGGCCGTGAATTGATCGCCAAACTCGATTTCAAGGTACAATTCGTTCTTGGCCATGTCCCACACGCGCAGACTGTTGTCGTCGCACAGACCAGCAACAAGCTGGCCCATCACAATCAATTGCACAATCGTGAACTTGCCCGCACCTTGCAGACGGTGCACCTTTTTTTTTTTTTTTAAAAAAAAAAATAGCGTGTTGGTCGTCAATTTGTCGATTGCCGTGCCCCATCGACCCAGTTTTTTTTTTTTTTTTTCGATCCTTACCTCGCGTCCTCGCTTGTACGACAGCACCTTGTTGCCCGTGGCCACGTACGTGACGCCTGCGGCGCTCGTCATGGCCGAAATGGGCTCGTCCGTCGTCGGACCAACAAACAAAAGATGCATTTTCGCCAGCTAGGCAAAACCAAAAACAAAAAAAATGGTGAGAACCATCGTTCACAGGCGAGATCGGATCGCTTACATTGTACGTCTGGAAGTTGTGGCCCACACTCGTGGTCAAAAAGTACTCTTGGCCGCGAGATTCAACGACAAACGGCGTGTCATTGGTAATGTAGCCGAGAGCTCGGAAGGGCTGGTAGATCCGGGACCGATTCGTGCGCTTGACAACTTTGTCCACCTTGCGCTTCTTCACATCAGCAGTCATTGTCGAGTCAACCATAGCAACAAGAGAGAAAAAGAAAGAAAAAAAGAGAGAAGACGAAAAAAAAAAAAAAAACTTTGAGATTTGGGCTCGAGGGCGCCACCGTTTGAAATTTCCGACATGATTTGAGCACGTTCAAAAAAAGAGGACGAGCACTTTCAAAAGCCGCCAGAGACGCGAAATGAAAAAAGTGATCCATATTTATGCAAAAATCACCGCCATTTGAGACAATGCGCACCAAGTGTCCTGTACAAGATTTAGATTATGGACCTGCACTCACGTGTTGTTCAATATAAATGGAGATTCATCCACTATTCATCGAGAAAATCGCAATTTGGCCTGTTTTTATTGCTTTTTGATTTCCTGCTACTGATCTTGCCTCAAGAGGGGACCATTCGTGCTTTGAACCAGTAATTCCACGCCTTCCCGTTCAAATGTTCCCACTCTTGCAGCACTGCGATCATTAGATGCCGAGAAGTATCCTCATTCAAAAATCGCGGATTTTCCAAGAGGTGCACTTGAAGATTTGAAAAATGCAAAATTTAGGTCCTCGGATCGCCGCGACATTCAACCCCATGGTAAACACACCGCATTCACCGACAAAAAAGCAATAAAAACAGGGGGTGCATCGACTGGTTGTCGCGTAAAATGGAATTTGCCTCTTTTTTTCGCGTCAAGGAAAAGTCGACGAAAATTGGTCGCAGAGCCGCGAAACAGAGACGATCAGAAAGAGCACGGTCTGTTGCGTACGTGGCTATAGATGATCACTGGAAAAAACGCGTTCTAGGCAGAATGAATGCGAGCTGCTTGTTTGCGGGGCAACTTGGATGCGCGATAAACCGCGTCAGGCGTCGCATGGCACGCACATGTCTTTATTTAACTCCATGCACCTGGCGTGTCTCTTGCTTATGGGCGCGTCAGCGCGGCTTAACGACGCGTTTTTCCCCTGCAATTCGCGATTGAAATTTAATCTAAGTTTGCGAATTGCTCGTCAACCAGCCGATCGATCCCACTCTTTTTTTGCCATTGCCATGGTTTCTCCATGCAATCCACCTTACGTGCAAGTTTGGCAGGATTCTGGAGACCCATTTTTCGATTTTGGTTTTCGAGCTCGCGACGGCTGTTTTTGACTATTGCGAGTTGTTGGGTTTCCATGATCTGAGGCAGCTCACCAATGAGCTCCATCCGGGGTTTCTTGCTAGCGACTGCACTTTAGAACGCGTTTCGGAGCCTCACAGTGCCTTGGTTGCCAAGGTGACGTTATCTTTTTCTTGAAATCAATCTTCGGCTAAGCTTCTCCTGCCAAAATGATCCAACCGGGTCAAAGCTTTATCCGCCACGATTTTCCCCCGCAAATTTAACCATGTTTTACAAAGTTTGGAAACTAATTGATCGACCCAAACCAAGGCAATCGCCGAAAATCTTGATTTGGCCGATCAGGCATATTTTAAGATGCGTGTTTTTGTTTTATTGTGATGGGCGGTCCTGGAGAAAAGCCTGGGGACAGAACTAGCGTGCCTCCACAACACTTGATAAGCTCGCTCTACTCTTTGGTTTGATTGATTTAATCCTTTTCTTTCAATTTTTTTCACTTTTACCAAGGACAGTGTCGATGAACGAGGATTGGTGACACCAGATACGCACGATAGCGGTGTGTTGTCAAAGATGGGTCGCCTGTTTAGGTTTATGGGCGATGATTGACTTGATACACGCGGCAGGTCTAATGTTGGGAGCGTAATTTTATCGAATTTGCAAAATGGTGCTGTAGACACTTGACGGATTTCCTTTTATCGATTTGTTGAGGGACCCTGATTGACGTTTTGACGGATCCATGTGCATCAGCCGTCAAATCCGGCGGGATGTATGATATCTCCAGGGACGTACATTCTGCCGATTTTCGTGACACAAGATCGGTCGAGACGGAATGGAAAAAGCGCGGCAAAACTATTGGCATGTCTCACGTGGCTACCATTGTCCTTGAAAAAAAGACCCTGTGCACGTGACCTAGCTAGCCACAAAGGGACGGTTTGGGCTGGGCTTTTTCATCTTTTTCTAAATTTGAGGGCGTTTCCCTGTTTTGGACGCTTCCTTTCAGCCAAGATTCGACCTCGGAAGAGTGATGTCATGTGCATCAAGTGATCAAAGGGTCTGTTTCACTGGTTAAGATATTTATTGCTAAAAAAAAAATATGCGGGGAAAATGGGAACAAAAGGAGGATATCGTGACACGGCATTTGCAAATGGAGATGAAAAGAGGGAAAATGGCGAAAAAAAAAGAAAAAAAAAGAAAAAAAAAGATTCTAATTGTCAACGACAAAGCCAACTTGCTCTGCCAGAGTGGTATCGAGGAAGGCATCTGTGAGTTCGACATTTGGGGTGAGGATGTCTTGGTCCTTTTGCTGGATATTGTTCTTGTTGAAGGAGGTGCGTCGACGGCGCGTAATGATCCACACAATCTTGTCGACATTGTCGCGTAGCGCGCGCACCATGTCCTCGCCATCGTCCAATTCCCATCCACCTTCGACGTGCACGTCTGGAGAAATGGCACGCACAATGCGTTGCTTTGTCGTAGCATCCGAGCAATACACGACGCGCGATGGGTCCACGAGCCGCCGCAATGGCAAAAGCAACGCGTGCAATTGATCGCGTTCCTCATCCGTGTTGCTCTGCACCAGAAAATGCACCTCGTACTGTGCGCACAGCCGCATCATCAATGCCACAGCATTCTCGTGGAACGCGTGATTCGGCAATTCCACATCTTGCGAAGGATTCCATAGAATCGTCTAAAAAAAAAGAGAGGAAAATGAGCTCAATAAACACGGGGCAAAAAATAGCGGTTTCAAACTTACATTTTTGACAGACACCGTCATGATCTTTTTCTTTTTCAAGTTGAGTGTGTTGAAAAGTCTCGATCGCCACGGGGCTTGTGTGGCTCCGTGTGGAGACGTCGGCGATGGCTGCCGCCTTGGCGGCGAAGGGATCTGGTATGAATTCTGGAGCTAATGGAGCAAAAATGAGCCAATTGAGTCGATTGAGCCTCGTTTTTTTCTTTTTTTTTTTTCTACTTACCTTGCCATTTTGGATGTCAGCGAGGCTGCTGCTGGTTCTCTTTAGCCGCTTTTGCTCAGGAAGCACCGTGGTAGCCGCGTGTTTGCCAAAGAAAGCGAGCCGGCAGCTGGCGGCAAATTGAATCAAGGCGATGGCCAGCGACGACAGGCCAATGAGACGCAACAGCCATTGAGGTACGAAGCGTAAAGAGGGCGAATTGGAGGGCAATGTGGTAAGTGCCGAGGACATGATGAAAAAAAAAATGTGAGGGGTATGCGAACAATGAAAAAAAAAAATGTGGAGAAGAAGAAATGAGAAAAGTCCAAATTTTAATGCCTTTTGTGCGATTTTGAACCACCTCCATCTCGTCGATTCAGCATCCGCATTTGGCATGTGAAAAAAAAATAAATTCTCCTGAGATTGGGAGGCTCGCACCGCTTTATTTTTCTTTTTTGATGGTCTTTGCATGTAAAATGGGATCAGCATGAGATGAGGTTTCGTGATGGATGGGCAGGGTGGAGCCTGACGCGCTTGTTGATTGAGTGGTTGTGGTCGATGGCATGTTTGTAGGCGACGGTGGCGACGACGAGGGCGAAGGCAACAGTGCCGCGGCGTGAATAGCTGCCTGGAGCTCCGGATCAATACACGGCGATGAGGGCGGCATGCCATGTTGTTGCTTGGGCGATGGCAAGTGCAACGATCGGCGAATCATCAACGAGAGTCGCCCAGGACATGTGTCCGCCGGCTGAACAATTAACATGGTCGTACAACTCGCCTTTTTTTCTTCGGCCCGCTTTTTAGCTCGTCGCATGTGCACCGTCAGCATCGCCGCAAAAACAAGCAGCAACAGTGTCACAATCACCAACACCGTGCCTACCACCTGCATTCAAAAAAAAAAAAAAAAAAAAAAAAAAAAAAAAAAAAAAAAAAAAAAAAAAAAGGAGAAACGGGCTAAATTTAATCAAAACCGACCATGGCCCGCTATGCCCTTGCTGTTTCCCCCCGTCCCCTTTTTCCACATCACATCTGGGAACGGTCTTTTACCACGCTCCACTGGCGCTGCTGCAGCGGCACATAGTTGTAAATGGGGTCATCTAACAAACAAAATGTGTAAAAACAATAAAAGATGGAGAACGTGGGCAAAATCTTACGCGCTTCCATGGCATTGGTGGGTGCTGGGACATCATTGGAAGTTCCCAAAGATTGGTGGCACGACAATGAGCCTATGACGAGAAGCGGAGACAAACGGGCAACATGGAAAAGAAGCATCAATGCTCTTTTTCTTGTTTTTCGTTGAGGTCAATGAGCTTTTTTTCGTGGCTAGTTCTCCCCTCTTTGCTTTTTTTTTTATTGCGGCCAATGAGTCAAATCATCATTTTGAAAACGCACCGTGTGATGGTCGCCTCCTTTTTATGCGCCACTCCATTAGAAAAAGTGTGTGTGTGTGTGTGTCTTGGTTTTTAGGCCGATGACTTCATTGTGTCACCTCGGTCAACGACAATTTCCCAAAAGCGGGATTTCCTGCATTGATGCCCACTTGGATTTCATCACCAACAAATAATTTCCCTGTGGCTTGCCCACAATGAGAAATGGCAAAATGGTTTTTTCTGTAAAGCAATAGGCGTTTTTTCTCGCCTCAACCACCCATCCGACGAGTCTAATCGGGCGCAGCAATGTTCAAGGAGCGCTCGCCAGTGCATTAGTGCTCGTCAAACAGGCCGACGGAGCTTATCTCTCGCATTTACACTTTTTTTTTCAAGGTTTTTCCTATTTTTTTCTTTCTTTTGTTCAATGATATGCGCGCCTCAGTAACAATCGACGCTTGATGAAAGAAAAAGGGATGGATACGAGAGCTTCGCTATGGCGCATCATGTCATTATGTTGCAGCTGTGCAAACTCCTACTGGCATTCGCATTGTTGATTGAAACAAAAGAGAATGCCTATGATATGATAGAAAGCCCAATGCTCTCTTTATGGGGTCGTCTAACATCCACGTAGCCGGGCATCACCTCAAACGGACGTGATCTTGGCTCGATGCTTCTTGAAATAAAGAGTGACACAGGCCTTAAAATCGCAAAAAGTGCCACCGTGCCATTTCCCAGCGTCTGGCCCGCGTCATTGACGCGCATAGATGAAGCAATAGGGTCCCGTTGTCTCCCCTCGTATGTGATTTCTGCACGTTTTATTTGTACATTTGGAAAAACACGCAAAGGATCGTCATTTACTCGGTAAATGGCCTTGTGCAAGGGTCCATCCGCGAGCAAAGTTGAAAGGCCGCGGCAAATTGGTAGAAAAAGGCATGGCGGCAAGCTTTAAAATGAAGAGCTTCTTTGGATGCCCGGCGTTCTCGAGCTTCTTTACTTTCTTTTCTTTTATTGCCCCGTCTTTTTCGACTTTTTGTATATAAGTGCTGCTGGCTAGCCCTTTTTTCCCCTCCCTCCACCCTGTTTTATACCACCCATTTCCGCCCCTCCTTTTTCTCTTTCTCATTTTGTATTTTTACCCCCCTTCCACTCCTTTCGTATGCACATAGGTACGAGTATTTTATTGGTGACGACCGTGGCCTCAGGGGTTCTCGCGCAAGACACGATTCGCGTGCCACTTTTGAGCCGGCCCCGTGAACACGCGTCGACTCTCGGCAAGCGTGAGGCCTTGTACAATGCCAATGGCCGTGAATACATGATCCAGGTCGGCATTGGCTCACCTGCTCAGACTTTTAACTTGACACTCGACACCGGCAGGTAGGAAACATATAAAAAAAGAACAAGAAAAAAAAAAAGAAGAAAACACAGTGGATGGGCGGTTGCACAGACGGCTGAATTAATTAGTTCATTTCCTTTTGTTTATCATTTCCCCTTATTTTTTGCCCTAGTTCCGACCTTTGGGTGCCGTCGACAAGCTGCCCAAAGGCAAGCTGCCCTTATGCGCGCTTTGACACCAAGGCATCGTCCACGTTTACACAGTCCACTGTGAAATTCGACATCCAATACGGCCAGGGCAGCGCAAAAGGCATGTACGGCTATGACACCGTGACCATTGGCGACAAGACGGTGTCATCGCAGATGATTGGGCTTGCCAATGACACAAAGGACATCCTTGGCCAGGTGGCCAGCGGTGTGCAAGCCAATGGTATCTTTGGCCTTGGCTATCCGGGGCTTAATGCTGCACGAGGCGTGAAAAACGACAATCCCTTTGTTTTTAACCTGTGGCAACAGCAATTGATCTCGCAGCCCGTGTTTTCCATCTTTCTCAACAGCGTACACGCCACTGGGCCCACGGGCGAAATCACCTTTGGTGGTACGAATAAATCAAAAAAAGAAAAAAAAAAGAAAATACGCCACTTTTGCTCATATTTTGACAATTTAGGCATTGACGCGACGAAATTCAATGGCGAGCTTCAATACGTGCCTGTTGTGAGCTACAACGTGCAGAGCAACAAGCCTGTGAGTCCGAATGTGGGCAACACGGCGGCTTCTACGCCTGGTTCGTCTTCGGGCAATACGACGACGAGCAACGCGCTGTATTTGTATTGGACTGTCCCTGGCGCGGGGATTTCGACGTCGACTGGGTACTCGACCACCTTCAAGACGCTGCAGCCATTTGTGCTGGACACGGGCACGACGCTCACGTACATGCCAAAGACCGTTGTCACCAAATTGGCGGCGACACTTCCAGGCAAAGTCGTGTACGACGCGTTCAACATGGTGTACACCGTCGACTGCAGCCAGAGCACCAATACGGCCACCACCGTCAACTTCCAATTAGGCACGTCCGCAGCTTCGGGAGCCGCATCCGCCATCCAGATTTCCGTCCCCATGGCGGAGCTGGTCATGCCACTCGACACCGACGACGTCAACACCGCCAAGCAGTGCATGTTTGCCATTGCGCCCATGACCGCCACGTCCGCGTCGTCCCCAACCTATATTCTCGGCGAATCCACCTTGCGCTCCGTCTACCAGGTGTACGACTTGCAAAACAACCGCGTCGGCCTCGCCCCCGCGTCCCCCAATGGCAATGGCAACGGCGTGGTCGCGTCGTCCTCAACTTCTTCAGGCGCACCGGCAGGTGCATCCACGTCCTCGGGCAGCACCATCAGCAATCAGCAGCACACAGGCGCCCAATCCGCCGCCACACGCGCCGCACTCGCCGACATGGCCTCCTCGGTCGGCTTGCTCGTCCTCGGCGCCGCATCGCTCTTCCTCTTATCTTGAACAATAATCGAAAATTGCAAAAAATGCAAAAATAAACCCATTTACGCGCTATTTTTAATTTTTCTCTGGCAATTGATTTGAATTGAGCGTGCATGACGATGCAAATTCATGTGACACTTATTTAAAAAAGTCGGTTGACAATGATGGAAGCCGCCACTGGCAGGTTTATCGGCTGACTCGGGAAAAAAAGGTGTTCTCTGACCAGAAAAAGAGAATTGGACAGGTTTGAATTTGGAAGGGGGGCGCAGTGGATGCGCGCATGCGGCGGCGCAGCTTCTCTCTGAATGAAAGCATCAAAACATCGTGATCTATCATTGTCGTCACGCGTCAAAAGCGCACAATTTTTGCAAAATGCGCGACATCGCGCGCCAAGAATGCGAATATGATTGGCAACGTCTCGTTTGACCTTATCCCGTGCTCTGCAGCGTTTAAACGCCTGGAAATATGCCCAATTTCATAAGATGCTTCATCAAAAAACACGCATGGTCATATAATTATGCGTTTTTTTGTGATTCAAGTCCCATTCGCGCATGTTGACTCTTTTTCCCGCCTTTTTTTTTTTTCTCGGTTCCAAATGGCGAGGCGTGCGCGCGTAAAAAAAAAAGGAAAAAAGGGCGGGTTTGCCCTATTGGGCGCTGACTTTTTTTTTTCCGGCTCCGGCAAGGTGAACGCCCCTGTCTTTTCTGATGAATGATGTCGCCTCCATGCTTCACATGCATGAGTGAGCGTCATCGTCACGAATTTGGGGCAAAGAAAACATCTCATAGGTGCGTCATCTATGCGTGCCAAGCTTCGTATCGCCTCGGGGCCAAACTTTTGTCAACCCCATGCTCGATTGTGTTGTCAATTGATGTCTAGAGTAAGGGTTTAGCGGGGAAATTGCCAAAAAAAAAAAAGAAAAAAGGTGGGCATGCGCGGTCAATTTAGCGACGGGTCAGATGCACACGCCTCGAGACCGCGGGGGGGAGGTGCAAGGGGCGAGGGATCAAGGGATGCATATACTATTCTTTTTTCTTTTTTTTACTTTCCGTGCCAACGAACGTCACACACACATGTGTACATTGGCCCCAATGGCCTTCATCTGTTCTTGGCGTGATGCCGACTTGGCTTTTTTTCATTGCTTGTCGTCATTGCGCCGTGGGTTCTGCCAATGAACGCGGTGTGCGGCCAGGGGTTGGCAAAAAGGTTTTGATTTCGGGACGAGCTCGGGTTTCTGTTTCTCCCTGTTTCTAGTCTGCAACCGGTTCCAAAAAAAAAGAGAGACAGAGAGAGATAAAAAGTCCAAAGGTTCATTGTTTGTTTGTGTGTCTTTCATTTTTCTTCTTTTCTTTTGTTTCGCTTCATTTTTTTCTTTTTTGTTTGTTTTTATTGTGTTTTTACGTAAATTCCGACGACATGGTACAACTTTCATTGACATTGGCGTGCGCGTTGGTGGTTGGCGCGACGGTGTGGGCGGATCCAACCGCGGCCGCGCCGGATCAGCGCATGATTCGCCTGCCATTGTTGCGCAAGGAGCAAGAGCACGATATTTTACAGACGGCGCGCCTACGTCAACTGCGTTTCACCGATAAGCATCTCGCCAAGCGCCAGGATTCGTCCAATGGCTACAGAGCGCCACTTTACAATGATCAGGGCTCGCAATACCTGATCAACGTCGGCATCGGCTCGCCTTCCCAGTCCTTTAACGTGACACTAGACACGGGCAGGTATGTAAGAAAAAATGAGAGAGAGAGAAAAAAAAGGGGCATGTGTGACAGAGACCGCCATTTGCCAACTTTGGCACACAATTTGTTCATTGTTTGCCCTTTTTTTATTTTTTTGCGCAGTGCCGATCTTTGGGTGCCCTCCGTCTCTTGTGATCGTAAATCTTGCCCATTTGGCGGCTTTGACTCGTCGAAATCATCGACGTTTTCGAATTTGCAGCAGCCTTTTTCCATCCAATATGGCATTGGCAGCGTCAATGGTAATAAAAAAAGAGGAAACATGCAAAAAGTGCTAATGACATCCACTCATCTCGCGCTCGTTCATAAAAAAAAAAGGTACGTACGTCACGGACACGGTGACGGTGGCGGGCGCCAGTGTCAGCAACCAACAATTCGGCCTGGCAACGTACACAAAGGATATTTTGACGGTTCCGCAAGGGGGTCTTCGCCCCGACGCCGTCGTGGCTAATGGCATTCTCGGCATGGGCTACCCGCAGCTCACGGCCGCTACCAGTTCCGGCGGCCAGGCGTACCTGCCATTTGTCTTCAACTTGGCCCAGCAACAAGTGATTTCGCAAGCCATTTTTTCGATTTACCTTGGATCTGTCACGGATCAAGGCTGGGTCGGCGAAATCATCTTTGGTGGTGAGCAAATGCGTGTGAATCGACGCGAAAATCGCGTGCATGGACGCGTCTGACATGCTTTTTACGTCATTTTCCCTCTCTTTTTATTTTTTTACCACCGCAGGCATTGATAGCTCCAAGTTCCAAGGCGACCTTGTGTACTTGCCCGTGGCACAGATCAGAGGCAATCGTGGTGGTCCCGACGGTGGCCAAGGTGGCGGTTCGGGGAGCGGCAATGGCGGCGACAGTGGTGGTGGCGACAACTCTGGCGGGTACAAAAAGCCGAAACCTGAGCAAAAGCTCGCTGTGCCGGAATTGGCCGAGGACGACTACCGCCGACACATCCTGGACGATGCCAAGATCCATTATTTGCAGGCGTCGATGCCGGATTACAGTAATTATTACTATTGGATGGTGTATGGCCAAGGGTTGGGCGTGTCTGGTGGCCAAAAGAACCCTCAATTCCGCCTGCGTCGCACGGGCGCCTTTATCTTGGACACGGGCACCACATTGACGTATTTGCCCAACGAAGTTGCCATCTCGATCGCGTCGGCCATTGCTGGCCAGGACGGCTTCCAGCTCGACAGGCAATCTGGCCTGTTGATTGTCGAATGCAGCGCCGCCCAATCCACCGCGTCACTCACGTTGCAAATGTCCACAGACTCGAGCTTGACGTCGCCTTCCGTGAATCTGACCGTGCCCGCGTCGCAATTGGTGCTTCCACTCGATGGCGACACAGCCAGCACGGCGAAAACGTGTCTGTTTGGCATTGCCCCCGTCGGATCGTCCGGCGGCCTGCCCGCCAACATGTTCCTCATCGGCGACTCGATCCTGCGCGGCGCGTACATGGTCTTTGACATGGCTCAGAACCGCGTCGGCCTCGCCGCGGCCAACAGTGCGAACAGCTCCGTCACGTCCAATTCGACAAACACATCAGGCAATTCCAGCTCGTCCAACAATCCTGGCAACCCCATGGCGTCACCTCACACGCTCATCTCGGCGGCAAACAAGCACGAATCCAGCACCATTTACGCCACCACCCTCCTTGTCATGCTCATTGCCTTGATGCAAGCCTTTTAGAACGCCATTGGCCCCCACTTTATTTTTCTACACACATTGATTTTTTTCTCTGTCTTTCTTTTTTTTGTCTACTTGTTGTTGTATCATCCATCCACATAATTAAAAATTGCATCTCGCTATCCTCATGCATCAATTGACGCTTCCAAAGCTTTTTTTTTTTTTGACTTTGACAAGCAATGTTTGAAAAAAATTAGGCCAGCCTTGGTCAACCCCCGCGCGCAGCAGCATGGGCCCTTGTCATGTGAAAATGAGCCTGGGGGGTAGCACTTTTTTCGCCTGTTTCGCCATTTTCGCTTGTTGGGTTTGCTTTTTGCTTATCTTTTTTTTTTCTGTAAAATTTATGCACTACACATTAAGGTTTAGGTTGGGCGTTGTTGTCTGGCTGTTGGCGCTGCTGATCCGGGATGCTATTGGGACATCGGTGCGTCTGCCGCTCGTCAAAAAGCAAAATCGTCGTTTGCCGCTCGCCAAGCGGTCATCGTCCTACAAGTCACTGCTGTACAATGACGAGGGTACCGAATACCTCGTGCCCATCGCGGTCGGCAATCCTCGACAGAGATTTTTGGTCGCAATTGATACGGGCAGGTGAGTTTTCGTGTGCAAAAATGGATTCAAAATTAGACATTGACGCACCGCCCATCTTCCCCCCCCCCGCCACCCCCCAAATGCCAAATGCAGCTCGGATCTTTGGCTGCCTTCCGTCGATTGCACAGATTGCCCACATGATCGCTTCAATTACACGAATTCAAGCACTTTTAACAATATGCACCAGCCATTTTCCATTGTCTATGGTGTAAAGCCTTGCTGCCGAAGAAAAAAAAAAAGAAAAAGAGCGCGCCTCACCTGCTGCTTTATAATAGATTGGGCACGTGGATGGCTTTTATGGCCAGGATACGGTGCGCGTTGCAGGGATCCAGGTGGACCAACAACAATTTGGCTTGGCGCATTACACAAAAGACATCATTTTCCCAGCAAATCCTTGGGCACATCAACCCAACATGACGGCCAATGGTATCCTGGGCCTCGGTTTCCCCAGCCTGACCAAAGCATCCAGCCAAGGCAAACCGTACAACCCATTTGTCTTTGCATTGATGGAACAAGGCCACATTCGCGAACCCATCTTTTCTATTGTCATGGGCACCATCCGCGACGATGGATGGGCCGGCGAGATACTCTTTGGTGGTAAAAAATATAAAAAAAATGGCGATGGAAGACAATTTGACGCGATTGAACGCGATTTTTTTTTAGATGTGCATGGGGCATACCGCGACAGTGTGCTGTTTGCGCCGCTAGCCGCGACCAAGCGCGGAGGTCAATACACGTATTGGATGGTGCTTGGCAGCAAATTGAGCGTTTCTGACGCGCAGGGCCGCGTCAAGGCGCAAAAAGAGTTTTTAGCGCCGCACGGGTTCATCATTGACACGGGGACGACGCTGACATACATGGACGAGGGCCTGGCACAGGCCATGGTGTACCAAGTGGTCGATAGCCCGCAAGACGTCCACTTGGATACGTCGACAGGCACGTACATCATCGACTGCGGCGCGGCCGACACGGATCGCCAGTTACAACTCGATTTGGCAATGGCCGGCGACGCGAACCAATCGCACACGCTCCAGGTGACGCTGCCCATGCGCGATCTGGTCCTGCCCATCCATCAGCAAGAAACAAAATGCTTGTTTGGCATCGCACCATGGATCAAGTCAAGCAACAACAAGCCGCCAAACCAAAATGGTATGCCCCTCGTCCTCGTGGGCGACTCCATCTTGCGCTCGCTCTACCTCGTCTTTGATATGCAACAGCAACGCATTGGCTTTGCGCCCCTGAAAGACGAAAAAGTCGGAAACACCACCGTTAGAATGACCTCGGGCCCGCCACAAAAGTTCCACATGGCAACAGCCGCAAGTGCTGGAAAACGACGTGCCAAGCTGTCAATGGCAGCAACCAGCGGCTGGCTCACAATGCTACTTTTCATGGCAAATACAATAAATTAAGGAAAAAAATAAAGTGGGACAAAGGCGTCCCATCCCATGATGAACACGCACCATGATTGGGCCCTTTTGTCATCGAAATAGGCAAAAAAGGCAAACGCGGGGCCACGGATGACGAGAAAAAAGGTCCTCTTTTCTCCTCCTCCCCCCCCTTTTTTTATTTTATTCCATTTTTTTTTTATATGGGCCCAATTCGCCCAACTTCTTTTTTTGTTTCTCTTTCCGTTTCTTTTTTGTTTCCAACGTTACTGTCGTTGTAGCCCACCTTTTTTTTTTTCTCTCTCTTTTTTCGTTTTTTGTCCCCCATTGTAGCTTTTTTTCACCCTCTCCACTTGGTCGTCTTTTATTTTTTCTCTTGCTTGCCTCTTTGCCCACCCGCTTAGGCTTCTTTGTCTCTTCCCCCCCCTTTTTTTCCCTTTAGCCGCTTACCAATTCGTCGAAACAACTCCCCCTTTGACTATGGAGACACACGATCTTTTGATGAAACGACTGGCAACAGCGTCTCACAACAAGATTTATCCATCCATGCCACCAAAGAGTGAGTTGCCTTTAAGACGGATCCTTCTGGCTACAAGGTAAGCTCGTTTTCTCTTTGATTCCCCCCTTCCCCCTCCCCTGTTTTTTTTTTCTCGATTCCCACCGCGCTGGTCGCGCTCGTCCATACGCCGCATCGATACGCCAATTCCACGCTTCATAACGAAAAAAAAAAAGAAAAAAAATAAACATTGCTCTCCATCTCCCCCCCTCGCGACACTCGCAGCCACGCTCCCCCACCTTTTCTGAAAAAAAAAGACGCCTCGCGACCCTCGTTTTTTTTTTTTTTTTTTTTTTTTTTTT
>KV441884.1:328019-352399 GCA_001650995.1 Gongronella sp. w5
TTTTTTTTTTTTTTTTTTTTTTTTTTTTTTTTTTTTTTTTTTTTTTTTTTCTTTTTTTTCCCCACGTCCCAGCACTTTTTGCGCTCTCCTTGTCCTTTTTTTCTCTCTCTTTTTGTCTCTCCCCTTTGGCTCCTTATTCCAAGCCCAACCTCATTGTCTTTTTTTGCTTTACAGATTATGGAATGAAGTGAGGCGACAGCAAGCGATGCTTTTGGACGCGATCCAAGAGGATTGGCCGGTTTCCCACGACGATCTCTCGGACGCCAATTCAGCACCTGCGCCAACCTTTACGTTTCAGGATCTGGCGAATTCGCCTTCCTCAACCTCCTCGCCTTTGGACATTCTGACCCCCTTGCCCAGTCTCTTTCACAGCGACGACTCGGGCGACAATGATGATGCTGCTGATAAGCTCTGTGTGCCTGTCGCTGCCATTGCCGCTGAATTGGGCGACGACAACGACAATGACGACGAAATTGACGAAGACGACGACGACGATGACATTGCCATTCTCGATGAAGATGAGGATGACGACGACGACACGACGTGGGCGTGGATCGAGGATGATCACGACATCAAGGACGACAAGGATGAAACGTCACCCGTGACCATCAATGCCATGGAAAAGGCCAACACCACGTTGCTGCCAGGCACACCCAACAACGGCGACGACGCAGTCATCGGCCATCGTGACCAGGCGCCAATGACCGGTCACGAGAGTGCCTCAGCAGCCATCATGTGCCCATTGGACGACCTAACCGCCGCCGACGCCGCCGATGCTGCCCCTGCCCTGCCCATCTCGCCCTCCCTGTCCTCGTCATCCACACTCGTCGACGAAAACGACCAAGATACCACCACCACCACCACCACCACCGCCAAAAAGCGCAAACACCCGGCCTCTTATGACGCCGATATCTCGCGAAAGCGGCTCAAAAATTCAACCTTTACCTGCACTTCTGCTGCCCCCTCATCAACTCCTTCAAATGACTCGTCCGCTGGCCCGGCAACATCCACTAATCCTCCCACTCCCCCTCTTTTACTGAGCGTCTAGCGATCTTTGTCATCCAATTCCACCCACCTTTCCATGGCGCCAAATTTTTGCAAAAAAAAAAAGACCTTGGCTCCACTCTTTTTGACTCTTTTTTTTTTTTTTTTTTTTTTTCCTCATGACAACACGTGCGTCCCAAATTTGTTTGGGTCGCCCCTTTCCCACTCATTTGCTAGCTTTTTTATCTTTTTGCTTTGTTCTCCCTGTTTATTTCCCCCTCCCCCCTTTTTTTCAATTCACTTGTATACCCCTTTGTGCTCCCTCACCACCCTTCAAAAGAGGTCCTCCCTCCTTGACTTTTGTGCAATTGCATCATCCCTTGTTTCTGTGTCAAAATATTATAAAAAAAAAATAATTTTTTTAAAAAAAAAAAAACCATGCAGCTTGCATCGCTGCCAGGACGGTAACACTTGTGTCACCTCGACCTTATTTTCATGGTTTTACTTTTTGGGGGGACATGTGGCACAAAGGCGTGCCGCAATAAGTCGGATCTGGCCCTGAGACGGAGCTTTGGCCGCCCTTGACGCGTGGAACAAATCTTGGACGCGTCACTCAAAAAAGGGGGGAGTGGAAGAACAGGGAGTGAAAAGAGGCCACCCAACGCGTCATCCGCCGCCAAGGCCGCCGCCCGACGTGCGTGCATCCATGGGGGACGAGGATGTGGGACGGTGACAAAGGGGGCGCCCGAGGGGTGGGCGCAAAACAAAAAACAAAAAATGGGGCCACCACAATGGAATTGGGCGCGACCCCGCTCAGCGCATCTCGGGCTGCGTCGCCCAGCCTCGCCCACAAAAAAAAGCAAGCAAAGAGCCTATTTTTGGTCAATGGTCCTGCCCGGCTGTCAATTGTTTTTGGATTTGGGCCCCCACATGAGCTTGTTCATCTTGTTTCAAAAATAGCGTGAGGTCACGTTGTCCCCTCCCCCACTTTTCCAAACCATTTGAAGCTGACCGTTTGACACGCTAACCTCACCCTGAGAAAAAAAAAAAAAAAGAGTGGTCAAAGCACCGCGCATCTAAAAATAAAAATAAAAAACACGCGCGACGCAACCTGACAAGGCACGCAAAGCCTCTTTTTTTCTTCGTGTTGTTGACAATTCTTTGCACGCACACAGCAAAGCAAATCGCATGGCTTCGCCGACTCGGCTCATCTTGAGTCGGGCACTAAAAATTCTTGACAAGCGTCGATTCGCGCGTGGTTGACGCTACAGGCGCTTGATCTCGATCAGATTTGGACCAGCTGTCCGTCATTGACTGCATAAAAACATGATGCAATGCTGGAGATCGCAATGGCCGACCTGCGACAATATTTGACCGCGATATCGAAAATTCAATATTTTAGCTGCTCATCAAGGCTTCCACTGGTGATCACGCTCTCCACAGCCCAAAATAATCGTGTTCAGCGCAAAATGGCAAGCTAGGAACCATTTGAGGGCCAAGCTGTGGCAGCCAAAACGGCGCAATGCTCAACACCAATATCAACCGTGGCCAGGCCCCAAAACCAAAATTGAAAAAAATGGATCTCCAGAATTCTGCCAAACTCGTACACAAGAGATACCGCGTAGACAAACCACGAGATATGCCAAAAAAGAGCGGGGTCGATCTGCTGGTTGACGAGCAATTGTCATTTTAGATTAAACTTTAATCGCAATTGCGCATGAAGAACGCACTCATAAAGCCGCGCTGGCGCCTCCACTAGCAAGAGAGCCACCTCGTTCATGGATTTGAAAAGGAACTGACGCGTGTAACTCGATGACTGACGCAGTTTAGCACGCGTCAAAGTCGCCCCGCAAAAAGTATGCTCATATTAATTCTGCCTGGAACTCGATTTTTGCAGTGATCATGAATATCCACGTATGCAACAGACCACGCTCTTCCTGATGGTCGTTGTTTTGGAGCTCTGTGATCAATTTTCGTCGACTTGACCTTAAGGCGAAAAAAAGAGCCAAATTGCAGAATACATGAAAACTAGTCGATAGGCCTCGGGTTTTTACTGCGTTTCTGTCCGTAAATGAGGGCCGTCGACCATGTGGTTGAATGTCGGGGCAAGCTGAGGACAAAATTTTTGTCATTTTCCAATCCTCGACTGTACCCAAGTGATTTTTGCTGATTTTCGAAATTCGTCGCCGTGCGCCAACTAAAGACCGCAGGGCCGCAAGGGTGGGCTCATTTGAACGACAAGGCGTCGAATTGTCGGATCCAACAGCTGTTTTCATAGAGACGGATGGAACTTTTTGAAAGCAGCCAAAATATAGTAAAAGCAATGTAAATCGCTATTTTCTCGATCTCATTAGATTGTGATTCGAGTAAAACTTGCATCGTAGATAGAGACGCGTTTTGGTGTCATTTCTCAATTACTAAGCTTACCCGATGGACGAATTTTATAAGCTGACACAATACGATCAAACATTTAACGCCCGATTTACTCGGCATCGAGCTGAATAAACCGTGACAGGCCCTATGAAAAACGAAGCTGAATTTAATTCTCTGCCGATTGAACCCAGTTTCACCAATGTGCTAGCAAAAAACAGATCAAAAAAATCCATTTACTATCATATCTTCATTTTGTCTGACGCTTTCTCGGAAACTTGTTCATCTGGTCCCAAGTTTAGACAAGTTGATGATATACCCATGTCTCCAACGGTGCCATTTTTTTTTTCGCGAATCGGTTCACTCAGTCATGAGAAATTCAAATATTATGCAAAATGTTTTTTTACGCGCTTCTCCCAATGAGCCATGCTTGGAACAGTCAAATTTTATGATCGCACTTGGATATTCATATGATATCTTCAAAAAAAAAAAGATGGAAATAATAAAGCAGATGCAGGGTATTGATTTATTCAACTTCTAGATAAAACATAATACAGGGGCGGTAATAAGATGATGGAGCGCGAGAGAAATTCAAAGCGCACAGAAAGTCAACTCTGCTGGGGATATTAAAGGGTGGTGGAGGAGAGGAGAAATGGGAGAGAGGAAAGAGAGAGTGAGATAAAAAGTCTACTCATCGTCGACGTCGCTGCTATACAATGCCGTCAATTTGGGCAGGGTCGGAGATGCTGCTGGCTGATGCGACGGCGAGCTCTGCAGCGAGCGTGCTTCACTTCAGGACGAGCGCCGGGAACACGTTTGGAGACGTCTCTGCGCCAAATGCAAAAGCAACAGAAGACAAGGCTGACGATTCGTGGGGAAACAGACGGTCAAATAGGTCGTTGATTGCTTGCAGGCATACAACTTGTCGAGGGTGCTGACGAGGTTCTCCACGTCGTCAATTGAGCTCGGTGCAACGAAGCGGCAGACCTGTCGAGCGACTAAATGTTGTGCTTTGCGGCGAGCTGAAATATGTAGCCGGCGGCGCCCGTGAAGTTCATTCCCAAAGTCTTGATCTTGGCCTTGTTTTTGCGCACAATTCCCGCTTGTTGCTGGCAGTGATCGTCAGGTCGATGCGGCGACGAAGCCGGCCAATGTCAGGAAGAAACGATCATGGACATTGGCGATCGATCTCCTTGTTGTCTTGGAGGACGTGCTCGCCGTCAATGCGGCAGATATTTAGAACGATGACCTAAAACGAGCAGAACGAGCAGGCTTTGGGCTTTTGGCGTTTTGCAGCTCCATGAACTTGCGGTGCGCTGTCAGCTCTTCGCTCAGCAACTTTATTATAGTCGTCGTGACTGGAAGTTGTCGACAGACCCCGCCTGCATTATATTCAGCAGCTGGTGAGCGCGCCTATTCGGTATGCATGTTGACCTTTGCCCATGATGGCATCAATAGTGCGCTCATCATGAATGTCGATTTGTCAAATAAACAAAAGCGACTTAATTATTATGGTGCCGGTGACGACATCAATGCCATGCGCAGCGTCTTCTCATAGTGGGCCTTTAGATCACTAGGCTTGTCCGATAATGGAAGTCGCAGCTTGAGAGACACAAGCTGACGAAGCTTGTGGATATCATACCTGTGTGGCCTGCAATTCTTCAAAAAGAAGCGAGTATCATCCTTTTTTTTCCCCTGATATGTTTTTCTTTTATCTCATCATTATTATTGATCTCTAACACACAGAGCAGGAATTTTGCCGGCGCACATCTGATAATGTTCTAACTTGTGTTCTCCGTTGTCGTCAAGCATTTATTATCGTGTGGTGGTGTTTGAATTGCATGTTCAGTTGCTGCGTTTTGAGGATTTGGCAATTGCCTTCAAATTTTGCAATTGTTCTATTGCAAGTCTTCCAAAAAATGCTCAAATTATAATTTTGCGTTGACATGGTGATGCAAAATTTGATTTAAATTAAAATTAATTCATACATGGTGTTCGTCAACTTGATAAATTTTTGAGAAAATCATTTGTACGCTTTTTTTTGAGTTTTGGTACACTGACATTGCATTTATTCGATTTTCTCGCATTTTTATCAAGTGAAAGCGTTTTAAAATTAGAACACTCCTATTCTAAATCAAATTTTGTATTTAGAGTCAGCGCGCTAAGCTGTTTACATTAAGAAACATTCTGGGTTGCCAAGCAAAAGATTAAAAAACGATCACTTGATTCCCTTTTTTTTTTTTTTTTTTTTTTTTTGTGTTCAAAATGATGGGAACGGATTGACCATTTGGTGCCACCTGAACTTTAACTTGATCTTAACATTAATCCACGATTGGACGAATGACGGGGTGGGTGCTGGTCCAAAGACTCTGAGGTGCCTCGTGGCAGGGCTCAGCTTGATGGGTCCATAGAGACATCGGGCGAGCATTGCTGCATGATTTTCTTTTTTGCGCTTCTTTTTTCCTCCCGCTCATCTCTTAGCAATACACACTGTGGTAGGCGGCTATACGCGGCCAAGGCTGATTCAATGGCATTGACACCATGATCAAGGCTAAACACCATCATAGTCCGCATTTTGATTCCCAATAAGTTAGAGAACTTTGCGATGCAAACAGCCGCCAAAGAAGATGTATAATTGTTCGCCGAATACATATCAGTTGAGCAACCTGGATGGCACGACCAGCGATGTGCTGGTCACATTCAAGAGTGACCTGTGATTGCTAAAGCATTCCGCATGCCGACGATTCATTATGGCGACTCGCGGTCAAATCCTTCGAGAACAGCTCTTTTATCGGGTTGCCAAGCCTGACGCCTCTGCTGATCTTCCAAGATCCTGGCTCAATGACGGCCAAATTCGATGTACAGTACTCATGGGCACGGCCGCCGTCGCGACAGCAAAAATCATCAAAATGCTTTCTTTATCAGCAGCTCAAAAAAAACGTCCTATGCACCCGAGTTCGACATCGCCCCGGAGCCCATTTGCAAGCCGCCTGACAAGGGCATTGGCATGACAGTCTTATCGCCAAAGATGATATTCAAATTGAGCCATTTTCTACGCTAAAAGTGCCCATTTTCAATTTAAAAAAATAAAAATTAAGCTTTTTTTATTGCTTCTCTCCCTTTATCTGCCTCACATTAAAAGATCCAGCGCTTTAAATGAAAGGCACGCCTCAAATTCGCTGGATGACGCGTCAGTCGCGTCTTATCTGAGCTTAAATGGAAACCTTTTACGCCTGATTTGTTATTTTGCCTTGATAATCCTACAATGGCAGCTTGATTTTAAGCCGCAAGATCCGCATAATCCTTTTATCATTATTTACGTGAGACAGCACGAATAAATTTGAAAGGATTAGATTCAGCAACGCCAACAATTTTGAATTCGCGCGCTTTTTGATATTTTATGAAAACATTGCCCGCTAATACTAAATCAGATTCACTTGCACATGCTCGGTTCGCCTGTTGCATGCAAATAAACCAAGAAAAATGAACAACATGTTAGGTGTTTGTCGAAAAAAATAACGATTGGAGGCATTTTATTTTATTTTGATCCCTTGACCATGTTAATGGCACTGCAATGAAATCAGTGCTATTGCATTTTTTATTCTAACCTTTTTTTATTTTGCATGATGGTTGGGTGATTGCAACAACTAGATCGCGCGCAATGGCACTATTATCTTCGAAAATGACGAATTTTCCAAGGGGGTCATGTTGTGGTGTGAGAATATTTTGTTGTTTTTTTGCCCTTTTGTCCGCATGATTGATGTGAACGTCTTGTTTCATCCCTCTTAGCTCTATGCCTCTTTAATTACATTGTTATCTGAGCATTTGTCGCGTGTGTGACACTTCTTTTGCTTATAATAGCCTGATATCATCGTTTCTCTCACTTTTCTCTCTCTCTCTCTCGTTCTCCCTCAGTCCTAGCTCTCCCACCTCGTTGTATCTTTGATAAAAGGTTCTATTGTATTATCACTGAAAGATACTTAAAATCGGCCTCTTCTGAGCTTCTGGACATAGACATAACAGGTCACGCATGGATTTGCAAAAGAAGACAATTAGCCCACTTGTTGAATTTCGCCGTCCATCAGGAGCTTGCCTTCTGAACAAAAAGCCTCGCGACAAGCTCTGGTGCGCACACCGCCAATAAAATCAAGAAAACGTCAATGTTTATAATAAAATAGTTTAATTCGACAGGTTCCTTACGTTCAAAAGAAGGCGAAAATAAGGAAAAATGCGAAGAGTGTGCTGCATGTGTCAGCGCACAGACCAACTCAGGGCAGCACAGGAAGCACGGACCAATTCAAGCACACACGACAGGCTTTTTTTTACGCCTGTCTCTTTTGCCCGCCACCCGCCACCCCCCATTCATCGCAGCTGCAAGTGCATGCATCCTTTGCCCACTTTTGTTTGCCCTCTCCCCCCCCCCAAAAATTTTTTTTCTCACATGATTTGTGTTTGTCTGTACGACCCTGGAATGGTTCTGAGGGAGAGTCGAGACCCTCGCGTAGCAAATTTCAGCCGTTTTAGTCCTTCCGTCCTCTTTTTTTTTTTTTTTTTTTTTTTTTTTTGTTTACTATCTTTTTCCATCCTTTTCTTCCTTGGAATAATGCCAGGACTTGAACGAAAGGAGACCATGCGGACCGATGTGTTATACGTAGAAGCTTGGCTTTCAAAGCTCATCCAGCCGAAGTCGTGCTGATTTGCGGTAGGCTTGGGAGGCAAAATTCTTTTTTGCGTTCGACAAACCGGACCTTGGGTGGCAATTTTGCAATTGTTGCCCAAGCATATCGTGCCTTACAATCAGTTTGCGTGTGCTCTCGTGCCCAAATCATATTCAAATGCATTATTTTCGCGTCCCAATGCCTTGGCTCCCAACTCAACAGTCGTATCTTTTTGATTTTATTTAGGGTCAAGATCAATTTGATAAAAAATGACGAGAAATTCAAGCACAAGGTGTACCAAGCGCTCTTTTCGGTGTCGTCGCGCATCATCCGCGATCTGATCAGTCAACACGATGTATTAGCCAGCAAAAGCCCCTCGTCCTCCAGAGGTAAGAAGAGAAAAATGGGCAAAACTGACGAATTTGAGACTATGAAAGGGTAAATGCTTATTTTGCACTTTTAAACGCGACATGATGGAGCGCCGCAAACATGATTCGCATTTGTGACTTTGAAGCACGCGTCAGTCGACCCCAAGGATGGGCAGTTTGCAATTGATTCAGCTCAACACCCAGGTCGGCATGTACATCAAGGAATTTGTGTCCGAATTGGGGTCCATCTCGACATCGAGAGGGCTGTTCTTAATGTTGGACATCACCGGCGACGTTTCACGGCTCTCTGTACCATGCATTTTGACTTGAAATGCAAAATCGAATCAATAAAACAAGCATTTTTGCGATTGACATGGCAAGCGGACATGTGTTGGGGCTCAAAAAGACGCTCAAGTAGGTGCAAACCAGGCGCATACAATTTCAAGCGCGTTCGCTAGGCGGATCGTATGCAT
Source organism: Gongronella sp. w5 (assembly GCA_001650995.1). Taxonomy (NCBI): domain Eukaryota; kingdom Fungi; phylum Mucoromycota; class Mucoromycetes; order Mucorales; family Cunninghamellaceae; genus Gongronella; species Gongronella sp. w5. The sequence goes on from KV441884.1 coordinate 336,873, forward strand.
TCAAGATAAAACCACCAAATACTCTTGTTGAGCATCCAAGCTGTTGTAAACGCACGTTTACATTGAGATACACCACACATGCTCTTTCAGCCTCGCTACAGGGTGCGCACAAGCAAGTTTCAGAACGATTGAATCGCTGACTGCGGCTCAGCGGGGTATCTAGGCAGCGGTGGATGAGCAAATTGAATGCAAATTAAACATGCTCCTTTCTTTTGCACTGTCTGCACTGGGTAAAAACAAAAAAAAATCGCTGCGACAGAACAACATTCAAAATTTAACGGAACCAAATGTCGAGAAAAACGAAATTAAATCAATTTCACGATCTTTTGCTTGATTTTTGACGACTCGACTACACCTCAGTACAAGGCACAGACTGGTTGCGTCAATGTTAGTCTGATCCACGTTCGCTCGTTCAAATGAGTGTACACGACAAGCTCCGGTGCGCAGGCCGTCAAGAAAAACAAGAAAAAGTAGAAGTTTGTAAAAAAAAAAAAAAAAAGTGTCCAACTCGCCAGGTGCCTAATGTTCAAAGAAGCGATCCGAGAAGGAAAAGAGAGAGCGGAGTGAAAAACCCAGCGCATAGATCCAATTCAGGGCAGCACAGAGAAGCACGGACCAATTCAAGCACAGACGGCAGCCTTTTTTTTTTTTTTTTTTTTTTTTTTTTTTTTTTTTTCCCCCCCGTCCTCCCCCCCCCCCCCCCCCCCCCCCCCCGCGGGCGGAGCGTTGGCACGCATCGATAAAAAAAACAGCTTCACCCGTCCTTACGTCACTTTTTTTTGCCCCCTCCCCCCAAAAAAGGGCATGATCAGACAAAATAAATTTTTTCTCATATGCTTTGTGCTTGTTTGTGTGACCCGGAATGGTTCCGGGGGGAGAGGGGAAGTTGGGACCCTCGGCGTGGCAAATGACAGCCCGTCTTGATCCTTTGCCAGCTTTTTTCTACTTTTTTTTTTTACAAGATCCCTTTTGCAAACTCGCCTCATCCGGAGTCTATCATTCATGATGGCAGCCACGGGGTCTTCCCACCAAACATACTGGCAAATAAGCTGCAGGCGTTAAAAAAAAGCGCGCGTCAAATTCATTCTGTTCATTGCGCTTACCGGTAAATAATAATGGACGGATGAAACAATTTGTTCGCGTGTATACGGTAAAATCATAAGATAAGGTACAGTAAATTCGGAAATGAAAATATGTACAGTATTATGCGTATCATACAGTACATTATTTTTTCGGGCGCTGGTAGAACAGTAGCTGATTTTTTTTCAGAAAGATACAGTACAACATTTACAGGGCACGCGTCATGCCTGCAGTAATGTCCTCATTAAATGTAGAAAGTGATACTGTAGTTCACAGGATCAGCATCGTGAAACAGCAGAACACTACAGTAAAAAAAATTAATTCAGTTTTTTTTTTTTGGACCCCAACTTTAAAATTTTTGCCAAATATCAAATGATGATGAGGGGAGTCCACATAACGACGAAACGTCAGGCATTGTCAGCTCATGAAGGAGGATGGAACAAGATGTCGCTTGTTACGTATCATAGTTAATTACTGTAATGGTCTCTTTTTTGACAACTTGCCCAAAATCAACAGCAAAAATGGCATGATATCACACATGCTTTTGCATTTTTCTCGATGGCGATCACCTTGCTCGCTTGCCGATCTCGTTTTTCTTTCGCGACGACGTGTGACTTGATTACTGTACGATATCATAGAAACACACCAACCATCGATTAGATCATGGGCTTGACGTGTGTCGGACTAAAAATTATGATACGTACAAAATTGTACAGTACCTGAAGACACCAAAATGCCACAATGCAATTCATATCATACAGTATTATGCCATTGACTGGAGTTACCGGTGTGAAATGAAATCATGATATAATAAAACACAGCAGGTGTAAACTTATTGATAAAAGGAAGCCAAAGTGTACATTGGTAGTAAGAATTGATCGAAAAATTGAAATACATTGAGAATTAACGATTGTGCATCTTTATGATATTGGGGGGTAAACGTGGTGCAAAGGGGGCGTGAAAGAAGGAAGGAAAGAAAAAAACACTAATAGACATGGTGGTAAAAGCCGGGATTGAGCCAGTAGGAGGTCTGCATGCCTTGGTCGCAGGTGTTTGGCGGGAGCGATTGGATGCAGGTGGAAGATTTGAAGAGGGAATTGTTCATGCCGGGTGCGTGAGTGGTGTCGACAGCAAGGGAGAACTGGCGGATGGCGCCGCGGCGTGTGAGTTCTTGCAAGATGTCTGTCAGCTCGATAGGCAAAAGCGTTGCGCTAAAGTGGCGGCACAGGGAGCCAAAGGAGATGCCTGGGCGCTCGACAAGGAGCTCAACAACGAGCTCGACGCAGCCGTGCCAGATGGATGCGACGCGGTTGCCATTGATGTCGTTCCACAGACGCGGGAGGACGACTTTCTTACGCACGTCGGCAAGCGACGATTGGCGCTCCATGTATTCGGTGACCAGGGCCTTTTGACGCGTGCTCTCATCCTCCTCGTCCTCGGGCTCGTGTTCCTCGTCTTGATCTTGGTCCTCGTTATCGGCGGTGGTTTCCATGGCGTCATCCTTGTTGGTGGTAGTGGCACTGGCGGGTTCCATGGTGGTAGCGGGTTCCATTGGCAGCGCCTTTGCAGTGGTGGTGTGGCGACGGGGCTTGCGGAAGACAGTCATGGCCAGGACCGAGTCGACCGAGGGCACGGGGACGCGGTCGGGCAGAATGGCCCAGAATTGGATGTACATGGCGAGCACAAGGCGCACGGAATCAAAGCCAACGCGCAAAACGAGGGGTGGAGTGGTGTCAGTGAATAATTGCACGGCTGCCACAAGATCGTCGCCCGTGTACAACATCTCCGAAGCAAGCGTCGTGTGCATGTCCAGCATTGTCAAGCCCTTTTCTTCGGCTTGCGATAGCAGGTACGCCACCTTGGTAGCCAATCTCTTCACCGTGTCGCTGCACGTGCTTTCCTTGACGGCCAAATCCATCTGCTTCACCTGCTCGAGCTTGTTCATTACAGGATCAATCGTGTCGACAAACGCATCCATCTTGGGCGCAAGTTGGTCCAACGGCATGTCGCGTTGCTCAGTCACATTCAATTGCATCTCATAATTCGTCCAGCGCTCGCCTAGATGTAACAAAAAAAGAAAAAAGAAAAAAGAAATGGATGAGCGAAAAGTCTCTTTTTCTTTGTGTGTGTGTGTGTGTGTGTGTCCATGGCCACTTACGGATGCGACGCGCGGCATGATGCGGCTTTTCAAACGTGCTGCGCACGCGCTCCTCATCCATCATGTTGGCCGCCAACTGGTCAATTTTTTAAAAAAAAAAGGAAGAAAAATGAGAATGTGTTTCATTTCTTTCTATTTCTCGCGTCCAATTGCTCACCTTGTCGCTGCTGACCAAGTCCAGGATGCTCATCATCATGCCGCTGCTGATGATCACTGGATTGATGGGATCGCAGATGGCGCTCATGATGTGGCGATCGAATTCACGCGCTTGAAGCATGATGTTCTCGGGCAGCTGCAGGATCAATGCTTTCATGAACCTAGAAAACAACAAGTTGATATTGTTGGTGCTCATCATCAAAACGCGACGATGGGACTTACTTTTCCGAAAAGGTCATGAGTGTGCCTGGCAGACGGCGCTCCACCTCGGGGTTGAGCAAGCGCGAGCGGATGATCAAACCATTGTCGCGGAAATACTTTTTTGCCAAGCCGTACAGGTGGTCGGGGAAGGTTTTGAGGGTGGCGAGCGCATAATAGGGGTCGAAATCGTTGTACGGGGTGAGAAGCACCATCTTGATGTACACCTTGACCAGTTCGAGCAAGCGGCCGTCACTGTCGGTGTCGGCGAGCGATGCGGACAAGGGGGCGAAATCAAAGGCCAATGGGTTGGCGCTGCGCAGGATGAATGGCCGATCGCAGATGGCTCTGTGTTTTTTGCTGTAGGCGTCCTCATGGTGATAGTCATCCTCGGGATAGACGGACGTGAGCGCCAGCGACTCATTGTCGCGGATTTCGTAGTACTTTTCAATGTTTTCAATGTCAGCAGGCAACGGATAGATGGGCATACCATGACTAAAAAAAAAAAAAGAGACCAAAAATCGTAAGAAATCCACGAAAAAGAAGAAAAAAAAAGATGCACTTACTCGTCTTCCTCTTGCATACGCTGCAGGTAATAAGCAATGCAGGACGCCAGGTCGACCTCGCTGTCGGGCACGTGCTTCCACTCTTGCAAGATGCCCAATTGACAGCCCTCACGATAATAGCGAGCCCATTTGGAGGCAATGATCTTGAGATCCTCGGCGTCTTTGCGGCGATTCAACACGTTGGCATAGCGATTGCGGATCTGGTTGATGTTGTAATCAGGCAGCACGTCCTGGATGGGCTTGAGCACGATGCGCGAGCCCTGGCTGGACCGATGATGCAGAATCGCGTAGGACAATTTGAGCAAATCTTCGTCTTCCTCGGTCCACACGGCGCGCGGCGCACGCACCTGCTTGATGTACGTCTCGACCTCGTCTGTTGGATACAAAAAAAAAAAAAAAAAAGTGAGCGTCCTTCTTTCGTTTTTTTTTCCAAATTTTTCCAAATTTTCCCCGTTTCCTCTTTTTTTTTCCTCCCTCTTTGACGTCCCTTTTCTCTCTCTCACTCTCTCTCTCTTTCGCTGTTTCAAAAGATGCTTACCAGGCTTCAATTGGGGCACGTCGCGCTCATTGTCGCGGTACAATTCCGATGATGGGGAAGATGGGGCTGTGGCAGTGTGCGAGGACGATGCAGCGGGGGACTTTGAAGCATTGGGGCCAAAAAAGAGCTGCTTGGAGTATTCCTTTGCCTGGTGGATGGTAAGGCGCTGTGCATTGCGCCTGTACATGGCTGCATTGGTGCGGATACGCGGTGCGCGTGCGCGGCGTGTTCTGTAGGCGGCTTCTGTTTGCTTTTCCAGCTGGGCAGTGATCTCGAGGGAGCCCAATCCATAGAGCCTCTGAGGTTTGCGGTCGACATGGAACTCGGCGGGGGTGTGGCGTTCCTTTTTAAAGGCATAATGCGGCTTGCGATAGTAATTGCGCACGCGTTCCACGGTCAAATTCAGCTCGTCGGCAATCTCCTTGCACCAGGCGAGGCTTGGGTAAGGCGTGGTTCGCTTTTCACGGTCAATATAGGTGGCCAACATGCGATTTTGTTCTGGCGTAAAGACGGTGTTGGTGCTCCAATTCTTGAGGGTATAGATGGATCGGATGATCTCGCAGCCCTTTTCCGAAATGCCGTCCATGAAGAGTGTGTCGCTCTCGCCGACATCCAATTCGGCCACCGTGCACACGAATTGCAGATCACTCCAGTAAATGAGCGCGTCCGTGGTCGATTCAAGGATGTGCTCACGCAAAACGGGTCTCTCGGGGCGCCTGTAATTGATGATGGTCGCCTTGGTGCGCAATCGATAATACGTGGCAATGAATGACGACTTGTCGCGTTCAGAGTCGACTTTGGCCATTTCTGCAGGACCAAACTGCGGCTCCACAAGGCCCAAGTACTCGAGCGCGTCAAAGAGCGCACGCAGCCTGGCACGGAACCGGCTCTCGGCACCAAACATGCAATTGCGAATCGACTCGGGCAAATTGTCAAAGGTCTTGTCCAAATTCGCTTCGTCCTTTGTGAATTGGACAAATTCGGGCGTGGGCCGGGTAATGCCCACGGCCTGGCACCAGAGACCCACCGTCATTTGACGCAAAATGTCGGTGGTGGCAAGAACGCGGGGGTCATGATTCGTGCCATTGTCACCATTTTCGCCATTTTCGCCATCGTTGTCCGGGTCCTTTTTGTTCAAGACGGTCATCATGTGCATGTGCAACAATTTGCTGCGGATCATGCGCGAATTGACATAGCCAAATTGCTGCGCATTGTCGAGCCAAGAGCTTTGACTGCGGCGCTGGTACACATCGTAGGTGGTATTGGCAAGGCCGACATTTTGCCTGATCCTCTCCAATTCCGTGCCGATGCGTGAGGCTTCAATGGTGCGGCCAGCTTGGAGAGCGTCGGCAAGCATCTGCTCCATGCGCTCAATGCGCGCTTCAATGGTCTCGACGCCCGCCTGGACATCCTCGACGCGATGTGATTTGCTGCTGTGCTGGAGGACCACCTTGCGCTCGTTGATGAACTCGAAATAATGGCGCACCTCGTCGCTTTCCGGATCGAGACTGCTGTCGACAATGATCTTGCGTTTGGCCTTGACACCATTGAGATGCATGATCTCGCCTTGCACAATATATACCTTGCCTTCTTTTTCAAGCTCCTGGCACGTGCGAAGCAGCGTCTTGAGATCCACCAATGACGTGTCCGATGTCTCGCCAAACAGTTCTGTGCGCTTCTTGAGAAACACGTCACGGAATTCCGAATTGTGCTCGATAATCTTGCGTGACTCAAATAGCGCAAGAATAACCTGCTTGCGCTTCTCCATCGACGCATTGGCGAATTTGCTCTTCTCTCTGCGTCCTGGCGACTTCATCTGAGCAGCATTGCTGTGTTGCAGAATACGCTCCAGCGTCGACGACGATCGATACCGCACATTGAGTGTCCGCTTGTTGAGATCAGGCACCGCACGAGGCTTGGTTGGCGCCGCCACCTCTGCTGCCTCGTCCATCGCCACCGCCTCCTCCTTGACAGGCACCAATTCCACATCGGGCTCCTCCATCATCGTCTCAGCCGCAGGAGATGGCGTACCGTGAGCGGATGGCACTTCCACCATGGCCGCATCGTGCATGGGAGCCGTCTCGCGTGCCTTGCCCTTGTCCTTTTTGCTCGGTTCGGTCTCAGTGGCTTCGTGTTCGACTTCAGGAGCGGCAATAGCAGAGGAGGCGTCTGAAGTGGGGGCTGGAGGTTCGATTTCTTCTGGTGGAGATGCATCCGAGGCTTCCAATGCCTCCGTGCGCAGGAAATAATTGGTGATGGCGCCCTTGGCCGCTCGTGTCGCCGCCCTCTCGCGTCGCTTCTTGGCTGGCGGCGCGCCCGTGTCCGAGCTCGGTGCTTGTCGCTTGCCATGCGTCTTTTTGGCAGGCAATGCCGCGGCCTCCACCGCTGCCACGGGCTCCGTGGGCTCGGAATCGACGTTTGCTGCATCCATGGACTCAGAGTCGACATTTGCTGGCTCAATCGGCACCGAATCGACGGCTGCTGGCTCGGCACTGGGTGGCGCAGGCTCTTCGTGGTCCGAATCCGGGGCAATGCGCGTCTTTTTACGTGGACGACCGCGTTTCGCGCGTGGTGGTGGAGATTCGGCAACTGGCGCAGGCGTGGATTGACGTGAACGCGTAAAAATGGGCGCTATGGGCAATTTGGGCGAATTGGACGCCTCGGACGCATGATCGGGTGCATTGGACGTGGATGGCACAGACGCTTCTTGCTCTGATTCTTGCTCTTCTTCCTCGGGCTCCATTTCATCGCCAGAATCGGACGTGTCGGTCTCCTTGCCGCGCTTTCCTTTGCCTTTGCCTTTGCCCTTGCCTTGGCCACGCGGTTTGCTTTTCAATGGACGCTTGTTGCGCAGCGGGTTCTTCTGTGGCCCACGCTTGCCCTTGACGCCGCCCACCTTTCGGATGCCCGAGGGCGCTTCTCGCACACGCGGATCTTTCTCAGGCTCTGTCGCATCAGGCACAAACGTGATCGTGTAGTCCGGCAGCTCAAGGGGCGTCTTGGTCTGCACCAAATTGTACGCAGCAGGTGTGTAGTAGCGATAGCGTCGATTGCGACCCACAAACTCGAGCACACGCTCCAAGCCATAGCACAAATGCTCGTCGCCCTTGAAGGAAAGCACGCGCTCAAGGCATCGCGCAGGCATCCGTTGATAATCGCACCGCAATTTGGCATTGATCTCCTACAAAATCATAAAAAAAAATACGTTAATGGCCGAAAATTCGTAAAAAAATAAATAAAATCGTCATTTTACTTTGAGCGTCAGGCCAGTCTCGCCGGATTCTTCAATGTGTGCACGCATCTGGTTCTCGGTCGACACGCCGTGGATAAGTCGACCTGGTGGCGCAGCGCCATTCAGGTCCGGATGCATCACATACGGCTGCAGCGCGTCAAAATTCGTCATATCACCGTCATCGTCGTCATCCACATCCTCGTCGTCCGCATATTTGAGCATCATCGTGTTTGAAGGCTCTATAAAAAAAAAAGGAAACGGAGTGTTGAGAGAGTGTCGTCACAATTTTTGTTTTTATTTTCCATTTTTTTTTACCTGTTTCAACGCGAAGCAGCTTGACACAACGCATGCGCTTGCCATTGATGAGCACCGCAAGCTTCTGGAGAGTGCCGTTCAAGCACATGAGATCCAGTGTGCGATTGAACCAGCTGCGTGACGTCCGGCGCGACAAATCAAAGCCCTAATTCATATGTTTGTGAGCCAATTGCACTTGTTCCCTCTGTTTTTTTATACTTTTTTTCTTCTTCTTGACATTTACCATGGCTTTCATCAAATCAAAATAGGTCATCACATAGTCCTTGGCATCTTTGAGCAGCAGGATCACCTGTTCGACAAAGTACTCCTTGTTGAAGACGACGCCATTCATATTCGTGTTGGACGGTCGCAGATCGTGATTGATGACAATCTGTTGCATATTCACGTCCTTGAACCGGCTGTGCACACACAGATTCGTGCGCGAGCCCACGACCGAAATGTACGTGCGTGTACTACAAAGAAAAGATCGATGAGCTCGCCCGCCTTGCGCGCAAAAAAAAAAAAAAAAAAAAAAAAAAAAAAAACATCTTACATGGCGCCGCGTTTTTCCAATTCCGCGACATAGTAGCCCGTCGACCGTGGATCCGTGCCCCAAATGTTGGTCAGAGCCGCCTGCGTCACGCCATGCTCGCGGCTGTGCAGAATTGACGTCAAAAAGTTGCGCAGGTTGATCGAAAACGATTGGCCAATCTGCAAAATAGAAAAAAAAAATGAGCGCGTCGTTCAAGGGCACACGGGTGTCTTTTTGATTACAGGCACGCCGACAAACAGCTGCGCATCTTGCAAATCCTTGTCTGCCACGACGCGGAGCGCGTCGCCATAGGCCGCTTGCACTTCGTCGTATCTCAGCGCATCCAGCCCATGGATCAACTGGTAATCAAGCTGCACTTCCACCTAAAGCAAATGCAAATGCCAAAAAAAAAAAAAAAAAATGGCGTGTCTCAGAGCATTTTCCTATTTTTTTCGCTTTTTGGTATGCAAACCTTATCATCCTTGCCCTTATTGTTGTTGTTGGCCTCGACAATGGCCTTCATTTGCCGGTCAATCACCTCCAGCTGCTGCTCAGGGAAAAAGGCCAGCCCAGACACCTGTGTAAGACACGGCCAAAAGAATTGCTTGAACGCCTCGTCCACTACAGGCGCAATGGCCACATGCTCTTGATCCTGTTGCACTTGTGCAGACACAAACCGCTGTGTATACTCCCACACGTCGCTCAGTGGTGTGCCTAACAATGAAAAAAAGGGGGAGGTCGTAAGCAAAAGGATCCATGACGACAAATCAACAAAAAAAAAAGAGTGAAAATATTACCCTGATAGCCGTCCATGGCAATCTCCTCTTTGAGGCGAAGCAGCACCTTGTCCAACATGGTGTTCGTGTCAGTCGTACGGCGCTGGGGTGCAATAGAGAGTGAGAGGGGAAATCGAAATGGAAAAAAAAAAATAGGGTGGCAACAAAGAAACGGAAGAAAGAAAAAAAAAAAAAAGGCAACTCGCGGCAACAGACCGTGTTTATCCTTTCAACCGCCGCCCGCGTTCCTTCTTCCTCCCGACGCATAAATGTCTGGCCTTCGTTGACCCATTTTGCATCATCAGCCCTTTTTTGCGTGAAAACATGCCTTATCAATAACAATTAATGAATGAATGGAAGCTGCTGGCGTTCTGTCGCACGCTTTGCTCCTCCTTTTTATGTCTGTCGCGCACAGACGTCGCGTCGACGTAAAAAAAAAAAAAAAAAAAAACCCTTGGAGCGCAGCAAGAATCGAACGCGTATCTGCAGCATGGGCCACCTGAAATGGAATTCAGGCTGCGACTTGATCCATTGCTGTTTGAAACTTGCAAATCGCTCACAGGGTCCAAACAAAGGAAGCCCTGTTGTTGTTGTTATTTTGTGAAACTGCATTCTAGCCTGGGGAAATTCACTGCAATGGCATGACTTTAAATGAGTAACGTTTTTATGCAGTGTAGCGCAATGCTTCAGGCATTGAAATGATACCACGCATCATTTTCTGATCATTGAGGTCGAAACATGGACGGATCAAACGCTCTATTTGTGTGCTAAATCCAAAGCGGATGAAAATAGTGCTTTTGTGCATTTTCTCGGGCACTTGCTGAGATACTGACTGATTTTTTTCACGCTTGCGGAGGCCCATACTTGTGAATCTGGACAAGCAGGAAGAGCCGAACAAATATCACTTCTGCCAAATCAAAATCGAAAATGTGAGTTCTTTTTTTGCGTCATTGCACACTAACTTGCCGAGATCTGAACGCAATGTTTCCAAAACACAAGTGGTTTTGCCATCTTTGATCCCGGATTCGTTTGAGGTGACTCGCGCGTCGATACGTTGCGCCCTTGTCGCGCACGCTACCATAATGGACAAATCCTTATCCCCCTTTTGCAGGGCGCGTCCTCCGGATCTTGTTCATCAGGTCCTATGTTCGAGCTATAGGATGCTGAACACAAAAAGACGGCGATGTCAAGTTTTTTTTCCCAAATCGGATCATTCAGTCTTGAGAACATTCATTTTTCATAAAATTAGGGCCAAACCAAAATCAAAACGACCCATAAAGGCTGACTCGCCGAAAGCGTGAAGCGATATCCCCAAACCACAAGCGCTTCTACCGCGTTTGGCCACCGATTCATTTGAGGCGAGTCACGTGCCGGGGCGATCAGCTGTTGCCGCAGTGTTCTTCACGAACCCTGACAACGTGGTCAAGCGCGAGGACTATCGCGACTCCAAGGATCTCGGCAAGTGGACCGTCGAGTGCTGGAACGATGAAGGTGCCTTCCACTCCCCAAAGGTGTACGCAGTCAAAGAAATGCGTAAACTCCGCATCAAGGGCATCAGACACAGTGATAAGGACAGCAACAAGAATAATATAAACACCTTCGTGATCACTAGCAGTCATGACAACTACCATCTGGCTGCAAACATAGACCAGCGAATAATTGACCCAAGAATTCGATGATGCCAGGTTTTTCCAGAGATCGGATCACTCAGTCGTGAGAAAATGCATTTTTCATAAAATCAGAGCCAACCAGGGTCAAAGCGACCCATCAAGGCCAACTCGCCGAAAATTTGAAGCGATATCCCCAAACCACAAGCGCTTTTACCGCGTTTGGCCGCTGATTCATTTGACGTGACTCACATATCGGGGCGATCATCCGTTGTACGAGCGCAAATGCTGGTGAATTTACCGCCTTTACGCCTATGAAACTGTCGCTTCTTCAGAAACTTGCGCACCAGGTACCAAATTTGGACCAGTTGATGGTAAACCCGGTTCTCCAATGATGTTAATTTTTTTTTTTGCAAATCGGATCACTCAGTTGCGAGAAATATCGAGATTCGTGATTGCTGGAGAAACCCCAGCGCCAGATAATATTTTACGCGTTTCCCCCGATGCGTCTGGCCGTATGGCTCCAAATTTACACCAGTGGATAATTGACTCCAAACTTCAATTGTTACAAGATTTTTCAGAGATTGGAACCCTCCGTCTTGAGAAAATGCATTTTGCATAAATCCAGGGCCAAACCAGGATCAAAATTATCTGTGAAGGCTAACTCACCGAGAACTCGACGCAATGTCCCCAAATCAGAAGCGCTTTTACCGCGTTTGCCTGTTGATTCATCATTCCAATTCAGATGCACACAATGCAAATGGCGATCGTTGTCAAGAAATCGCGTTTTACATCCCATTCGCTATTTTTCCGGCCTCTTCAGCGGTCTCCAGCAAGAACAAATTTGTTGTCCTTGACGTGCTTTGTCCTAGCTACAGTGTCATTGGTCGTCAAGTGGGATGGCCATGAAAAAGGCAAAAAAGTATGACAAAATAGGAATTTGGCCTTGCAAAATTTTATTTTGTGGACAGTTCGGTATAAAATATTATGCAATTGACGAAGGATACTGTAGCCGAGGAGAGTGATGCCCTGTGCAATCCTATATCATAACCTGAATCGGAATTGATCTGCAGTGCAAGCTGGTTTTAAATCAGATTTTTTATTAGACGTGAAGTACATGGATATTTTGGAGTTATTTGTTCTGCAAGCAATCTAGAAAAGAGTGGAATTCGAGTCATTACAGCATGCCTTCAAAGTTGAGACCCCACAAATATGTCCTTCCTCCTTTTTTTCCTTGTTTTACCTAAAACATGGACAAAGCGATCATTTTTGATGCTCTCCAATTCTTTGCGCTCTCTAAGTTCTTCGTCGGTTAGCTTGACAACCATGACTGGGCACGGGCAGTTCTTGATGAGGTACGATGACACGGATCCCAGGACGGCACTGCGCGTAAAAAAAAAAAAAAGAAAGAAAAAAATGAATAAAAAAAGAGTTCGCGCCATGCCAAGTCCTTTTTCTTCCCCCGCTGTCTCGTGGACGTCTATTGTCCCACTTACCCTTTGACGTTGCCGAGGCCGCGTGAGCTGCAAATCAAGAAATTGGGCTTCAAGGCAATGCAACAATCAATGATGGATTGTTTGGGATCACCAACCAGGGAGTCGATGTGCACGTCCTTGAACTAGAGAAAGATAAAAAGTGATAATGTCAGCCAATGCGTGTGTCTCGCGAGAGAGGCAAATGAAACATTACGCCATTGCGGATGAGGACCATGCGCAATTCTGCGAGGAGGGACTCAGCGAGCGTGCGTGCCTGCGACAAGGTGTCCGTTGGCGTTGAGCAGCTGCGCGCATTACCGCCAGAAATGAGACTGCCAAAGATGTAGCTCCAGTCCTTGCTCTGGTCGGCAATATGGACAATGTGTAGCTCGTCCTGCGGCATGATCAGGCCCTGGCGAATGCCTTTTGCAAACGTGGCATCGCTGCTTTCCGAGTGGTCGTAGGCAATCACTATCTTGCGCGGCTTTCCGTCGCTATTGTGCGGCGTGGGGAAGAATTCATCGGGGAGTTGAGGCGTGTCCATTTTGTGAAAATGATGGATGAAGGATGAAGGATGAAAAAAAAGGAGATGTCTCTCTTGCTTTGCTTTTTAAACACGCTCCGCGTCTCAGCAAAGCGCACAATTGATCATCCAATGTCTCAACTTGGACTGAAACCGGAACAATGAACACACCTGTCACCTTTGTCATCGAGATATATAGTGCCGCCCGCCGCCTAAATAATCTGCCTAAAAAAATCATCGTCTGACACAATTGATTGCCCATAATAAGCGCAAAAGTCACCAAATTTGAGTGCAATGCCAGAAAAATAACAGTAAAAAAAAAAAAAAAAAAAAAAAAAAACCCCGCGTAAAAGAACAAAGAAAGGCGGGCTTTTTTTATTTTATTTTATGATTGGCGGACCAAAAAGACGCCTGCGGCGTCTCTCTTTACTCTTCCGCCCCGCTCCCTCTTTCTTTTGTTTACGTACCTTTTGCACGTCTCGCGTCCCTTTTTTTTTTTTTCCTTTCTTTTTCTTTTTTCTTTTCCGCGTTTGCAGCCCTTTATCATGATGGACGTGTCTTCGACCAAGGTGTTGACGGCCAAGGAAATGCAGATTGTGAACAACCAGGTGGAGATTGAGTGGCTAAAGACGCAAATTGCCGCGCGGCGGCAAGCACTGGAGTCGACGGCGTCTGTCAATGGGTTTCCACTTGGCAATCTGACAGAGGAGCAGGTGCAAGTGGAATTGGAGCAGTATTCACAGACGATCGGCCGGCGCCGCGCGCAAATGGACCTGCTCACCCAATTCAACCAGACCAAGGACACGCTTTCACGCAGCCTCGACAAGAGCCACCTCACTTTGCAGGCCTTGTTTCCCGACGAGCCTCTGAGCGAGGGGGACGCCATGTCCATGAAAAAGTAAGGGCCACTTGCGCGTGTAGGCATGGAGAAAAAAAACATTGGCCTACTCACCCGCGATTTTGCTTCATTTTAGGCGCCAAACCGAGCAATTGATCCTTGAGCGCGACAAACTTGTTGTGCAGGCGAATCAGCTGCTGGACCAGCTCAACGATGTCACGCAAGAGATCACCGACATCCGGCACAAGATCAATGGTAAACCCCAATTGGCGACGAAAAAAAAAAAAAGAGCGAAAGCTGACGCGCTTTTTATTTTATTTTTTTTCCATTTCCAAGACGTGCGCTTGACGAGCCGGCAGATCACCGAGGAATTGGAAAAGGTGCGTCGCATGCTCGTGGATCCGACGATGGGCAACAGTGTCGCCGACAACATGTCCGTGTCGTCGACGCAGACAAATGAGCGCACCAAAGAAAAGTAAGATCTCATGACGCGGGTGTTTTTTTCTCCTTTTTTTTTGTTTTTCTCATTGTGTTTCCGTCGTGTTTTTATTGCGTTTAGGCTGCGGGACGCGAAAAACAGGCTCGAGATTACTCGAAATATTCTATTGGTAAGGAGATCACGCCTTCGCGCGCTTCAATTTCTTGAAATCGCCACCCGATGATGCGGCAGCCATGTCCTTTTAAGTTTTTTTACTGATGGCCCTTGATTTCAATATTAGGGCTTGATCTTGGAAAGCAACATTGATTGGGCGAGCGACCCGAAATGGGCCAAAGTCATGTATACGCTTGGCAAGGAAGAAGACTTTTGATTTGCTGGCCCCTTGTCACGCTTTGTTTTTCTGCCTCCCTTCTTCCGTTCACCCGCCTCCTTGCAGGAGGGGTGTGTGTGTCAAACCAATTTGCCACCTTTCTCTTTGTTTGATTTCTTTGTTCTGCGCGTCTGATTGCAAAAACGCGCCTTTTTTAATCCCCGCTTCGATCCATTGTCCCACTTCCAATACCTGTCATCCTTCAAATTCTCTTTCATAGCCTTGCATGAAACCCATTTAATGTAAATCCCCCTTTCCCTCTCTTTGTTGCCCGTCATCTTGCTATTGTTCTTAACAAAAAGCGACCCTGATTTCTTTTCTCATTGTCGATCGTCAATAAAAGGCATCTATTCCCCAATTTGCACTTCATTACTTCTTTTTTTCTTCCTTTTCTTCATTCATTTTTCTTTTTTTTTCCACTCATTTCATCATGACCAGTATTGAGTGCCCTATTTGCCATCAAGAATTCCCTGCGTACGATCAGCGCGGCTTTCGCAATCCTGGCTATACGGCACATTACAATCGATGTGCGGAACGTCAGCGGCAATTGGCAATGCCACAGCTGGACACGGCGTCGTCGCGTGCCGCTCGCTTTGCAAAAGCCATTAAGCGCAAGCTTCTTCCGGCGCGTCCCCGAATGGATGCACATGCTACTGCGCAAATGAATGCAAATGGTAACAACCAAAAAAATGACCTTGTTTGACCCCTGAATCTTCGGCGACCTTAACGCTTTTTTTTTTTTTTT
>KV441884.1:358738-386160 GCA_001650995.1 Gongronella sp. w5
CCAGTTGGCGCCGCGCCAGTCGCCTGCACGAAAACATACGCTTTGCCGTTTGATCGATTTTCTCATCTTTTTCTTTTTTTCTCGATTTAGCGAGGCGGGGGTCATTGAAGATTTGGTGGGCTTCGTTCGTTTCTGCGGCAACAGCCTGGATCAACACCGTAAATGGCCATTGGGTGGGGGGAACTTCATGAGACGCGTCAACTCACTTTTTTTTTGCATAAACAGGACTTTTAATGGTGCGACTTTGCACGCAGGCCGTGTGCAACATGGTCACAGGCAATGATGTGGTTCTGGACAAGATGTGGAACGTATGGTGCGAGCGCGAAGAGACCGCCGTTTGGAAGTAAGCAGATAAAAATGGCTAAAAAGAATGGCGAAATTGACGCGTTTCGTTCTTTTTTAGTCGCGTGATCGAGGCCAATGACAAGGATAGCGTGACAGGTGGCTTGATCTTGGTGTACCAATGCATTCGTAACAGCTCAGCACGCTGGTAAATGCAATCAAATTGGCCACATGGCGCTGTCTGACACGCTTTTTTTTTTTGTTAGTGCGAGTCTGGTAAAGACGACACATGGTCTCGCCATGCTTAAATCCGTGCTATATGAAATCGACCGATCGCATGCCGAGGAGACCAATCAGCATTTTGAGCTTGGGTGAGGCAAAATTCATGCCAAATTGCAATCAAGCATGCGCTAATGCCGCCTTTTTTTTTTTGCATTTGCATTTTGTTAGATACCTCATCATGGCATGAAATTCTGACCAATGGGTTCTTTGTCGATGTCATTGACCGACTTTCCACAGGGTAGGGCGAAAGAGTGTCAATTTGACAAATGACGACGAAATCCGTGGCTTACCAAGGGCTATTTGCCTCCATTTTTTTATTCCTTTTTTTACAACAGTGACCCGATCAACGAGAAGCAAATGGTGGTGATCAAAATGCTGGATTCGAGCTTGCACAAGGATAATGCGCCTGTGTTGCCGTGGACGGCGCGCGAAATGGACACATTGAGCACATTGCTGCTGAATGAGTGCAACCAGGCGCACACCATTATCGACAATGTGCTTGCCGCGGCACAGCAGCAGCACGACAAGTCCACGGGCAGCCTGGACGATGACCAGGTGTCGCTCACTTACATTTGCCTTGTTTTGCTGCTCCAAATCGTGAATTGGCTCATGATGCACGATGACACCACACGGCCTGCCGCCAAGAAAAGCTGGCTCGCACGCCAAGGCATGCAAAAGACCATTGGTACGTGAAAAAAAAAAGCAAGAAAAAAGGAAGGGGACACTGTTTTCTCATTTCCAACGCTTGTTTTTGTTTGCATTTTTGCATTTTCTTTGGATTTAGAGCTCCTGCGGCAGTGCGACCGACTGGCCGAGTGGAAGGAGAAGGAGCAATTGAAGAATGGGTTTGCGTTTGTAAAGCGCGAGCTTGTGCGGCTACTAGGCAATCTCTGCTACCAGGACAAGGCATGCCAGGACGACATTCGCGAGCTAGGCGGGCTCGGTCTCATTCTGAATCAAATGCAAATTGATGATACCAATCCCTGTAAGTTCGTCATGCAAGCCTATAAAAATGCCAATTGGGGGGTCGCCAAGGCGATGCGCAATGACGAAAAACAAGAAGAAATGGATAATGATGACGCTTTCTCACTCTTTTTTTCTTTTACAAAAAGATATCCGAGAATACGCGACGCTGGCGCTACGTCATGTCTTGGAAAACAATACCGCCAACCAGCAATGGATTGAGCAATTGAAGCCCATGGGCACGAGTCAGCCGGAGGAATTGACAAGAATGGGGCTGCAGTCGTCCATTGTCGATGGCAAAATCCAATGGAACAAGTTCAAATAAAGAAAGCATCGCATGATACGCGTCTCAAAAGCAAAAACAAGAAAGAGAAAAAGGGGGAGCGTGGCACAGACGGAACCTTAATTTGCGTGCGCGGGCCATTGGTTCCTCGAAACACATGGAACAGCAGGAAATGCGTCGTGGCTTCCATGGTGTGAGATCAAGAAAGACGATGCACGTCACGCGTGGTCGATGGAGCAAAAGCGACTGATCACGCGGATGGGCGTGACACGCGCAAACCCACGCCCATCAAAAAAAAAAAAAAAAAAAAAAAAAAAAAAAGCGAGGTGGTCAGTGCTCGCAAAGCTTCCCATGGGTTGCCCAAACAAAGCGCAATGGCGCTGACTCTCAACCCAGAAAAAAAAAAAAAAAAAAGTCATCGGCCGTGGCCATGCGTTGCAATAGGTGATTTGATGCATTTTTGTGGAAAGAGCATGTTTTGCCACGATGGGACGATTCCCCGGGTGAAGACCGTGGGGGCCTAAAAGTCCATGACGGCGCCATGCATATGATCAGAAGGAGGGAAAAGGGAGCGTATGAATGTCTTGGCCATTGGCTCGCTTTGCTCCTTTTTTTTCATGATGCGGTAATATGAATTTGTCACTCCCTGAGCGAGGGGAACACTCTCCTTTTAGTTCTCCCCGTGCGGCCTTTGCCTCCTTCCTTGCTTATCAAGTACCCTCATCACTCCACGTCCTTGTCAGCAATATCCCGCATCGGCAATCACTGGCCCATCATCCGAAAATCATCATCATCAATATATGGTGCCTTGCGCTTCTTTCTGTCCCCCCGTCCCCCTTTGCGGACTTTTTTAGCCCTCAGGGCCGCTCCTGGTGCCTTTTTTGGCTTGGTTCTCCCCAAAGAAAAAAAAAAAAGTGGATATAAGGTTTTTGCGATGCACGCCCATTTTTTTCGTTTTCCTTTCTGTTGCCAACTCGTTTTCTTTTTGGTTTTATCTTTTTACACCTTTTTCGCGTCATGCCCTCCAAATTCACTCCTCCCTACACGGTGCCAGCGCCTGGTATCGAAAAAAAGGACGGCGAAACCGCCGTTTTGCGTCATTTCAAATTTGCCGACAAACTTATTGATCATCCTGACAATGTCGAGTCGCTTTGGGACTTGTACCTTGCCGGCAACCAAGTCGGTGGTGGTAAGTGCCTAGAGAAAAAGAGAAGAAAAAAAATGAACGAATTGCGCGCAAATGGAGCGTGGGTGTGTGAACAAAAGTCCGTTGGCAATGGCAAAAGAGGGGGGCGTAGGATGATCATGCGCGCAAGGTGACAAAAAAGGAGCGTGTGTGAGAGAAAGGTGTCATGGGCTTGCAGCGTGCCGCGCGGGTGCGTGAGGGAGACGATCCATGTGTGGCATGTTTGTGAAAAAAGGGAGTTTTGGGGAGAAAGGCAGAGAAAAAAAAAATAGAAAAAAAAGGAGCACGCGTACAACACACGCACCCAAGGGAAGGGGGAGGACCATGGACTGACCATTCTGTTTTTAATTCATAGACAACCCATTCTTGGGCACGCGCCGTATCGAGGATGGCGTGGCCAAGGAGTATGTGTGGCAGTCGCATCGCGAGGTGCGCGCACGCATTGAGAATAGCGGCAAGGCCTTGCTCGAATTGGGCTTGGAGCGCCAGCAATCAGTTGGTATTTATGCCGTCAATCGCCCTGAATGGGTATGAAAAAGAAAAAAGATGGGGTTCATGTGCAACATGGGGCAAACCCTAATTTTTGGGATTTTTTTTCTTTTTCATTTTAGACCATCACGGAGCAATCGTGCTATCGCCAAGCGCTGATTGTCGTTGCGCTGTATGACACGCTTGGTGCCGAGGCCATCGAATATATCGTGAACCAGACGGAAATGCAAATCATTGTCACCACGTCTGACAAACTCAAGAACATCTACCAGCTCAAGGATCGCCTGCCCACCGTCAAGCACGTCGTCACCATGGACGAGAACATCGACCCCGCCGAAAAGGCCAAGGCCGAGCAGGCCGGCCTTTCCGTTCGCACTTACTCTGAATACGAGGCCCTTGGCGCCAACAGCCAGCGCGAGGAGACCTCTGTCCCCAGCGCCAACGACATCGCCACCATCTGCTACACCAGGTAAAAAAAAAAAAAAAATGGGAAAATTGAGAAAGGGAGAAAAAAAAAGGAAAACAAGGCACTGAATACTCGTCCACTAACGCATTTGCGTGTTTTTTTTTTTTTTTCCTCCATCGTGTAGCGGTACCACGGGCGTGCCAAAGGGCGCGGTGTCCACGCAAGGCAATTGCGTCTCTGCCATCACGGCTGCCGCTGCTGTCGGCGACATTGGCACCTTTGCGCGCGTTGACCACACCGACACGTACATTTCGTACCTGCCCCTGGCCCACGTGTTTGAGCGTGTCGCTTTTGGCCTCCATGTGTATCGTGGCGCGTCCATTGGCTACTTCCAGGTAATTTTTTACACCATTTTCTTGATTTTTTTTTTCGTAAAATCTCATTTTTTTTTGTGAATCAATCATAGGGCGACACCACCAAGCTGCTGGACGATATTGCCGAGCTCAAGCCCACGGTGTTCTGCTCCGTGCCGCGCTTGTTCAACCGCATCTACGACAAGGTCTTGTCGGGTGTCCGCGCAAAGGGTGGCATCAGCAGCTACTTGTTCCACCGCGCCTTCCAGAGCAAGAAGTCGTACCTCGACCGCACCGTCCACCATTGGTTGTGGGACCGCTTGGTCTTTGGCCAGGTAAAAAAAAAAAAAAAAAAAAAAAAAAATGCGACGCGAAACGCGTGTTTCGTTTTATTTTATTTTATTTTGTGTTTTGTATTCTTTGAATGCTCACCTCTTCCTTTTTGAATGTATTCAAAACAGATCCGTTCCAAGCTCGGTGGCCGCCTCCGCTTCATTTTGAGCGGCTCTGCACCCGTGTCGCCCGACGTAATGGACTTTATGCGCATTTGTTTCTCTGCCAATGTGTTTGAGGGCTATGGCCAGACCGAGAACTACTGCGGTGGCTGTCTGACGCTCAATGGCGACACGACGTCCGGTGTGGTGGGCATCCCCTTCCCCTGCTCGGAAATCAAGCTCGTCGACGTGCCCGACATGGAGTATTTCTCGACCGACAAGCCATTCCCGCGTGGCGAGCTCTGCATCCGCGGCAATTCCGTCATGCGCGAGTACTACAAGGTCCCCGAAAAGACCGCAGAGACCCTGGATGCCGAGGGCTTCTTGCACTCGGGCGATATCGCCACCATTGACGAAGCCGGCCGCGTCGTCATCATCGACCGCCTCAAAAACATCTTTGTAAGAATCAATTCGCCCTCTTGGCGTGCCTCCCTTGTCACACGACTCACCGCATCTGTTTATAGAAATTGTCGCAAGGCGAGTATGTCGCCCCCGAAAAGATCGAACAGGTGTATTGCAAGCATCATTTGGTCGCTCAGGTAAAGAAAAACTTTTTTTTTGCCAGTCAGCCGACTAACGCGCTTTTTTTTTTCTCCTGCAGGCCTTTGTGTACGGCAATTCGCTGCAGGCAAGCCTTGTCGGCATTGTTGTGCCTGATAAGGAGACGTTTGTGCCTTGGGCGCAGAAATTGGCGCCTGGCGAGGACATTTACCGCTCTGAGGCTGTGACCAAGGAGCTGCTCAAGCAGCTTGTCGCCTTTGGCAAGGAAAACGACCTCAAGGGCTTTGAGCAATTCAAGACCATCAGCCTTACCTCTGAAGAATTCAGCGTCGACAATGACATGCTCACGCCCACCTTCAAGCTCAAGCGCGAAAACGCCCAAAAGACGTACAAAAAGGAGATTGACGACATGTATGCCGCCATCTCCAACGGCCGCTCCTTCAACTAAGCCCAATTGACACCCACACTTGTGGATTTTCGTTCTCTTTTGCTCGTTTCGCCCTCCATCCCCCCCCCTTTTTCATTATTTTCTATTCGTAATTGATCTTGCATCACCCTTCTCATACCTATTTATTTCTCCTAAATTAAAAGGTTCCTTTTGCCCTTGAAATTCTTGATTTTTATTATTGTTTTGCAACGCGACGCGTCGAAAATGGCGCAAAAAAGGGGGGGCAAGCTTGTCGGAAAGCGCGTTTTAATGGCCACGCGGCCGGAAAAAGATGCCATAGTAAATGGAGGGCGCAGCAGGGACGTGTTCCTGGTCGTCAATGGCCGGATGCTGCAATTCGGTGGCCTCCTGCGACGAGGGAAGAGGCGAAGTTTCGGATGATGTGGACAAATGACGTGGCATTGGCCACTCTGAGGCATTGGAGACGAGAGAAAGGCGTGATGACATTGGAGTCGGGCGCGAAACAAGGGCCGCTGCATCGTGCTGCGGCGCCGTGCTTGCGTTCACAGCAGGCATTTTGGGATTAGGCTCTGACAGGTCCATTTTGCGATTGAACCAGTGCCGCGGGTGCGTGTGCACCATCATCGTATTCCCTGACCCGGAAGAGGTCGGCACATTTTCTTCCTTGCTGTTAAAAAAAAAAAAATTAAACATGAACGCGTGGCGCGCAGCCTGTTTTTTTTTTTTTTTGAAGGCTTACATCAAACCGAGCTCGACTAGGTCCTTTGAAATGATACGCGTGGGCTTGGTCGATCTGTTCATCGCATTTGCAAAACCTTCACGGGTCAGACCGTCCTGATTCGCCATCATGATCATGTGGAGGCCATTGTACAAGCGAGCGGGTAATTCATTGACATCCTAGTGGGCCAGAAAACTAGCAGATGAGCGACGTTTCTCAATGATGTACTGACCGAAATAAGCTTACCATGTTGGAATTATGCATCATGACGGCGTGTTGTCGATGTAAACACATCCAAAGTCGCGCCTTGTTGCCAAATTCGCGCACCAATACGTCAAAACGGACGAATTTCCCGTTGGTCACCCATTTGTACCGGGCAGACGCTATGTTCGTCACCTTGACCTGGAGCAAATTCTACTCATTCAACAAAAAACAGAAACCAAAATGTTGTCAACCTCATCGGCATGAAGAATTTCGTGCTCGACACCCACCTCATTAGCAATGGCTCTTTCAATGGCACTCATGCACGTCGCATCCATCACAAGAAGGGTCGTGTCAAACTGCAATTCCAGCCAGAGGCTATTTATCATGCGAAAATCCACAATGGTCGTCTCGCGATCGGGATCAATGATGTCTTGTAGGCAACCAGCCACTTGCGTGAGCTTTATGCCTGGAATTGAGAAAAAAACAAGGAGCTGTCAAGCGCGTGTACTGCACAACATGGCGCGTTTCTTTACAAATTGAGACGCGTAACATTTACCTCGGTAGCCAAATGAAGCAATCTCGTCCTTGAATATCTCAACCACGGCTCGAGAAAGCGGCGGACCCGTATCAAAGGCTGATTCAATCATAAAGAGAAAAGAAAAGGGTGAAAAAAACGGCATGGGAAAGAAAATCAGTCGAAAGAGATAAAAAAGTGAGGGGGGCGGATTTTCGCGATCATGTGCTGCTGTCGTTTGTCCTGGAGACTCAATTTAACAATAATATGCACACCAAGCCGCACACGTTGAAAAAAAAAAAAAAAAAGGCAGGGGAGAGAGAATTTGACGAGGCAAAAGGTCGATTTTGCGTTGCGACTATGCATTTTCTTTATTTTTCAAGGATCAGGCAGCTTAAAAAAAATGCCAAAATACATCTCTGGAAGCTGATCGTCTTCTGTCAGCTCATCATTGGCGTGCTGCTCGGAGTGCTGATGCTGGGCGGGCTCTTGTGACTCGTTGGACGACGGAGCGCTGGAGGACAAGGCTTGTGGGCGTTGTTTCGCCTGACTTCCGGTCTTTTGCACAGTTAGATTCTGCTGGGAGGCCTGCTGTGGCGCCGTAAGCGGCGTAGCGAGCAACGATGTGTTGATGACGGGCGATTGACGTGTCAATTGGAGCTGGTCGATTGTAAATGCAGAACGACGGGGCGGATGCGATGCCAACTCGTAAAACAAGTCATCCAATGGGTTTGGGCGAGCCACGACAGGGACTGGAGACGGGAATCCGTTAATCATTTGAGCTGGGGCCACAGGGTTGGGCAGCAAAGGACGGAAACGACTGGATGGCTCTAACGGTGGCTCTGGCGGGCTACCTCCGACAAAAGTGTTTTGTCGCGATGCTCTGGGGATGCTGCGAGTGTGCCACGAATGCTTGTACAGGATCGTAGGCCGACCTTGTTGGCGTGAAGGATTTTGTTCTGGCTTGCTATGATTCGTTCAAAAGAAAGAAAAAAGAAAAAAACAAGAAAAATACGGGATGTAAGCAAGAGGACCTCGTGCATGCATTGAACAACGACATACACTACACCGAGGACGCATAGATCATTCTGCTCCATCTGCACAATAAAATAGGAGAGGTCCATCTTGTCTCGAAGCTGATAGCGGGTTGTTCCTTTGTCTCCCGCAGCCATAATCACTTGGAGCACATTGTATGTGCGCAAAGTCAGGTCACTGACACTCTAAAGCGATAATAAAAAAAAACACAATGAGTGAGCATTGCATGCGCATTATTATCAATTTTGTGCAAATGAAAATCTCACCTTGCTCGAATTGTGCATCATGATGGCATGCTGTCGCGTCACATCCGCCACGAGGTGCGCGTCGCCACCAAATTCGCGTACTAGCGCGTCAAATGCATTGATGTGTCCACAGTCCAGAATCTTGTATCGATCCCGTGCGATCATTGTGATTTTGAAATCATATGGATCCTGCCGTGATGGAAAAAAGAAAAAAATTGGTCACCGTCCAACTTTTTGTTGCAAATCCTTAGTCGTCACTTACGCGTCTCGCCAAGACTTTGTCGATGCGTTGAAAACACGCGTCATCGACCACATCAATCTCCACATCATTGCGCAATTCGCCCCAGATCTCGTCCATCGGCACTTGCGGACCAAACATGCGTCGCAATGTGCTCTCAAAATCGGTGAGCTTGATGCCTAAATTGAAACGTAAGCTATAGTTTTTTTTTCTGGCGTTTTAGATGTGGAAGGGCTATTTTCGCGCTTGTTTCGCAAAATGTGCCGCTTACCATAGTAACCCCATGACGCAATTTCATCCTTGATCTTCTCAATTGCCGATTCAATAGACACAAGGGCCATATTGGCCGAGACAATGAAAAAAAAAAAGAGGAATAGAGAAAGAGAAAGGGAGAAAAAAAAAAGAAAAAAGAAACGCAGACAAACGGCAGGATGGCTTTTCAAGAGGCTCACGTGTCTAGGACCATCCATTCCAGGTCCTCATTTTGCATGATTAATGTCGTTGAAATGGGTCGCCGATTGATAAAAATGGCAAACCGACGCGTCAATGCCTGATTTTTTTTTATTCCATGTTGCTCACTCGCTCTGTCAGGTGTCTGGCGTGATGCTACCATTTTAATTTTTTTTTTCAGTGACGAGGCAACTTGACAAAAATGCCAAAGTACAAATCAGGAAGATTGGCATTGTCATGCTCCATGTCCAAGCTGATCAGTTCCAATGGCTGCTGTTCCGCGTCAGGCGATGCACTGGGCAATGACTCCAAGTTCAAAACATCATTGTCAGGCTCAGGAGGCGAGGAATCGTGTGGCATGGCTTCCACTGTGGAATTGACCGTCACAAGCGGCGACAACAGCTGGACATTGGCAAAATCTGTGGCTGCGGGCGAGGATGCGCCTGCGTGACGCGCCATGGATTCACGAGCGAGGTCCAATGTGTCCGAAAGGCGGGCGGGGGGAGGGGACTCGCACGACAGGGGATTCAACGTGGAATTGACCACCGTAAAAGGCTCCACGGGTTGAATATTGGCATTGGCGGGAATCGGCAATGTTTCCTCACGATCCATCTTGATGCTCTTGAGCGGGCCATCGAACCAATAGCGCGGATGCGAGTAAACAGCGCGCGGCACTCCGCTGTGCTTTATGTTGGGATTCGGTTTTTCCATGCTGCAGACAATGATGAAAAAAAAAAATGAAAAAAAAATGAGAGAGCAAAAGAAGCGGCGCGTATTTTAATGACTTACATCAAGCCGGCTTCCGCCAATTCGTCCGTAATTGGAATAATCGACGCGGGCGCCATGTGCAGCTCGCGGCTCAGACCAGAACGCGTCAAGCCTTCATAACCGGCAACCATTACCGCGTGGAGCACGTTATAGGCTCGCGCAGACAGCTCATTGGCATCCTAGGCACACACACACACACACACAAACACACGCAAAAAAAAAAAAAAAAAAAAAAAAAAAAAAAAAAAAAAAAATAGAAAAAGAAAAAGAATCAAGTAAAGCGTGAGCAACGTGCCAAATTCCCATGTCATGTGCCCCGTTGAAACTCACCTTGCTTGAATTGTACATCATCATGGCGTGTTGACGCTCTTCGCTCGCCAAGAGACGCGCGTCGCCACCAAGTTCGGCCAAAAGTTCGCGAAAGCTGACAAAACGTGCACCTTTCACAAATTTGTAATGTCCGCGCACAATGTCCATCACCTTGACGCGGAGCAGACTCTGGAAAAATAGAAAAAGAAAAAAATTGTGGTCAATTGCCGGCCCTTGCAACTTGACGCATCAATCCGCACCTGACGGTCGACGGCAGCCTCGACATCCTTCATGCATGCGCCATCCACGACGCGTATGGTTCTGTCAGAGCGCAATTCCTCCCAAATGTTCTCCAACATTTGGTCATCGACGCGCTCAGCTTCTGAGCCCATGATACTTTGCAAGCTGGCGGCCACTTCTCCAATCCTATGGCCTAAAATCCGACGTGAGTGTCTTTGGCCAATACGCGTGTCGCATCGTTCCCTTTTTTTTCGTTCAGGCGCCCTTTACCTTGATAGCCAAAGGACGCAATCTCTTCCTTGAGCTTTTTAAGAACAGATTCTTGGGACAAGAGAGTCATAATTGGATGATACGCAATAGAAAAAAAAAAGAGAAACAAAGGGGAAAAGAGAGAGAGAAACAAAGGGGAAAAGAGAGAAAAAGGGGAAAAGAGAGAAAGAGAAGGAAAAAGACAAAAATAAGGGGGGGGAGGGGCAGAGCCAAGCTGATTTATCGAGATTATGTGGTCATTAGCCGCTGAATGGCACAAAATTCTCTCGCGACATGCGTTGGACGGCCAATGGCAACACCACATGATCCTGACATATCTAGTTGGTCTATACCAACCTGGATACATCAAGAGTTCTTGAGATGAAAGGGGCAATAATAAAGAAAAAATAAGACCATCCAGGTCCAAACGAGCTTTTTTCGACAATTTGATCCGTTTCGGCCAGCGCGCATGAACTGAACATGCGAGCTGCCAAAATGAGCAAGCTTGCATTACCGAGCGGCAATTGGCGCGGAGATTCAACGCTAGCCTTTTTGATGCTGGACCTGGCAAATGTTTGATTTTTCTTCTCTTTTGTCTTTTTTGCCTTACATTGATTTGATTTGTCACCATGAACTTCTTCCGTGCAGCCACCCGTAGCGTAAGGCCCTTGACACCTCTAGACACGTGTGGAAAAAATAGTGCTCGAGAGTTCAAATTTCTTTTTTTTTGTTTTTAGTCGTCTATCGTGCGTCCCATGACGCAAACTCGCATGCCGTCGCCCATGCTGGCCCGCTGGCTCTCTGACAACTTGCGCTCGCAACTTGACAAGGTAGATCAGCCGTCTTTTTTAAACCATGATCCACTCAGGCATGCCAATTCACCCTCAATTTGTTTCTAGGATGTCAAATCCAAGCCCGTCGTCCTTTTCATGAAGGGCACTGCCGACGAGCCCATGGTAAGAAAGACACACAATGCTCTTGACCCCTTCTGTCACCTACGAAACGACACTTCTCACCAATTCTTTATTTTTTTTTAATTTTTTACACCTGTGTAGTGTGGTTTCAGCCGTGCGGCCGTGCAAATTTTGCAAGTTCAAGGCGTCGACTTTGAAAAGGTTCAAACCTTTAACGTGCTGGCCGATGAGGAATTGCGCGCTGGCATCAAGGAATACACCGAGTGGCCCACGATCCCCCAGGTGTACATCAATGGCGAGTTTGTCGGCGGCTGCGACATTCTGCTCAACATGCACCAGTCTGGCGACTTGGAGGATTTGCTCGTCAAGGAGGGCATTGTCTCCGAGGACCTCGAGGACCAGGACAAGCAGTAAAATAACAAAATGATCGCATGCTCGCCCCTTCCTCCCCACTTTTTTTTTCTCATACCAATAAACTAAGAATCGCCAAACCATTGGTGCTAGATTTTTCAATGGATATTGTGCTAAAGAGTCTCATTTGATGTGAACATGATTGCATGTCAAGTCTAGTCTACCAGTGTCACCATGAATCATTAGTTTCTACTCTGAATGATTCTCAGCGTTCTGTACACGAAAATTAACGGTTGAGGTACGACTGGACACTGTGAGGTTTCATTCCCTCTTTCCGAGAATGAAAGAAACCCGAGAATTGATCAGATGTATTGAGAAAATCTTCAAGTAGTTTATAATGCCATATGATATCTCGCTAGGCAAATAAAACAAATGTGGTGTCTGGCAGTGAGACGCTGACATGTCATTTTACCGCAGCATTCGCAATCGGATGAACGAAATCCGTGAGCTTTGAAGTCGCTACGTCGTTTCAAATCAGCTTGTTGAACCCTCATCAGCAGCTTGCTAAGGAAATCTCGTTGTGTCGGCGTGACAATAAATGCAAAAATTCGAATCTGTTTTGAAAAGTGGGGTTCAATGCATCGAATGGCGCCACTTTTGAGTCAAATAAAAAAAACACCCAAAAAAAAAAAAAACGAAAATACGAGTTGTCAGAGTCATTGCACATCAAGTCGCCGAGATCTAAACGCAATTTCTCCAATACACAAGCACTTTTACCACGTCTGGCCGCTGATTCATTTGAGATGACTCGCTCGCTGGTACGTTGGGCCGTTATCGCGTGCGCTATCAAAATGGACAAAACCTTACCTCATTTTGCTGGGCGTGTCTTCCAGATCTTGTTCATCGGGTCCTATATTTGAGCCAGAGGATGCTGAACGCGAAAATCCAACAATATCTAGTTTCTTCAGTGATCGGATCACTCAGTCCTGAGGAATTGCATTCTGTATAAATCAGGGCCAAATCAACTCCGTGAAGGCTAACTCGTCGAGAACTGGAAGCGATGTCACCAAACCACAAGCGCTTTTATCGCGTTTGCCCGCTCATTCATTCAAGTGAATCACGCGTCGGGGCGCTGCTCAGCCGCTAACGGGCGGTACGAGACCAAATGCTGCTGATCCTCCCCCCTTTTTTACGCCTACATACCGGTAAAGTACTGTACTACTGTATAACTATGAAACTGGCGCTTCCTCATCAGAAACTTGCTCATCAGGTCCCAAAAAAGCTTGCTTTCCCACATTTTTTCGTTTTTACAGTATGATACCGTACTGTTGTACAGTACTGTAGAGTACTGTATTCTCATCATCCTTTTTGTCCGCGCTGCACGCGCATCATCATCCCGCCAAGCCAACATGCCCAGCAGCTGCGTCATCCACCGTCTTCCGTGCTAGTAGAACTGTCATCAGTAGAAGAGTATCATACGTACAGGCGCACAAGTCCCAAATGCTTCTCTAAAACTACCGGTAAGTAAAAATCGGGGGTTGCTAGTTGATCAGGTCCTTGGCGAGAAAATCAATTTTTTCTACTAGAAATTCACAATTTCGGCCCTGGCTCGCTAATAAAAAATTGTTATTTGATCATGCTGAAAACTTGTAAGTGGAAAGATATGCACTAGGGGGTCATTTTATCTTAGCCTGGCTTCCCCTGGCAAAGCCGATGCACAAACTTTGTACGTACACTTGTTACAACGACAGATTTAATATTTCATCAGTCCCAATTTTCTCGGCAACGAACAAGGCTACCCAAGGCAAGTTTGCAGTGACAAAAATGCAGAATCTGATTCTTTGTAGAAAATGACCAATTTCGCTGCTGGCGTGCGATGAAAACTGGTCGATCAATTCAGGTTTCTAAAATTTGACTCTGATCGCCATTTTATTATCGAGAACGGCCTAATCAACTCCTGATTTTTATTGCGGATTTACGTAGTACTCATAAAGAGGGGGCCAATGCACCCAATGAAAGGACTCCCAAAGCGCTGGAGTGTAAGTTGCCAAACGGATACAGTAGATGCTCGTTATAACGGCATTCAGAATTCTTATAACGGCACAGTTTGAAAATTTTGCTTGGCAGTGTGTAACCAAAAATGTCACGAGTGAGCGAGTATATACAGTAGATCCTCGCTATAACGTCCCTCGATATAACGTCATCCTCGATATAACGTCGCAGATTGACCCTGTCACTTAGCAGTGTGTAACCAAAAAATGTCACGTGCATGCAATTTTATAACGTCATTTGGCAGTGATTTTTATAACGTCATTGACCAAAGTCAAAAATTCTGAATGACGTTAGCGCCTGTACGTCTTCAAGGGCAAGGAACAATTGGGTAAAAATTGGAAAAAAAAAAAAGAGACACCAAATGCGAGACAACACCGCGAACTCATCCTTTGATTGCTCATCTTCCATGCCTGCTGGCCTCCAGATGTCCTGCACGTCCATCGCGAGAGTGCATTTCTCATTGGTCGTGAACGCGCCGTAAGATGATTTTTTTTATTTGTGTTTGTGTGTTTTTTTTTAGCTGCACATGACACGCGGATCGGTTACCCGGCCACGTTTTTTTTTTATTTTTAATCTTTTGCTTTCTCATCTTGCGTGCATTCTTGTTGATAGGTGGCCGACATCCCAATTGATCACCCATCCTGCTCCAAGCAACATGCCGTCTTGCAATATAGGCTTGTCCAGGACAAAAAGTCGCGCGACATGGTGGTCAAGTAAGTTTTGGCATTGGGACGCAATTGGAGGGGGGAGGGTCAAGAGCGGCATGAAATCGCGTGGTTTTCTTTTTCTTGGATTTTTTCTCATTTTTTCTATGTTTAGGCCATATATCCTTGACCTTGGGTCGACCAATGGCACGTTTTTGAACGGGTCTCAGATCCCTCCGACGCGCTTTGTCGAGTTGCAGATGAAGGACGTGCTCAAGTTTGGGCAGAGCACGCGTGAATATGTCTTGTTGCATCCTGAGACGTAAAATTATAAAAAGTATGATGTTCTTTTATTTTTTTAAATTCAACATTGGACATAGAAAAGAGATGATTAGGAATATACAAATGAGGGGAGGATATGAATGAATGGTTTGTGATGGGGGTGATGAGTGTGGTAAGGGGAGAAGGAGGAGGGAATCGCAAAAATCAAAAAAAAAAAAAAGGATTAAAAAGAGGAACGTCGGACCAATGGAGCGTCATTGTACATTGGGTCCATGTCGTGGACGTGGATTTGAGGCAAGAATTGATGTTGCTGGGGCGGCGGGTAATAAGACATGCGTTTGTGTGCGCCCATGATTGGGAAAGCGGGGTACATGATGGGTGTGAAAATTGACACTATTCTGGACAAGGACCTTTACAAAGGCATTTTGGAAGAAGAGCTTGCAACGACAATAGAATGGTATGGGTTTGAAATCGACAAAGTCATATTTCAGCATGACAACGACCCCAAACACACTTCCAAATTGGTTAAAGAATACAGTACTTGGCGGAACAGGACTACGAGGTTATGAAATGGCCTGCACAGTCTCCTGACCTCAATCCGATCGAAAATATCTGGTCTACATTGAAAAGAAGGTTGTTTTCGGAGTATGAAACGCATCCAAATGGCATGCTTGACCTGTGGGAGCGCGTGCAAGACCAATGGAACAAAATCACAATGGAAGAGTGCCGAAAAGTAATCGAAACAATGCCTAAGAGATGTGAAGACGTTATTAGAGCAAAAGGATACTGGATTGATTATTAAATGTCTCATTTTATATGAAATAATATAAATAAAAAAACGGCGACAAAACTGGACGAATGTACCGACAGTTTTAATTCAATCACAGCTCAATCCTTATAGGTTGAAATGTTACACAAGTACCACCATTAAATAGCCAAGAATGAGTTTTATTAAATGTATTAGAAAATTATTTGAAGTTTATTAAACCATTCATGCGAAATTACGGGTTAAAGTAAAATTTAGCAAACAGTCGTCCACTTTTGACGGGCACTGTATATCGAGGATCTACTGTAACGGTTTTTTGCAGTGATTTTTATAACGGCGTCGATCAGTTTCAATGAAATGCCGTTATAAAGAGTGCCGTTATAACGAGCATCTACTGTATGGGCTTTTCTCGGGGCCTCAGCCAATCACATCGGGGGACCCTCCAGATGCACTTTGACCTGGCCAATTTTTTTCCAAAAATCGAAAAAATTCATTTCACCACCAAGGATTTGTCGCGATCGCAACGCCACGCACGAAACTTTCCCAATTAAAGAATTTGGCTCCTCTCTTTTCAGAAAAATTACAGTAAAACCCGAAGTCGATCGGCTGGTTCGGCGAGAAACTTGACATTGCTGAAAATTTGGCTGTAAGGCATTTTTCAAAAAATCATTTCGCGGTGAAATCGTGCTTCAATCGCCGCGAAATTGTACCACATGGTGGCCAATGCACATCTCTTTTTTCAGAAAAAATTGCAAACTGGAGGTCGATCAAGCCGTTTTCGAGATAATCGCCAATTTCACGAAAGTGTGCAAATTCAATCTGAACACTAGAAACAAGGATGAATCATTGCCAAAACAGTGCCATTTGATAATTTTTTCGGCGCGTTTATTTTAAAAACGAGAAGAGCGAGACCAGCCAGCTGATTTGTCGTCAATTTTGAAATTTTGAGGATTTTTCATCAAAGGTTTTGACAAGTCCAATATTAAAATCTACAAACCTTGATTGGATCATCTGTCTAAATCTTTGCATTGAGCCATTTTGTCGCGTATTTTTTCAACATGATGACATTGAAAACCAGAGGTTTGTTGAATAATAGCTGTGAAAATGAATCCAAAATATCGACATTTTCATAAATTCAGCAGTGTCTCTCAAAGCGTCTCGTGGATCAGGATAAAACTGGTACCATTCAAAAGTGACACGCTTGTAAGTCATTTCCAGAATGTTTGTTTGTCCGATGCATGACTTTCGTACGCATGTGAAAGTCGTTCAAACATTTCAAAAATCTTCAACCTCGATGTTCTCAGCAACTGATTAAACAACACACAACGCTTTTAACATGTCGAAGACACCTCTTGCATCTCTATCGAATGAGGCCAGTTTCATCGGCGGATGGCTAAAACTTGCAGAGAAAATACAGTACGCTTTTTCATAAATATCTTCGATCGCAATTTGCTCGACAACGGTCTGCTAAACCTGTGGATTTTATTTCAGTTTTACTAACAAATAGGGGGGAAAGTATCTAATGGAACGATTTACAGTGCGCTAGCTTGGGTTTGGCTTTTTGGATCGGTCATTTCACCAGCCTACAGCCCACTCAGAGGACAAAAATGTTCAAAATAAAAAATAGAAAAATAAAAAAAATCCATGCAATCCTGCACGACCTTAATTTGGTGGAAGTGCCAAACCTTAAATTTTTGCAAAAAAATCTTGCCTAAAGTAGGCACTTTTTGTCTGTCGATCGTCGCGCATGCGTCACTCTTTGGGCTTTGTTCTTAAACTTGGGGCAATTTGCCATTTTGTCAGCCAATCGCAAATTGTCGGACTTACCTGTTTGGGATGCATTGATCACTCGGAGTTCGAAATTCCCCAAATTTGGCATTTTCTGAGATTGAAATGTGTGACCCCTGAGTGACCCCTGAGTGACCCCTGAATTTTTCAAAAGTGGTCGTAGCGCTTTGCTTGGCGGGTTTTAAGCTTTTTTGTTGCAAATTTTGCGCAGAGTTCAATGTGGCTATTTTTGAGCGGCGTCGACCATGCAGATGGCCTGATGAATGCAAAATAGTACAAACACAGTAGGAGGTTTTTGGCATTTTTGAGTCCAAAAAAATCGGGCGGGTTCGTTTTGAGCTTTGAGCTGGAGTTTACGCTGTGACGCAAATTTCATTGGCGGGCAAGTACAGTAGGCTGTAAAAAAATTCTGGAAGCGCAACAAGCCGACAAAATCTGAAAAACGCGATTTTTGACTTTTAAAAAATAAATGCTCCCGATTTTGTGCTGTGTAGCGCGATGGTTCAGGCATTGAAGTGACTGCACTTGTCAGTTCCTGTTCACTGGGATTAAAAACTGACAGATCAAACGGTTTACTGTATTTGTGTGTAAAAATTCAAAAAAAGGATGAAAATCGTGCGTGCTTGCGAACATTTTTTTGTACTGCTGTACGTACAGTACTGTACAGTGCCCGGACAAAAAAAAGTTCGCCTCTGTCTATTGCGCTGCAGTGCCAGCACTCAGATCAATCACTTTAATCTCTTCTGTATTGATCAAAAATGACTCCAATGATATGAAATTTTGTAGGAACAATGACATAAAAGTATAAAAACGATTCTAAAATTATGAAATGGCTATAGCAACCGGATTTTGAAATGGACCAAAAAATGTGTACCTGACGCGTCATGCGATGCGACGCGTATCTACGCGTATACAATGGCCTGTGGACGCTGACGCTGGTAAGACACTTTTGGCCATACCAACCGCTTTTTGTTCACTTCTTTTCTCTTTGACGTGTTCTTAGCCCCCGCTGGTCCCGTGGACGACCCTCGCCGCGTAAGATGAAAAGAAAAAAAAAAGAGAAAAGGATGGCGTTAAAAAAAACGAGAGGGAGAAAATGCGCAAGAGCGGGCCGCGTCGATAAGCCCTCAAGGGGGGTGATGTAATCTGAAGCGAGAAAACTCTAATTCTTGCCCTTTGGGGGGTGGGGAGAGGTCGTGATAATATCAAGCAGCCTGTTGGCGGAGGGGATCTCCAAAACCATACTTCCCGGAAAGCGCGCGGCATGCGGAGGGGGGGGTGGCGAGCGGGCGGAGTGGAAGGCGAGAGGGGGGCGGAAACGAGCCTGGGAGCGCCAAAAAGGGCCCCCAATTGGCACAAATTGAGGCAAAATGGGTGGAAAGGTCTGTGGAAAAATTCAATCTATACTTTTCGGACGTTCCTTTGGGAAAGGGAGGAGGGGAACCTTCATCGTTCGTTCTCTGGTCGCCACCCTTGTTTGTCACAGCCGACGCAGCCTGAAATGCAATTCATCATGGGCTCTTTTTGGCGCGCTTCCCTCCCCCCACCTTCTCTCTCACTCTTCATTTTGATTTCCTGCGCTCGCGATCCGACAAAAAAAAGTGTTTCAACCTTGTCATGTGCTATTTCGCCTCTCAATGTCTTCATTCTTTTTGCTTCATGTATGAAGCAAGCTTCATCTTTGGGTAGGACAAGTCGATCACAAAAGGAAAGTGTATTTCAAGTCTGGGCGCGAAGCATAAAAAAAGTGTGGGGGGAGCGTGGGCAACGGGGTGCCAGGCCAAAAAAAAAAAAAAAAGCCAAAAGACCAACACACGCATAAAGCATCGGGATCGTGTTACACTTACTCCAGATATGTTCAAAAAAGCAGAGCATTCATGCTCGTTTGCGGGCTGCAATCATTTTACCACAGAGATTTAAACTACAGTAATTGACCTCCAGAGTAAGACGCGTAAAAAAATTAGTAGAGCCCATGGCCGAGATATTTTCACTAGCAAACGGAAATCTCGAGATATCTCATGATTGAGTGATCCAATTCGCGAAAGAAAAAAGTTAACACCGTCAGTGACTTGGATTTACCATCAACTAGTTCAAACCTGGGACCAGAACACCAGATGAGCACGTTTCCGAGGGAGGACCGCCATTTAAAATGGGGGTATCATAAAGGAGGGCAAAAATGTAAAATCATTAGCATCTAGTTGCTTACTGCGGTAATGACCCGAAGTATCGACGCATGAGTCACCACAAATGAATCAGCAGCCAAACGCGGTAAAAGCGCTTGTGTTTTGGAGAGACGATCGCATTGCAATGTCGGCGACTTGATTATGCAATATCTGTACGTACGGTAGCTCTGAGAACTCGCATTTTCGATTTTGGTTCGGCATACTGTATGATACAGTACCGTACATGATGCTTGGCTCGACTCTGCAAGTCTGTTCTTGACTTCTTGTTCACAAATTTGAGCTTTCCCGAGCGTCAATAAAACCAGTCAATATCTTAGCAAGTGCCCGAGCGAGAATGCGAGAAAATGTGCAAAAACACTCAAATTTCATCTGTTGTTTTTGGATTTTGCCCAAAAGTGAAGCGTTTGGCCCATCGTGGTCCAATCTACTGTAAGTAGTAAGTACAGTATACAGAAACTGACCTGTGCTACTGTACCATTTCAATGCCTGAAGCATTGCGATACACTGCAAAAAAAACGTACGTGCACATTTACTTTTTAAAAATCGAAGAGCGTGTTTTTCAGACTTTGCCGGCCTGTTGTGCTTCCAGAATTTTTTTTACAGCATGTCCTCCTGCCAATGAAAAATGCGTCACTGCTTAAACTACGGTTCAGTGCCCAAGACGGACCCGCCCGATTTTTTTTCGACTCGAAAATGCCAAAAGCCTCCTACTTGTACTATTTTACGTTCATCTGAACATTTCTGCGTGGTCGACCCCGCTCAAAATTAGCTGCATCGCATTCAGCGCAAATTTTGCAACAAAAAAGCTTTAATCCCCAAAGCGTTATGACCACTTTTGAAAAATTCAGGGTTCACTCAGGGGTCACAAATTTCAATCTCAGAAAATGCCAAATTTGGGGAATTTCGAACTCCGAGTGATCAATGCATCCCAAACAAGTAAATCCGACAATTTGCCATTGGCAGACAAAATGGCACGTCGCCTCAACTTTTGATAAATGCCCAAAGAGTGACG
Source organism: Gongronella sp. w5 (assembly GCA_001650995.1). NCBI lineage: Eukaryota > Fungi > Mucoromycota > Mucoromycetes > Mucorales > Cunninghamellaceae > Gongronella > Gongronella sp. w5. Next base: position 379,349 of record KV441884.1, read on the forward strand.
CATAAACGGCGATTGACTGAGAAAAGTGCCTACTTTGGTGCAAATTTTTATGCAAAAATTTAAGGTTTGACACTTCGAAATTGAGTGCGTGGATTGCATGGAATTTTTTATTTTTTTTTCATTTTTTTATTTTTTATTTTTCACATTTTTGTCCGCTGATGTACTGATGAGTGGGCTGCAGCCTGGTGAAAAATGACCGATGCAAAAAGTTAAAACCCAAGCTAGCGCGCTGCAAGTCATCCCATTACGTACCGGTAGATGCTTTGCTTCACTGTTTGTTAGTAAAACTGGAATAAAAATTACAGGTTTATTAATACGGTATAAGAAGCTGTTATCGAGCAAATCGCTCGTGATCAAAGATTTTGATGAAAAAATGAATTTTCTCTGCGAGTTTCAGCCATCCATCGATAAAACTGGTCTCATTCGATATGATACTGTACTGTACAGTACAGTACTGTGTTATGCCCGCAAAGCCAAGATTCACGCCATACATTTTTTCTTTTCTTACGCGGCGCTCCTGTGCCATCCCTCCTCAAGGGAGGACGGTCAGAATTCCATGTTTGTGGCATTTTCAGGTAGACTTTTGATAAACTCTTGATAGTATTAGGTCGATTGGATGAGTGGGGCCACAGAAATCATAGCTCTCCACCACAGGGGGTGGCGAACTATTAGGGGGATTGCCCCACTTCGTCACCCCCCATTTTTATCAGAAAATCATAGACACTTGGACAAGCAATGGACAAAAAAATTTGGGATTTACAAATGTTTTTGGCCGATCGCCAATAGAGATAATATGATACTGTACTGTATATCATAAGCTTTGTACGTACCTGTAACACTGCTCGTAGCAACGCCCTCACCAAAGATGGGAGCATGGGGCCTATCATGTCATACCGTAAGATCAGGATGCAGAGACAAAGGATCAATTTTTTTTCATATTTTTTATGTTACGTACAGTATGATAGGATGGCTGCCCAAGTGTCCATGAATGGCCGCCCCCTAAGGTTCTGAAAAGTACAGTACCTGTTGTATCATACTGTACAGTATCACTGAGAAATACAGAATGACAGAAAGAACATGCTTGCTGCAGATGGGGACATTGGTGATCATTCAATGAAAAAGAATGACATACGATACAGTATTACTTGGCATTTTACTATCATTACTGTATTATATCATACGGCTCTCAAAATCGTACAGTAAGTATGGTATCATAGACATTTTTTTACGAGGCGCGATATGATAATACAGTAGTATGACATGACATGATACTGTATGATACTGTAAACCGCATCGCACGCCGAATGGCGCGCGTCTGATTTAATTCTAGTGATCCAATCCATGCGCATTTGCATTTCTCGTGCGGCAGCAGTGGAGGGCGCGTCGGCTGAGCATACGGTAATGAGCGCGTTTTTTTTCCGTGCGATGCATCCATCTGAGAGGGTATGATATGATACAAGTATAAAATGTTCTAATGTCATTCCGGTTCTTTATTATTAAGCTGTAAGTGTACTTCATATTATTTGATAGGGAAGAACAAGGCGTAAGAATAAAACGAGGGGATAATAAGAGGGTGGGAAACTATGTAAAAAAAAAGTAGTATTGCACAGACCAAGTACAGGTTTTGGGGGTAGGGTGAACTAGAAACAATCAAGTGTACAAAAGAAAAAGGGAAAGTATCGGCGAAAAAGGGGATAAAAAAAGCGCGCGATCAATAGAGTTTGCGATTTTCGCGGCATGACTTGATGAGTGGGACAAGAATCTTTGTGGAATCAGCCTTTTTCAGGAAGGGGTGATTGAGGAACGAGGTGGCGTCGGGCCGGTCGTCGGCGTCGACGCGCAAGGCCAGGTCGAGGAAGTTGCCGAGATGCGCGGAGAGCGCGTCGGGGTGCTGGAGCTTTGGGGTGCCATTGGTGGCGATCAGGTATAAGGCGCGCAGCGGGTTCTCGTGCAGGTACGGCGGCTCGCCCTCGATCATCTCAATGACAAGAATGCCAAGGCTCCAAATGTCGATCTTGAACGAGTACGCCGACCGCGAGATCACCTCGGGCGCCATCCAGTACGGCGTGCCCACCATGGTCGTGCGCGTCTCGGCGTCATTGTCGTTGAGTCGTGCGCAAAAGCCGAAGTCGGCTTGAAAGTAAAAAAAAAAAAAAAATATGAGGAGCGCGCCCATTTTCCATTTTTCTCGTTTTTTTTTTTTTCCATCCCCCTTTTTTTTTTCTCTCGCTCTCTCGGTCTGTTTCTTACTCAGTTTGACATGACCATTGAGGCCCAGGAGGATATTGTCGCTCTTGATATCGCGATGGATGATGCCGAGCTGGTGCAGGTGGGCAATGCCGCGCAGGGCCTCGCGGCAGACGGTGGCGATTTGTGTTTCTGTCATCATGCTATTTGTGACGACGTCGGTGAGGGATCCGCCTTCCATGTATTCCATGACGACCCACAATTCCTGATGAAAGACGAATGAATCGATGTAATTGACGATGTTTTGGTGCCTCGCGTCGCGCATGATGAGGATTTCGTTGATGATGAGCTCCTTTTTGGGCTGCTGCTGGAGGCTGATCTGCTTGATGGCGACAGACATGTTTGTATCAACGGATTGCGCAGTGTACACACCGCCGGACGCGCCCTGGCCGATCTTGAGCATGTTGCGGTACAGCTTTGTGGGGTCTGCATCGGTACACACGGCGCGCAGCTCGGCCATGAGCGTGGCATCGTTCTGTGCGTCTTGCTGGCGGCGCTGCTCGCGCCTCAAAACGCGTGTTTCATAAGAGGCCATGTCGGCGGCCGGGTCCAGTGGCGCAGCCACGGGCGAGATATACACCTGGCTGTCCGGGCGATGTGTCTGTTGTGGTTGTGGTAGTGATGGTTGTGCCGGTTGTGGTTGTGGAGGCGGTGGCGGCGGCGGGATCGATGGGATATTGGACGAGGCATTGGCGGGGGTGACGACCACCGAGGGTGCGCGTGGTGGCAACATGGGTCTTTTGTCGCGTGGTGAGGAGACGGACGAATGGACGGGCGAAGGAGACGAAGAGGAAGGCGCGGAATTGAGGATAGCGGGGGCCTTCAGATGGGCAGGCTTTGTTGAGAGTGGGGGTTTTGGGGGCGGGGGCGAGGACCCTGTGGCGTGCAAGATGGACATGCGCTGGGCCACAGACAGTGGCGGTGGTATCGAAGCATGCGGTTTGGCACTACTGGGCGACGCGTATCCCGGCGGCCGTGCGGGTATGGACGGCGGCGACGGTGCCACCGACGACGATGGCGTCGTCGCAATGGACGATGATGCTGACGACGATGCTGAGGAACCATCACTTTGTGTATTGTTCACAAGAACAAGCTTGGGTCGTGTCCGTTGGGGCAATGGTGGCGGATCCCCACGCTCAGACGGAGGATGCGCGTGCCGAATCTTTTCCCAAACGCTGTCGTGTGATCGTGCTTCCTTGTAAAACTCGAGGACATCCAAGACCGCCTTATGGAAGGCAAAAAAAAGGGGGGGAAGAAACAAATCAGCGTTTTTGACATCTTTTTCGATTTTTTTTCACGATTTCGCGATGTTGCGTTTGTACCTGCGGATTTTCTTGCTGTTCTCTTTTGGAGATACCGCTCTGCTGCAAGAGGACATGCCATTCTCTTGGCAAGCCGGTGAATTCGCCCGTTTGTTGATTGAATCCGACGTGAGTCACGTGCACCATGTTGTACGGCGACGAGATCTTGCTTTTGGACGATGTAGATGTGGGTAGCGACGATGCCGACGACGACGATGACGACAATGGCTGGCTGAGTAGGTCTAGTACGAGGAAAAAAAAAAAAAGAAAGGAATTGAGCATCCCATCGTTCCCTGCCCCCTCCCCTTTTTTCTGTTTCTGGTTTTTTTTCTTTTTTTTTTTTTTTTTTTTTTTTGCTGACGCTCCCGACGACCTTGCCAAAGACGCCCTTGATGGCTTGCGCATTGACGTGAGACGCGAGCCCATTGAAGCGCGTGGGGTCATCGTCGGCCTTTCGCGCTTCCTCGGCTTTTCGCGCCTTGGACGGCAAGATGAGCGGGTGCTGGTATGGAATGTACAGCTGTTGCTGGGGGTTGGGCGGTGGTGTGGTGCTCGTACTCGTGCTAGGGGTGGTGGTGGTGGTGGGACGTGGCGGCGGCGCGGGCGGGATGGACGAGGTATCTTGTAATGCTGCTGGGTGGGTGCGCTCCAGCTGGCCATTGCCCGTGGCATGCGGGAACACCTGGTGATGCTGGAGGTGGTGGTGGCGATGCAGGTCGGTGTCGTCGCCCGTGGCATGGCGGCGGATATTTTCAATGGGCGGCTTGGGCGGCAAAAGCGGCTTGTGGTCGGTAGCCTTGCTGTTGAACAGCCGGATGTTGGCCGACACAATACCAGACGGAGGGGAAGGAGGCGCCGACATTGCTTAAAACATAGCAACAAAAGAAAGAAAAAAAAAAAAAGAGGAAAGAAAGAAGGAGAGAGAAAAAAAAAAAAAAAGAGGCCAGCCGGGCGACCAGCCCGATTGATTCTCTTTTTTATATTTTTTTCGACCTCCGCTCATCACGCGCGACTTTTTGTTCCTTTCACTGCCTGTGCCGCTTTTATTCTTTTTCCTCATGCTTACCGACAACCCCAAGGACTACCCTGTCATTGTAGCCATCGACTTTGGTAAGAAGCAAACAAAAAAAGCGAAAAAAGAAAGAAAAAGGGAAAAAGACAGGCGTAAATGGTCGTATAACAGCAAAAAAAAAAAAAAAAAAAAAACGCGAAAATTGACACGACTCCCGGGTTGCGCCAGGCACCACTTTTTCGGTAAGAGTTCATCGTCATAGCAAGAACATTTTCACTCAAAAAGTACAAAAAGGGATGCTGCTTTGCTGCCAAGGCCGAGGGAAAAGTCTATGATATTTCTGGTTGGCCCAAAAGTCAAGGTTTCTACGGCAAGGTGCCGTCGCTCGCCTATTACAAGGGCACGCGCATGATCCATTGGGGCCAGGCAGCGCAGTACACGGCCCTAAAGGTAAAAAAAAAAAAAGAAAATATGCAAAATCAAGCCATTTGACACGCCAAGGCACCCTTTTTTTTTTTTTTTTTTTTTTTTTTTTTCTATTCTACCTTGATTAGCCCAAGCAGACCGGTGTCTTGATAGAAAAATTCAAAATGTGGCTCATGGACGACGAAGAGGACGCAGCGGCCCCGCAGCATCACGGGCTGAGCACGGTAGATGTGATTGCCGAGTATCTTGGCAAGCTGCATGCCCACGTCCTGGACACCTTGGCGCGTCAATGGCAAGATTATTCGCCCGACGACTATTGTTACGCAAGTAGGGCGAGTGAGCGGGGGCCGAGCGCGGCTTGGCAGAGATCTTCGTGCTGACGCGCTTTTTTTTCTTTTTTTTTTTTCCCTTTTTTTACAGTGTGTGACGGTGCCCGCGATCTGGGACGACCGTGCCAAGGGCCGCATGCGGCGTGCGTGTGTCCAGGCAGGCATCGTGGATGACGATGATCCGCTGGACAGGCTCACCCTCATCAGCGAGCCAGAGGCCGCCATGCTCTATTGCCAGCGCATGGGCACTGACTATTTAAAAGATGGCGACCAGGTGCTAATAATTGATGCAGGCGGAGGCACGCTCGATCTCATCATCTAGTAAGAAAAAAAAAAAAAAGAGAAGAAAGAATGGAGAGCAATCTTTTTTTTTTTTACTTTTGTGCTGATTCACGTTCTCAATGGCTCCCCAGTCGCGTCAACAAGCCTGCAAGCACCACGAGCGAGATGGTGGGCACGCTGCAAGACGAGGTGGGCACACTGCAGGAAGTAGTTGCCGGCACAGGCGGCATATGTGGCAGTAAGGACATTGACGAACGCATGCGTGAGTATCTCTTGGATGCCCTCGGCCCGCAGGCCAAGCATATGCCGTCGTGCACCATGGAGGACATCCTGGCGCGATTCACCGATTACATCAAAGTAATGGATCAATCGAGAAAAATGAAAGAAAAATGCTAAAAATGGAGAAAATCTCATGTTTTCCTGTGTTCAGCCCGATTTTGAGCCCGAGGGCGACCCCATCCCGTTAGATATTCCAGGCGCGGCGCTCGCATACATTGACAAGGACAAGCTGGATGAGGTAAAATGAAGATAAAAAAAAAAAGAGATAATGGCTCAAATTCAAGTCATTTTTTTATCGTTTTTGGCCTAAAGGACGCGTGCTTTCAGCTGGACCGCGCGACACTGGTGGCGCGCGTGTTTGATCCTGTGGTGGAGCAAGTGCTGGATGTGATCCAGGCGCAATTGGATCTTTTGCCCGCGGAGCATCGGCGCGTGCACGTGGCGTTTTTGGTCGGCGGGTTTGGCAGCTCCGAGCACCTGCAGCGAGCCATCCGGCGGCAATTTGTCGACAGTGGCAAAATTGGCACGGTGCTTGTGCCGCCACAGCCGGGCATGGCCATTGTACGCGGAGCGGTGCATCACATGCTGCAGCCCGCAGCCGTGGAGACCAAAGTGCTGCGTGTCACCTATGGCCTGCGCACGCGGCTACCCTTTGAGCAGGGCCGCGACCCGGAGCACACCGCCATCGTCACGTCAGACGGCGTCAAGCGCTGTGCCACACGATTTGACATCATTGCACAAAAAGGCCAAACCTTGCGCGTGGGCGACGCGATCAAGCGCACATTTTGGGTTAATTACCCCAAACATTCGGAAGGTAAGAAAAAAAAAGGGGGGGCGACTCGCAAGAAGAAAGAAAAAAAAAAAAAAGAAGGGAAGGGCTCATTTTGCTCTTGTTTTGCCAAAAAAAAAAAAAAAAAAAAAAAAAAAAAAAGGGGA
>KV441884.1:389333-426119 GCA_001650995.1 Gongronella sp. w5
TCTTTTTTTTTTTTTTTTTTTTTTTGTTTTCGACGGAAAGAAAAATTTAGGATGGCAACACTCGGCCAGTCCAATTGGTCCCCCCTTTTTGGTACAATTGATGCTCAATTCTTGCAAAAGCGAAAAAAAGAGAAATTGACGACGATAAACAGAATAAAAGAGCAAAACGGCCGTGCCAGGATAAAGAAAAGACATAGAGGGTCGATCACCACGAGAAACAAGGAGAATAAGGACGCGCCCGCGCGCGCAATGCGTAACACAAAAAAAAAGTAAAGAAAAATCGCAAAACGCTGATGAGCGAGCTTTTTTTTCCAGTGCCCATCGTGAGTCACCAACAGCTCTATTTCCTGGCAGCCGATCAAGACTCCGGTTGCCTTTTTTGGATGGCCAATTCAGGTATTTGATCCGAAACCCGCTCCATTTTGACTCTTTTCTTCGTTTCTCTCTTTCTTTTTTGTATCTTTCTTTTTTTTTATTTATATCATATCACTATGACGACCGTCTTGATAGACAACTACGACTCGTTCACGTACAATGTGTACCAATTTTTGTGCTCTCAGGGCGCCAATGTGCAAGTTTTCCGCAACGACAAGGTGACGCTGGCCGAGCTGGACGCCCTGTCGCCCAGCCATATTGTCATTTCGCCTGGGCCTGGCCATCCTGCGCACGACGCCGGGATCTCGCGCGACGTGATTGAGCACTATGGCGGCAAGGTGCCCATTTTGGGCATTTGCATGGGGATGCAATGTATTTTCGAGGTGTATGGCGGCACCGTGTCGTACGCGGGCGACATTTTGCACGGCAAGACGTCGACCATCAAGCACGACAACCGCGGCCTGTTCCGCCATGTGCCGCAGGACAATCGCGTCACACGCTACCATTCGCTGGCCGGTGTCCAGGACACGCTGCCCGACGCGCTCCAAGTCACGGCCACCACGGACGACGGCATCATCATGGGCGTCCGACACAAGCAGTACACCATCCAGGGCGTCCAATTCCATCCAGAGAGCATCCTGTGCGACAATGGCCACGAAATGATCAAGAATTTCTTGGGCTTGACCGGCGGCTCGTGGACGGACAACCCTGCGTCGGGCATTCTTCCCTTGGTGGTGCCCGAGAAAAAGGAGGACGATTCTGAAAAGGGCGCCAAGGTGACCAAGGACAATGAAGAAAAGGAATTGGCCAAAAAGGAGGAAAAAGAGGAAAAGGCGACGCCCAATGGCGTGCCGACGATTCTTCAGCGCATCCACACGCAACGACTTGCCGATATTGAGGCTGCCAAGCAGGTGCCTGGTCAGTCGTTTGAAGATTTGGAGAAATTGGTCGCATTGCACACGGCGCCTCCTCTCAAGCCATTGGTGGCGCGCATGAACGAGGCGACACCGGCTCTCATGGCCGAGGTCAAGCGCGCGTCGCCCTCCAAGGGCAACATCGACATCAAGGCCAATGCCGCCGACCAAGCATTGCAATACGCATTGGCCGGTGCAAGCGTGATTTCTGTCTTGACCGAGCCCAAATGGTTCCGTGGCTCCCTCAACGATATGCGCCAAGTCCGCTCGGCCGTCGACCACCTTGCCAACCGTCCCTGTATCCTGCGCAAGGATTTCATCGTCGATCGCTACCAGATCCTTGAGGCGCGTCTCTACGGTGCCGACACCGTCCTCCTGATTGTCGCCATGCTCAACGACACCGAATTGGAGGAATTGTACACGTTTGCAAAGTCGCTTGGCATGGAACCCCTCGTCGAAGTCAACAATGCTGACGAAATGGCGCGTGCCAACGCCCTGGGCGCCAAGGTCATTGGTGTCAACAACCGCAATCTGCATAGTTTCGACGTCGACATGGACACGACCTCGCGTCTTGCCGCCATGGTCCCCGAGGACACCATCTTGTGCGCATTGTCGGGCATCGCCAGTCGCTCCGACGTTGACACGTATTTGCAACAAGGCGTCAAGGGCTTCTTGGTCGGTGAGGCTCTCATGCGCGCGTGGAATCTGTCTAGCTTTGTCGGCGAGCTCCTGGGCCGCCAACCCGTCACCGTGCAAAAGCCATCGCGTGCCCTTGTCAAGATTTGTGGCATTTCCACACCCGAGGCTGCCCAGGCCGCAGCAGACGCCGGCGCCGATTTCATCGGCATGATCTTTGCCCCCAAATCGCGCCGTTGCGTCGACATTGATACCGCCAAAGCCATCGTTGACACGGTCAAGCAATCATCCACCACATCTGGCTCCACACTACCCTCATCCGCGCAACAACACGACACCCCGCTGGTCGACGATTGGTTCGACATGCACCGCCAGCTGATAGAGCAGCGCCCACGCAAGCCGCTGGTCGTCGGTGTCTTTGTCAACGCGTCCATTGCCTACATGACCCACGTCGCCGCCACCGTCGGCCTCGACGCCATCCAATTGCACGGCGCAGAGCCCGTCGAGGTTGCCCGCTTCTTGCCCGTCCCCGTGATCAAGGCCTTTGCCATGGACGACAATACAGACATCCGCCGATTGCTGCCGACCCTCGCACAACCAGGCTACCACCAGATGGTCTTGCTGGACGCCAAGGTCGCTGCCCTGCCCGATGACCAGCAGGGCGGCCACGGCATCGCCTTTGACTGGTCGCTCGCCAACCAGATCGTCCAGCACAAAAAGACGCCCGCCGGCTTCCCCATCCTCCTCGCTGGTGGACTCAACCCAACAAACGTCGCCGCCGCCCTCCACCAAGTCAAGCCCTGGGTCGTCGACGTTTCCTCAGGCGTCGAAACAGACGGGAAAAAGGACCTGGAAAAGATCCGCCAGTTTGTCCAAACCGTCAAATCCACTGTCCTTGAATAGAGCAACCCATGATTTCATAAATAAATAAAAAAAAAACTACTGTTCTTTTAGCACCCTTTTTTTTTTACGCGCTCATCAAGGTCCGTCCCTTTTTCGCGTTGACTGACAAAAAGGCACTCTCGTCTAGTGACAAACGAAAAAAAAAAAAAAAATCACTTTTTTTTTTTTTTTTTAGCACTCTTTGATGCATTGACAAGGGAAAAGAAGATTGAGATCATTTGCATGTCTGCATTCATATTTTGGCGATGTAGACGGCCACGACCGAGGCGCTGCGCCCTCAACATGCACTTTTAAAAGGAATAAATAGCCAAATCTCCCCGTTTTTGCTTCTTTATCCTGTTCAGCTCTCTTTTACTTTCTCCCTTTGCTCTTTTCTCGGTTTTTTTTTTTGTTGTTTGTTTTTTTCTCCCAATAAATCTGGACCGCGACTCTCGTGTCATGCTTGGCAAGATATTTCTGCTCCCAGAAGGGAAAAGAGACAAATTGCTACGCATGTTTGCAGGGAAGGTAAACTATCAGCTTCCGCCGAACGGATCGCTCTGAAATTTTGTATACATTGACTTGCGCGCTCAACGAACGCGTACGAAAAAATTGAGAGGAATTGGCCAGTCACATTCTACAAGCGCATGGAGGAATTGTCTAAAATGCTGAGCATTATAATCAAGACGATCTTAATGTCTATGAAACATTGCTGATTTAGAGCGTGTTTGGTACAAACAGATTGGAACCACCTGTGGTGTAAATGGACGGCCGTTTGGATCGTAGAAACGCGTCAAATCGCGCTTCGCAAAAATAAATTGACTTTTGAGATTGGCATTCATGCGGGGAGAGGGTTGGATGCCCACGAAACTTGGCATTTGTCGAGCTTATGCCTCCACTGTAATCTGCTTCAAATTTGTGACCATTTGCATGAGGGTGCCAGGTGAAACACCCCGAAAGACCCAATTTAACAGAAGGGCAATTAATATCGATCAGCTAGTCCCGATGACGAACCAAAATCAGTGTAGCGTGAAATGGCGGGCTAGAAACCTCGAATGGCACAACTTGCAAGGTGCCAAAAGGCATCGGCATCGGTGCGTGCCACACGCAAATCAAATTTTAGTCGTGGCGAGCGCCCAAACTAAAAATTGAAAAACATGCTGACGGAAGTCCTAAAAAAAAAAGGAAAAAAAGAAAAAAAACAGATTTTCCATGAATTCGACGCCATTTGCTATTGTTTATATGCTGAACATGTGTTTCCATGGTCACAGGTCCTCCTGACACCGGTTCAAAGAGCACGCTTTTTTTCGTAGTACAGAATGATGATATGATACAATATTTCAAAAAAAAGGCAGCAGGCGGAGGCAATAATAATAATTTGTAATGTACCTTTTTGTGTACTTGTTTTGCGTTTGTGATACTTCTTTTATAGACGTTCTAAGGGTGCTTGATGATTCTAAATTGCATTCTGTAATCCGAAATGCATGTCGAATTGCTGGATTTTATGCACTTATTGTTATCATAGCTATTTCCTCTCCCAATCTATTTTGCGGTTATTTTTGTTGCGTTTTATTCTAATACAATGCCTCAAAATCGCTTGATTCGTAATTCTGTTCCGCACTATCGATGTAAAATTTAATTTAGAATCGAATATAATAAATGTAGTATCTTACTGTATCGATCGCATAATTATTGGTAAAATAAAAAAAAGTCGTCCATGCACGTTTTGCCACCCATTGTAGTAACCCCTTTTGTAACGTGTTTGTTTGTGTTTTTTCGAGTTTGTTTTTCGTCTCCAATTCCTCCCACACAATTTGCAAGCGTGTTTAGCCATTGATAAAAAAATAACCAGACAAGAAAAAGTGGTTGAGAAAAGTAGTTCGGAAGAAAAGACGCCATGGAGGTGGAAAAATAAAAGAATAGAACGCAATGTATGATATGGAGATCGGTGGGCTGGATGGGAGGTTGTCAGCCCTGAGGAGCGAGAAACTAGATCGTGTCCATTTATTTTGTTCTGTCATCTTTGTCATGTGCCTACAGCAGCAATCGCACTACGCAATGCACAGTCAATTAGTAAGATTGGATGGTCTTGGTTTTCAAACCTTACATACTCAATCTCGCCTCCAGGTATGGCTCATCAGACACTTGACGAAGGCCTTCTAGAACAGCAGATTTTGCCGCGATGCGATTACCTTGCAAAATCTCGAAATCGACGCGCAGCGCCCAAAGGTGCTCTTCCCGAGGATGTCGCTGCAAGCACTGGCAGAGATGTAGTCTTTGAGTTGAAGGGTCGAGGCGGCCAAGACGCGCCAAATTGTTGGTAACATAGCTCGCTTCCTCAGTGAGGCGAGGAAATGGTGGTTGACCTTCAGCCATTTGGGATGTAAAAGGAAGAGGAATGGCAGCACAAGATGAAAATAGCAAAAAAAGAAAAAGACAAAAGAAACAAAAAAGGGCGTGCGATTGCCAAAATTTTATCATGAAAATGCTGGTCATTGAGGGACACAATTTGCATGAATCAGCCTTTCCCTACTTTGGTAAAATTTCTGGCTCATGTTTTGCGACAATGATGGCGTGCTAGGATAAGGGGTGAATGGCAACCACGCACGCCGTGGCCCCCCCTAGACATGCTCCAGTCCGTGTGAGAGCCATTACAGTACACCAGAAAAGCATACAAGAGAAGCTTGATTTGGCAGAAACAAGGCTCATGCGGCTGTGCACTACGCGCCGACGCCCCCCCCTCCCGCTAAAAATAGTAAGCCAAACCTTGTCCCTCGATGTCTTGCGTGATTTTATGCTCTTTTATTGCTGAAAAAGTAAATGAAAATGCAATGGTCGATGACGAGAGGCACGTTTCGGACATGAGCAGTGATGGAAGCTTGCCAGGGCTGCGATTGAGATGCAAATGGCTTTTTTATTCTGCTGATGGCGCACAGAATGCGATTTCCAGAGTAACCTGATCACTCGTGACGCGTCGTGCGGTCGTACTTGTTGGATGGGATGCGGATCTTGCTGTGCTGCACGTCCTGTCTCGACAATTGCGCCAATTGTAGGTCTTGCGTTTTTTGTGAGTGAAAACAGGGCCCTACAGAGCTTCAATAATGGGCTAGATAATACGGGGAGGGCTTGGGAGCGTCGAATTCAATATCCGACAGGCACGCGTCGATTGGGGATGCAGATGAATTTGGTGATGTGGATTCAACAATACTGTAGCGGCCGGTGCAGACGAGCTAGACGACGTGGACTCAGCAACAGCGGGGAATGCTGATGAACTTGCTTGGCTAACGTGGATTCAGCAATAGCAAAGTACCACTATATCGGTTTTCCCACTATATCCAGCATTTCAAAATTTCGCTGCGTATAAAAATCAAAAAATCGTCTCACTTTATCGGTATTTTGCAGGTGATTTTTATATCGGCAGGCCAAAATTCGAAAAAAGTTGAAACCGATATAGCGATACTCTACTGTAGCTGGGGGGTTTATGCTTTTTCTTTGCAAATTTTGCGTTGATTTCGATGCGGCTATTTTTGAGCGGGGTCGACCACGTAGATGGCGAGATGAATGCAAAATATGTAGTACAAATAGGATGTTTTTGGTATTTGAAGGTTCAAAAAAAATTGGGCAGACTCATCCGGAGCGCTAAATGATAGCTAACGTCGTAACGCGTCTTTTATCGGTGGGCAGGCAGGCTGTAAATTTTTTTCTATAGGCACAGCATGCCAGCAAAGTCCGAAAAACACGCTTTTCGTATTTCAAAAGGCAAATGATCACGATTTTGCGAAGCATAGCGCGCGACTGCATGCATTGAAAAGAAAACACGCTTCAAATTCTATCCACTGAGCTTCAAAATGCACGGATAAAACGCGATATTTGAAGTATGAATTCGTTGCTTTTGGTCAAATTGCAAATTTGATCCTTTACACTCATTTCTACGCATCGCATTGCTTCGTTTTGAGCAGCAAATCTGTTGCGAATTTCATCCTCTTCCTGATGAGCTTACTGCATCTGGAGAGACTCAAGCAAGGTGGTAATTTTTGATACACAAAGTTCAAAAGTTGCAATTTAAGTCCTTTGATATTTTGAATGCCATGATATCGATTTTTTTCTGGGCGTCGCAGACATGCAATGCTCTGTTGTGCGCAGCAAAAGGGTAGATTACGGTGTGTTATCTTGTATTCTGCAGATGAAAATGCCGTCAAGTGCAGCAGACACAAAAGCGCAAAAATAAAATATTCTGTCATATGGCCAGCAATTTTCGTGCCCTTTCCAGCCTCGTTTCAAACCGCAAAATGAAAACTGGCATAGTGTTCCTTGCTGTGCAGCGCGAGATCAAGGCAAGCAAACGAAAAAAAAGGCATAAAAATGGTTGGTTCTTTCCTAAACTTTTTTTCTGGGCGCTGTAGCGGTTTGCTGTAGGCGACAACATTGTCATATGCGCTGAACTCTTTGCAATGCGAAGCATTGCACGCAAATTGAATGAACAAAGAAAAAAACAAACGACATTTAATCATGCCAGTCGTGGTTTCTGCCATTGTGGCGTGCATGTGGACATATGCGCAAGCGAGATTTTTGCGCGTCTAGTCAAAGCCGCACGTCTGGCTTGTGTTTGATTGCACTGGGGAACCAGTAAAAGAGTGGATGCGTTAAAAAATCAAGAAAATGGGGGCGGTCCGCGCGCTGGCGCTTGTTGAAATTCCGCGTTTGTTCTTTTTTTGGGCATCGCGACAAGTGGATTCGGTGTTTCTTTTCTTTCTTCCTTGTTCCTTGCATGCGTTGCAAGCAGATTCGCAGCGGCTCAAGCTCTTTTAATTTGCATTTCTTGCGGTATGAATATAACGTTTAGTCATCTGTACAAACACACGGGATACCACACGCGGATCTCGCCCGACGGCAACTATGTGGCGAATGTGGTGGACAGTCGTCTGGTGATTCGCGATCATTCGCAGCAGCTGGTGGTGATGCACGTGTTTGAGACGGAGGGCGTCATTGATCAGATGGCATGGTCGCCAGACAGCCAATTCATTGCGACGCTGTGCTGCGAGCGCGCACGCGCACACATTTATAGCATCAGCGACACGTCATGGAAGGTCACGCTCGCGGATCGACGCTTTGGCATGCAGCACATGTGGTGGACGCCCGACAGCTGCGCCATCCTCATCTCGTCAGAATTGGAGGCAAGAGAAAAAAAAAAAAGAGGATGCAGAAGCACAAGGCGCGTGCTGATGCCCATCCCCCTTTTTTTTGATCGCGTAGCTTCAAGTGACGGCGTGGCTGTTCAAGCAAAAAGAGACAAAAGTGCTTGATTTTCCAAAATTCGCGTCGAGTGGCTGCTGTGCCAGCCCGGATGGCAAGTACTTGGCGGTGTTGATTCTCAGGGACGGCAGGGACATGATCGCACTGCTCAATGCCAAGTCGCTGCGACTCTTGCAGGTAAAGAAACCACTAGTTTTGACCTTGATGTGTTGCTCATGGAGATAAATTTCTTAGCGCATCGAGCTGGACACGGCCGACGCCGTGCACCTGTCGTGGTCCCCGGACAGCCAATTCATCGTGGCGTTTGACAATTGCCTAGATGTAAGTTGTGACGAGAAAACGATGCAAAAAGCTGATTTTTCTCGTTAGTACAAAGTGGTGGTGCACGATTTGGATGGTGTCCGTGTATGGGACTATAGTGCGAGCAACGATGGTCTAGGAATGAAGACATTGGCGTGGCATGGCCACTGGCTGGCGCTGGGAAGTTACGATGACAAGGTAAAAGAGAAATAAAAAAAAAACGACACGCTTTGGGCACGCGGCTGAAACGCGTCGTTTTTTTCTAGGTCCGACTGGTGCACAGCGGCACTTGGGCGGTCGGCGCGACGCTACATCATCCGACGCGAGTGCCACCGGGTAGCTCATTGGTAAGAAAACGCGCACAAAGTGATAAAACCAGCTCATTTTTTATTGTTTAGGTTGTCTATGAGGAATACGAGCTTCCCAATCATACGCAACGCCCATTGGAGACCTATGTGGATTGTAAGACACGAGTTGGCCATGCGTATTGGGTGAATTCACATCTTTTTTTTTTATTTGATGCGCGCCTAGTTCGTCACGCGATCAAGCGGCCGCTTCAGTTGCCGGCGGTCAGGCCAGACCCACTGCAAGTGCATCCGAAAAAAGGCATTGGTCAATGCCTGTTTTCACCGGATGGCGCGTATCTTGCAGTGATCCAAGGTACAACATGGGATTTTAAATGAAAAAGATCCGCACCACTGATCATTTCTTTCTCTTTTTTTAGATGGGATGCCGACTGTTGTGTGGCTGTGGGACTTGGCACTGGGCATATGTGTGCTTCTGACATATTTGCACCCCGTGAGGCACCTGGCATGGAGCCCCACACGCGCCGTGTTGGCCGTCGTCAGCGGCAACGACCACATTTACTTTGTATACCCCGAAACCAGCCATGCCAATCAAGCTGCTACGACTGCCGCCGCAGCACCGACCATCTCCCTAAGCGTGGAGCCCGTGCGACTGGCTGCAGGTACGCCAAAAATAATCAAAAAGCACGCGCACGTAGCCAAATGTGGTCACTGATCCATCTTTTCCCCCCCCTTTTTTTTCCATGATCAGGTCAATTGCCGGCACATCAGGTCCAATGGGCGCCGGATGGCCGCAGCCTTGTCATTCTCGATCCGCAAGTGTATTGCTTGGCATTGCTCTACATGGTCCAATAAAAAAAAAGATTTTGTACATACAGATGGGACAGAGAGAGAAAGCGCGAATTTATGTTATGGTACAATCAACAGCTGATCTAAATTTGGTACGCAAGGAGAGGCTGGGGGAATAAGGGGGAGGGGACACACTGAGAGAGAGAGAGAAAAAGAGGGGAATGCTAGCAATATGGAAAAAAAGATATGAATAGAACCCTCTGCGGAAAGGGAGAGGATGAATCAAGCGCAAGAGAGAGAGAGAGAGAGAGAGAAAAAGGAGGCTCAGGTTCCCTTTTCAAGGCTTTTAGGCGGTGGTGGAGGTTGCAACGGGCACATGACGGCATACGGGGCACGAATTGTGCGATTCGACGAGCCAGCGATCAACGCATTCGACGTGGAAGACGTGTCTGCACTTTAGGACGCGGACCTGATGCTTGGGAGCAAAATCGTCGAGGCACACGAGGCAGCGCTCTGTGCCTTGAAGGATGGCTTGCTTGGTAGCCTCGTCAGCCCACGCCTGGGCGGGCAATGCGGCGTCAATGGCCTGTTGTGTGGTGGTGACGGGCCGTGCAGGGCCAAGCAGGCTGGACAGCCAAAGCAATTCCTCGTACGTGGGCTCATCCGACAGGCGCGAAAGTGGCAATGCGTGATGCGGGCCGCTCCACACATAAATTAGCCATCGTCCGCCGGTGGTTGTGGTGTTTGTCGCTGTGGTATTGTGGCTGTGCGTGGACGATGCGGATGACGACGTTGTGGACGCGGAATCCGGGGCAATTGGATGATGGTGATGAGAATTGTTGTTATTCATATGTGTGCTGGACGCGGACGACGGGGCGAGAGTCTCGCGCAATGGCAACGACGTGGACGATGGATGATGCAACGCCACGGAGGAGGATGAAAACGAGGCATTGGAGGTGGATGGGTAGTGTGCCGCGGAGGATGGGATGGGCGGTGGCGGTGGTGCGCCATGGTCTTGGCGTGGGAGCGGGTGCGACGTGTGCGTGCGGCTGGACTGGAACGATAAGGGCATGGATTGGAGCGTGGCGAGCGACGACGATGTAGAAATGGCCGATTGAGGGCGGCGACGAAGATGTGGATGGTGTTGTTGTTGCTGTTGCTGCTGTTGTTGAAACAACACATGAGGTGGAGGTGGTGGCGGAGGCATTGGCATGTTCGTTGCCATTGATACGGGTGTGGGTGTTGTCGGCGACGAATAGGACGCATTGGGCGTGGTGGGTGGCGCGTCCGACGCATTGGTACGGTATCCCACGATCAAAATGGGCACGACCGACGGGCGATGTGTTTGATTCTGTGTATTTTGTGCATTTTGAGGATTTTGAGGCTGGTTTTGCTGCGAATGGTATGAATTTGTCGAATGCGAGGATGGCTGCGGCGATGGTTGGTGTGGATTGGAAGGCGGAGCGGGCGTGCGGAGCGGCATATGCATGTATCTGAAAAAGGAAGAGTTGTCGTGGATCTGGATGCCACCATTCTGCGCAAAGTGAGGATCGGCCTGTAGGCTAGGAATGGACGAGAGTACGGCGGCCGAGATCACGTCAGAGATCATTTGTGAGATATCGCTGGAATTGCTCATGGCCGATGTCGTGGACGCCGCGGAGCTGCCACCAGGATGCGGCTCCACATTGAGAAACGTCAGCGACGGGTGCGGCCCCGTGGCTGCTGCCGCCGCGTGCGTGGCAGCCATGGTCGCACGCCGCACAGATGAGCTCATGGAAGGCGGTGCCGCCGTATGGCCACGTCGCCCAAACCGCCCGCGTGCACGATGGCCAGGCAACCGCCGGGATAAACGACGAAAAAAAGACAGGGGTCTATTGGACGTCGAAGACGAGTGCAACGTCCGCGTCGACGCATTGTCATGACGCGACGTGGTCGATGCTGTTTGGCCCATAAAAGAGAGAAAAAGAAAAGAAAAAGGCCAAGGTAGAACAAAAAAAGATAAAAAAAAGGAGTGAACACAAAAAAAAAAAAAAAAAAAGTAGAAAGAAGAACATACATAAAATAAAAAAAAGGCGGGAGCTGCTCACACGACCTGCCATTCAAGCTCCGCTATCACGCTTTTGCGTCCAAGAGGGCGATGAAAAAGACGAAATCATGTGCCAATGACCCAATTGGCTACCCTTTTCCCCAACCTCAAAGGGTGAACCATGGAGACAAGACAAACTTCCATCCTCCATTGACAAAAAAAAAAAAAAAAAAAGTGCAAGGGGGGGGGGGAAATGGGGTCTGTCGTTCCAAAAAAAAAAAAAAAAAGTGCAAGGGTGAGGGGGAAATGGTGTCTGTCGTTCCATGCTCCTCCACCCTTGTTTCATCTTTTTTATTTTTTTTTTTTTTGTTTGTTTATAAGAGAGGTTTCCCTCGCCCTCTCAGATCTCCCCTTTCTCACCATGAACCCGCACCACGCGAACGCAATGCCATTTGCCTTTTTCAATCATGTTGCCAAAATTAAACTGAGCCGAGAAGGGGCGTTTTTTTCATTTTTTTTTTGTTTTTTTTTTAATTCAAGACATCATGGAGACGGCATCCATGGGTGCCTCTTGTGAGAGGATGGTGGGGGAGGTGTGATGTGTGTCTTGGGTTTCGTCCTTTTGCTGCAGGGCCAGCACCTGCTGACTGAGATCCATGCAGGCGGATTCCCAGCGTGATTTCTCTTCCCAAAGCTCGCGCAGCTTTTTGTACGCGAGGCCGCTCAGCACCTCAAAGTGGTCGCGTGTGTTGTCCAGGGTCGTTTGGAGGCGCATCCGCTGCTTGCGCTCCTCGGCCAATTGGCGCTCGAGCGATTCCAGTGTGAGTTGCATGGTCGCCGCATCATTGCCAGGCACAAAGGGCGGTGCCGGCATCAAGGTCTTTTCAAGATCGGTCGACGCCGGTGTCGCTGGCAATTCGGGTAATTGCGCCAATGGATCGTCGTCGTCGTCGTCGTCGTCGTCGTCATCGTCAATATTGTCGTTTTTGTCATTTTTGTCGTTTTCTTCGTTTTCGGGCCGATTCGACGTGTGTTGTTTTGGCGGATCGACGAGGGGGATGGGCATGGTTTGGACCTGGACGTGTCGCGCTTTTCCGAGTGGCGGGTTTTTTTCGTTTTCGACCATTTGCAATGTTTCTTCCTGCTGGAATGAGATGGTCAGGGCGCGGATGTGCTCATTGCCCAAGACCTTGGCCACGACATCGCTGGGGATCTCCTGGTCCGCGAGCCTGCAGCGTTCCAGGCGCTGCGTGAGGGCGGCCTCGATCACATCCATGTTATCCAGCTTGGCAAGCAAGGCTTGCTGCTGCAGGGCGCTTTCTTGTGGATTGACTGAAGCAGGATGCGTGGACGGAGGCGGTGGAGGCGATTGGTAAAAGGTGTCTGGGCGCATCATTGGCCGATGGCGCCCGCTCAATTGGCTCTTGATGCTGGCCGAGTGCCGCAGACTGCCGCTATACAGGCTCGATTCGCGTCGCTTGTGGCCCGGCAGCATGGGCGACGTGGGCAGAAGCGAATGCAGCGATTGGCCATCGGACGCGCCTGTGTTGGAAGCAGCAGAGGACGACGCAGGAGGAGGAGGCGGCATTTTTGGAATAATTTCAATGTAATTCTTGCGATGTACCGTGTACGCCGTCGAGGTCGCCGATGTCCCGCTCACCGTCGAATTTTGCAATGTCGTGTACGAAGCCATAGATGAATGCGCAGACGCGTTATTGTTGTTATTGTTGCCAGGCGGCGGCAATCGCTGATTTGGCCCATTTTGCGCATTCTTTGACCGCGTCCACGCGGCATTGCTCGTGCTCGTGGTCGTCGTATTATTGTTGTTGCTGGAAAAACCGCGCTTGCCCTTGCGCAGCTTGAAAAAATTCGTCGACGATGGCTCGCTGTGCCCTGCATGGCCACCATGGCCATTGTTACTATTGTTGTTATTGCGCTGAAACTCCTCGGGGCTCGTCGTCGAGAGGAATTCTGCAAGCGCCTGCGTGCCCGTCGTCTTTTTGCGCCGCGGCTTGGCATTCAGCTCCGTCAATTCGTCATTCAGCTCGTCATCCTCGTAGTAGCTCATGATCCGAGCATCCTTGGGCTCAAACGCATTCTTATGAGGCATCGCGTGCAAAATAAATTTGGAATTAAAAAAAATGAAAAAAAGAGAAAAATAAAAAAGAGATGGAGACAAAAAAAAAAAAAAATAGGGAGACCTTTCTTGGGTTTGCGCGAGAACTGCAACACAAGAAAAAAAAAAAGGGCCAACTTGCATTGTCACACAACAACCCTCCTTGTCGCTTGTCAGGTCCAAAGGAGGCAACCTTGTATCACCACGTAAATAGCCTCATCAACGCAGCTGGACCATCGCCAGAAAACAAAGAAAATCAGGGGGGGGGAACCAGGGGAGGGATGCTCACCGAGGGCAAACATCCAACAAAAAAAAAACAGGGAGAAACGCGCACCATGCAAGGGGAATAGCGTTGAAATGGAGCATGATAGCCGGATCAAGAGGGAGAAAAATGTGAAAAAAAGTATCACACACCCTACCCTTCTTGAGCGCGCGAGAGACACGAGCAATTGCCCCCCTGGACCTCCATGCGTTCCAAAAGGTCGCCATGCGTTCCAAAACGTCGCTGATCGGCAAACAAATCACGCTAATTGACGCCTGATCTCGCAACGGGCGCTTGGTCCACAAATGGGTGAAAAGAACACCTGACGCCAAAAGTATGAAAATGAATCCTCCACACGGTCAATTGGGGTGCGTTTCTTTTTCTGCGATACTTTTTTATTTATTTATAATTTAAATCACGGCGAGGCGGCCGATGCAGACGGCGGTGGTGTGGCTGCGGTGGCTGCGGTGGCCGTTGCATCGTTGCTGACGCCCGGCTCGTCGTCGCCATGTTCTTCGCCCTCGAGCCACTTGGCATACCGCTCGAGACGCTCCTTTTCGGCCTGCTCGTCCTCCGCCGAATTGCCTCCGGACTTTTGATACTTGGTCTTGCCATCGTAAATCTCGGCGCTGATCTGCTTGCCCGCAAAATATCGATTGTTCATCATCTAAAAGAAAAAAAAGTCAGCATGACGCGTCATGCAGATACAATCGCGACGCGTCCCACGTGTCTCTTTACCAGCACACACGCCTTGGCCACCTTGGGCTCTGCAAAGCGCACAGAAATGATGCCGCCAGGCGATTTCTAAAAAAAAAAAAAAAAAAACAAAAAATCATTAGAAAAATTGGATATTGCACCGGAAAACGCGCTTACGTCGTAAAGAATCACATTTGTCACCTCGCCAAGACGCTCGCACTCCTCGCGCACATCTTCCTTGAGCTCCAGCAGCAACGTAGGCTCGTCCTATCAAGGAAAAAAATGAAAGGGGAATGAGCACGGTCATGAAGCGTCTTTCACGCTTTTTTTTTTTTTTTTTTTGGGGTAGGTAAGCCGTACATCCAATTCCTTTTGTGTGTACATGTTCTTGAGAATGACAATCTTGGCAAACTTTTCGCTCTTTTTGCCTGTCTCTTCCTCGACCCAATCGAGCTTTCTAAAATGGGGCGACGCGCGTGAATGAGCAAAAAATTATAAAGTCGGAGGTAAGCCGTACATCCAATTCCTTTTGTGTGTACATGTTCTTGAGAATGACAATCTTGGCAAACTTTTCGCTCTTTTTGCCTGTCTCTTCCTCGACCCAATCGAGCTTTCTAAAATGGGGCGACGCGCGTGAATGAGCAAAAAATTATAAAGTCGGCGCTTTTGCTATTTGTTTTTTTTTTTACCGGTTCAGCTGATGCAGCTTCTTCTTGGCCCTTGACTTGGGTGGCTGCTTGGGTTTGGTTGCGTCTGACGGCTGCTTTTCCTTGAACGTGGCCTATAAAAACGCGTGTTGGAAACAATCCTTATGGACATCCCCTCTCGTCTTGTTTCAATCACTCACCTTTTCCACATGAATCACCGACGACGCGTCGCCCAGGCGCAGCTCGCAGTCGTTCAGCAATTGGATCGCAAGCGCAATCGATTCCTCGCGGAAAAACGTGACAAGCCCGTCGCCCTGCAGCTCGCCTTCCTTGTTGCGGTACAATTTGATCTTGGGCTCGCCTATGGAATAATAATAAAAAAAAAAGACGCGTCAAATGATCCGCATTGACGCGACAGGGCTATTTTTACCAGTGTCAAGGTCCTCCATGATCACACCGCACTTAGAAAACGTGTCGCGCAGCTCGTGAATCGTCACATCGGCAGGAAGCCCAGACACATAAACAGATGTGTTCTTGACCTCCTTTTTCGGCTTCTTGCTGGGCTCCTCGGTCGCCTAAAAAGCGCGGTCAAAAATGGGAAAAAAAAAAGAAGCAAAATTGCCGCAGGCCCGCAAAAAAAAAAAAGCTTACTTTTTGCTCGTCGTAGGTATACACACGCTTCTTCTTCTTCTTGTCAGACAGGTCCACGGCCGGTGCCAGCTCGTCCACGCCCTCCACCGCATACGCAGACTGCTGCTGCGCAATAAGCTCCTCATTGTACTAGTAATAAAAAAACAATTGAGCACACCTCGCCCGTGCGCGATCTTGCCGTCGCCGCTTCTCGTGACGTTTTTTTTTACCATGGGGAACCACGCATTCAGATGGTCGTCATACTCGAATTCAACCCCGTCGTCGCCTTTGTAAGACCATTTGCCCGTCTGTTCATTTTTACTCATGCGCGGATCGGACTCAAAGTCCTCCTTTTTGATCGAAGGTCCATTCATCTGTCGTGAAAAGCAAAAAATAAAAAAAAAGAGCGGCAAAAGAAAGAAAAAAGGGCGCCTAAATTCATGCGCAGAGCCTCGCTCTTAATTTTGCGCTAATGCGCGCCCAAAGAGTGAGCCCAATTCCTATGCAAATCGATGCTCTGGAACAAGATCAGAGCAAGAACGCGTAAGAGATGTATTTAGAGCCAGAAACGCGTTGGGAGAGGCGAATTTTTGCTGTCAAAACGGCAAAATGCAAGTAAAATGCGAATTTGGCCGCATCGTTTGCGCTCTACTGACAGCCCAATTGCTACATTCTGAACGGCGTGCACGACGAAGATAGCATGGTGCCCGATTTCACGGCGGAGGCGCGAGTGAATGACACGCGTAAACGAAAAAACTGCTTTAAATTCAAATCGGCCAATGTGTCGCCAACAACAGACTGCACTAGCCCGCGACGCGTCGCAACGCGATCTTGCCGAGCTCCTACATCAAAGTGAAATCAAACTTGTTAATGTCAAAAGAACGTGGGACCGCGCAACACGCAAATCAATTTTTTTCGTGTGTCGAGGTCCAAAACCAAAATCGAAAAACGAGGTCCTCAGAATTACGCCAAACTTACACACAAGAACAATCGCAAGGAGAAATCAACGAAAATAGCAAAAAAAATAGGGTAGTCCATCAGCTGCATCACGAGCAATGCCCGATTTTCAATTTTATTTCAACCACAAATTGCACGGGAAGAACGCGTCCGTAAACCCGCACCGACGCGTCTACTAGCAAGAAGCACGCCAGGAGCATGTATTTGACTAGGAGCAGACGCGCGCCACTCGACGACTGACGTGCATTTTCACGCGTGGAAAAGTTACTATGGTTCTCAATCCGCGTCAAAATGGCCCAAAATATCACTTTTTTCATTGATCATTGGTGGTCACGTGTGTAGCGAGCCATGCTCTTTTCAATGATACCACTTTCAACTCGCTGCGGCGAAAACTCGTAGAGTTTACCTTGGTATGAAAAATCGCAGCTTTTCGTGAATTACACGACAACCAGCCAATGGACCTCAGGTTTTTTATGTCTTTTGTCCGTGAAGATATCCTGCTTACCATAGGGTTGAATGGTGTGGCGATGTGATGACCTAAATTTCGTCGTTTTCAAATCCTCGATTGCACCCCTTGGAAAAATCGCGATTTTGAAAATCGGCCATGGCGAGCCATCCAGTGGAGGCATCGGTCTCTGAGTGGGCTTTTTCGAACGACAGGGCTTGGAATTATTCGTTCAGCGGACAGATGGCCGTGTTGCTTGAGAGTTTATCGGCACACCATTAATTAAAGGTGAAAAAACGCTCGCAGTTATAATATTTCTCGATGGCAGCCGGTAGAAACGACGTCTATTAGTTTTTATTCGTGCGGTCCAGTGCAAGGGAGCTCGTGTGTGCAAAAGACATTTAGGACACGCACTAAAGTAGCCGCCAAAAATGAAAAAAGGACGAAATTGGCTTGCAATCCATTGCAAAGACGCGTCAACCCCGATGGCGAACTATGATTTTTTTCATTCTACAGAGAGACCAAGAGGTATATTCTTCTGTGCAAGTTCTGTGATATAAAAATGGTTTGCTGATGGCAAGCAAAAACGAAAAAAAGAGAAAAAAAAAAACTTCAAATGCCTATGCCCAGGACCAAATGGAACCCCGCGACACGATAGAGGAGTGTGGTCATGTGGCCCCCTGAAGCACCAGGCGCCGACAGAAACAGTAAGAGCGGGTGCAACGCTGTCGTGCGTGCTGATTGGCCAAACTCAGACGACGCAGTTGCACGCATGATAGCACTGTGAAGCGCAGCAGGTTCAAATAAATTGAAAAGGCGCAAAAAGAACCCTTGGCAAGAGACGGCAAAGCAACCATCCTGGTGGTGGATGACTTTAAGGCTCATTGGGATGATTTTGCTTGTTCAGGGATCATGCGTGGAAGGAAAATGACCAAAAGGACGATCTGGGGAAGGGGGGTGGGCGGCATTGCTGATCACGCTATGGTGGTTGGCACTCCGCATTTTGTCAAACTCAAAGGTTCATGGCCTGACCCCCCTTTTTTTTTCTCGTCTTCTTTATCTTTTTTTTTTTTTTTTTATTTTTTTCTTTTTGTAACCGACTTGCTCCCTTTGCTTCCTCTTTTTCCTTTAACCCTGCTGCTCGCTCTCTTTGCCGTTTCCTTTGGTGACACGCCCGTTTCACCTGCTCGACCACTCTCACGCGTCGTTCCTTGTCTTTTTTACCACCCTTTTACCCACTTTTTTATTATACACCCTTTTTACTCGTCGTCATTCCAGGTAAGGTTTGGGTCCTTGTCGTGAGAAACCCGACGCTCTTTGGTCTTCAATATTCTGTGAACCTTGCTGACCGAGCCCCTATTGCCTTTGTATTATTGTGTTCTCTTTGTCCTAGTTATGAGCAGCTCAGAGGCAACGCCGACGCCCACGACGCCCGCGACGCAAGCGACCGTGGCCAGCACATCGTCGATGGATTCCCAAGTGCCTGAGGACGACTCGGACATGGGCAGCTCGTTTGACGATATGGATTATTGGGCGCAGCGATGCTCCATCTGCTTTGACGCGCCATTGGACCTGTGCCTCGACTTTTGCAGAGACCAGTATTGCATTAGCTGCTTCCAGAGGTACGGAAAATACACCTAAAAAAAAAAATGAAACACCACATACACACACAAAAAACATACACACACAAAAAAAGTAAAAAAAATGACAAAATTCGGACTCATGGGGTGTTTTTGCTCTTTTGATAGGTATGTGACCGAGGTCGTCAAGTCATCGTGGGGCTTGAGCGTGACCAAAGTCAAGTGCCCCGTGTGTCAAGAGCTCATCCCGCAGGCCGAATGGAGCCAATACGTGTCGAAAGCCGTCGTCGATCAGTACAATAAATACAATCAACCCTATCGCGCATTCAGCCGTTGCTGCCCGGCTTGCGAACACGAAGCCATTCCGTGCGACGAGCTACTCCGACCAAAAAAACAGTAAGTTGCCCCATTCGTCAAAAAAAAAAAAAAAAGTGGCCATTCGCTCATTACGCCTCGTTTTTATTTTTCTTGTTTTTAGGCACACGCGACACCTGCACGAGACAATCGATAAGCTGGCACATACCTGCGGCAGATTGGTGCCTGAGCATCACCAGGAACACCATGAAATGCTGGAAGAAATGCTGCAGCTGTTGCACACAGACGTGTGGTCTCATACCAAGCTTCTTGAATTGTACAAAGGTGCCATGGACCTTGCCAAGGCCATTGAGCAATACCATCATGACAATAGCCTCAGCATGCCCGTCACGGCCTACGACGTCTCGCGCGAGTTCCTTGTCATTGAAATGGCACCAGAAACATGGAAACAGCTTCAATTCATGCACATTGGCTACTTTCCAACCACCACATGGTAAAAAAAAAAATGAGGAAGCGAGCGCATCTGGCATTGACACATTCTTTTTGTATTGAGTAGCATGCACTGCCAGCTCGACTTCTGCCTTCAATGCGGCTTTGAGACGCATCCAGGCGTGTCGTGCGAGGAACACATGAAGCAATTGACAAATACAAACGATGACACGCGCCGCACTGTCGAATGGCAGCTAAAGCACAGGTAAAAATAAAAAATAAAAAAAAAATAAAAAAAGGAGGGGAGGAGCACGCGCTCAGTTTTGCTGATTTCCTTTAAATAGTCGTCGATGCCCGAGCTGCTCGATCATGATCAATAGAGATGAGGGTTGTAACAAGGTCGATTGCTCGCTTTGCGGCTTTGTGTTCTGCTGGTCGTGCCGCGCGCCATGGTCGGACGTAAGAAAAGACACGAAATTGCTTTTTTTACGCGTGCCCCTCATGTTTTTTCACTTTTTTTTCTTAGAAATGCGGCTTTTACCATTGTGCACAGTCTGGTGACGCGGAAGACAAGCGGCTCATAGATGAAACCAATGTAATTGCAAAAGAGGCAGGGGCACTATGCGTCATTGTTTGTTGATTTGACGCTATTTTTTCTTCTTTTTGCCGCAGACCGAGCTTGGTGTGCCTGACATCTCGACAATCCAAGCCAGAATGTCTTTGGACATCCATAGACCCATCAACTAGCACCCTATATTTTTCTTTCCCCTGCTCGTTGTCTGGTCACGTCGTTTCACGCGTGGCGGCCCATTTTTCTTCCCCCCCCCCACCCCCATCCACATTATGTTTCTGTCCCTTTTTCACCACATCCCCCCTGTTTTCCCCCCTTGTCTCATTTTATATTTTTACACGTCCCCCCTTCTCTCACATTCATACGTAAATGTTGAAATCATGAACGTTTGTGCAGCATTTGGCCATGGGGAGAGCAAAAAAAGGGTCGTTTTGTGTGTGTGCGCAGTAGGCGCGACTGCCTTTTCCGGCCATTTTGTGCAACCGGGCAGCGGTCTTTTTTTTTCCATGGTGGCCCAAGATTGTGGTCAAAAAGAAACCGAGAGGGGTCCATGCCCAATTTTTCCGGCTCTTTTCACTTGTTTTTCACGCTTTGTCCTTCATGTCGACCAAAGCCAAGCAGCTGGCCAAGGAAATAGACCATGCGCGGTGCAAGGGGCTATGGCAAAACGTGCCCGAGCTTGCCAGGCGCTACAAAAAGCACTCAAACGATGTTGGTAAGCGCCTGTTTATTGCCAAGGAAGGGCCAAATACAGGGCTAAACAGCGTTTTTTTATTTTTTTTATTTTCTGTATAGCCTTGGAGCAGACGGTGCTCGTGGAGACGGCGTTGCAGAACCTTGTGAACAATAATATCAATCCGTCAGACTCGTCCATTTATAGCCACGATGCCCCACACTCTGCAACTATGCGCCCGCGTCTAAACATGGACCAAGTCAAGCCTTTTATCGACCAGCTGGACGCCATTGCCACCGCGCAGCTTCTCGACCGAGAGGTACACGCCGAAAAAAAAAATCATCAGGACATCGAGCTCACCTCATCTTTTAAAAGGTTGTCAAGGCACGATGCTACTTTGAAGTGGGTGAATATGATCTTGTGCTGCAGAGCACGCAAGAATTGGTCTCGGACGTCCATGCAAAGGGCTACACGTGGATTATGCAGCTGCAAGCGCTGGTCCTCAAAGGTAAAAAAGATGCGCAAAACATACGCGTCAAAACAGCCTAATTGACTCCATTTTATAGCCATTTCTTACGAATCGATGCATGACACGGTCAAAGCGCTTGCCGCCTACCAACAGATGGCCACGTTGCTGGAGCACGCGACCGAAACGACGGATCGCACGCTCGTGGACTGGGCAGAGGAGGGCCTGTACCGCGGATCGCTGCTGTTTTTGAATCAAAGGTAATTCCATTCATGCGAACTCGTGTCGCGTCACGCGTCACGCCGTCCATGGCGCGGGTTCTGACGCGCTTTTGCATATTTCTTTGAGTTAGACACAACAGCAAAATCACAACAGAACAGGTGCTGCAGATCTTGCGTCTGTATCAAAAATTCACGTCCTCACAGCCGACGCATTGGCGCATCCACAAGCGTGAGATCATTTCCAAATACTCGCTTGCGTTCCTTTCCTACTGCTTCAAACGCCACGAGTATGTGCCGCCACCACTCGGTGACAATTCCGTGCAAATGTCGGCGTAAGTATCCTTTTTTTTTTCTCTTTTTTTTTCTTTTTGACTTGTGCGCCCTCTGACCCCTCCATGTTTCAGCGACGACTTTGCTGCTTATCGCCACGACATGTTTGTCTCGGAAATGATGCAATTGTACGCGCTGTACGAGAAATTGGTCTATGGGATGGTGTCTTTTCCCTCTGCAGGCAACGTCAATACTATTTTGCTCGATTTGGTGGATCGCATGGCCGAAGATTTGCACATGATTGGCAATCCGGCACCAGAGCTGCGCAACTACTTGGAGGTAAGGGCGGGAAAAAAAGAAGAAGAAAAAAAGAAGAAAAGGAAAAAAACGCACTTCACAACAGATTTCCTGATTTTTTTTCTCAAAAAATAGACTTTGACGCGCGCGACACAGAGGACGTTCAATTCGTCAAAGATCACGCGTCACCTGTTCAACACGCTGTACCTGCTCGGTGAGTTCAAAGAGGCGGACCACGCATTGTCGTCGTATTTGTACTTGGTCGGGTTGCAATCGCAAGCGACAAAGGACGCGTCGGACACGGGGGATGCGATCACGCTGGATGCACAGGGCCGTCTGACGCCGCTGCCTTGCCCCGACGAGGAGGTGCTGCGCCAGCTCGCGCACGACGCAGTGCCCGACCTGCCGATTGTGGTTTCATCATCGTCATCGACCGCCACCGCCAACACCACGGCGTCCGCGACGCTGCACCAGCGCCGCCCGAGCACTATTGCCGCGCACCGCACCGACGACAAGGAACCTGTGGAAACGATCCTCCACGTCCTCAATCGCGGCATGCGCATGTACGACAAGTATGTCAACAAGGGCGTCCATGCCGTCGAACTCGCCAATCTCGCCAAAATCGTCCTGGAAGTCGCCGGCATTGCACGCGTTGGCCATGCACTCGCCGCACAGGTCTACCGCAACATCGGCGCAGCCTATGGCGTCCTTGCCAGACATAGTAAGCCAAGAAAAATGGAAAAAGAGAAAAAAAAAAAAAAGGAAAAATGAGGCTCAATTGCTGTTTTTTGACAATTTTTTTTGTCTTAGCGGTGGACCCGACGCAGCGACCTATTCACCACGAAGCGGCGATCCAGTATTTGCAGCAGGCGCTGCAGCTCGATGAACACGCTTGGGAGACTCATTATCATCTTGGCAAGCAATACGCCGACATGCGCGATATTTCGTCGGCCATGAGTGCGGTGGCGCGGTGCCTGGAGTTGAACACGAGCTTTCTGCCTGCGTGGCACCTGCTCGTGCTGTTGTACTCGTGCCCTGGGCAGGACAATCTGGGCAAAGCGCTGGCAACGTGCGAATTGGGCCTCCAAGAGGCAAAACGACAGCAATTGCCCGAGACCGACGACGCAGAGGACTATTACCACCTGATCATGCTCAAGATGACGCATACGCGCCTCGTCGAGCTTGTCCACGGCAGTGACCACGCACTCAGTTGCCAAGAAGACCTGTTCACCATGTATGGCCGCCTTGTCCTCATGGACCCCGACGTTGATTCCGCGGCCAATGGCTCGACAACGTCCACTTCCGCTGCAGGCTCGTCATCCGCCAACATGACCACCGCGACTGCACCTGCTGCGGCGCCAAACACAGCAACGGCCAATCTTGCGGCGACCGCCAATGGGTCGTTGCCCGCCATGGGCACGCCCAGCATGCCATCCCAGCGCGAATTGGTCATTTCAGGGTCTCTAGGCAACCTCGCCGAGGCGTCGCCTGGCGGGTCCAGCGTCCTGCTGCCAAACACATCGACCGCGTCGCTCGATCGCCTGCAGCAGCGGAAACCAAAAC
Source organism: Gongronella sp. w5 (assembly GCA_001650995.1). Lineage (NCBI taxonomy): Eukaryota > Fungi > Mucoromycota > Mucoromycetes > Mucorales > Cunninghamellaceae > Gongronella > Gongronella sp. w5. Next base: position 412,952 of record KV441884.1, read on the forward strand.
ACCACCTCGCCATGCTCCTCTCTAGCCGCCACTATCAGCAATCCAAGTCAACAAAAAAGGGTACAAGCAAACTCAAGAGCCTGCTGCAAAAGCGCAAATCAAAACTTGGCATGTCACACGGTAAGCAAAATTAGAAAAATTACATTTTTACTCGACCAGAGCGCGTCTTTCTCCAGAAAAAGCGCGTCATCGGCCTCTTTCAAGGGACAAGAGCACGTCCGTGTCAAGAAAGACGCGCTTTTCTCGAGAAAAGAGGCGCGTCTTTGTTAAAAAAGGCGCATTTTTTGAAAAAGAGAACAAAGGTGCCACTTTTTCTCGAGAAAAGCGCGTCTTTCTCGAGACGCACAGCTTGTCTTTTTTGAGATATACAGTGCTTGACGAGCAAAAACGTGTCGCACGCAAGAAAAAGTAAATCTCACCACCTGTCTTCTTTTTTTAGGAAACAATACATCGCGGACATCGATCCAGAGCGTGGGCTACTCAATCACGAGCACGCGGTCGCTGTACCCGCCTGATTTGGCGGCGGGCAAGTCGACATGGACGTGGTTGCGTCGCAAGCGGATGTACAATGTGCTGTGTTTGCTGTGGTTGCAGGCCGCGCAGCTGTTTCTTCGGCAGGACCGGCTGGACGAGGCACTAAAGGCAATTGAAGAGGCCGAAAAGGTGAACTGGACGAGCGAGGCCCAGGTGTGGTGCCTTTTGGGCCAGGTGCACTTGCGGCTGGGGCAGCATGAAGACGCCACGGACGCCTTCCGAAAAGGGATAGTGGCGGATGCATTGGACATGGATTGCCGACTGTGGCTCGCCAAGACGTATATGGAAAGAGACCAGATGGCCATGGCCGAGGGTCTATTGGATACCATCACACAAGGCACTGGCTGGGACTCGGCAGACGCCTGGTATTGCCCCCTATTTTTTTTTTTTTTTCTGTCCAACGACTCAATGCCTCTTTTTTTTTCTTCTTCAGGTTCTGCCTTGGTGACATTTATAGCTCCTCGCAACGGATCGGCCAGGGAAAAAAGTGTTTGTTTTATGCCTTAGAATTAGACGAAACGCAGCCTGTGCAGCCTTTCAACTTGTTGCCCTCTTGTACTTGATAAAAAAAATAAGCATTCAAATCAACCCCTAGGCAAGATTCCAATGTCAATCGTCAGAGTAAAAAAAAAAAAAGATAGCAGGAGAAATCTTCTGTTCCGCATTTCACAACAGTGACCTGCATAACGAACCCATCCGCTATCCTTTGTCGTTGTATGCAGTGAGAATCATTGGCACCAAGTTCACATTTTACAAAACAATAATCACGCATGCATACATGGCTCAATGTCATAGCGGTCTTCTTCCGAACGATGACGTGTCATTGATTATCATGCGTTATCCAGCACAAGCAGAGCGTGAGTCTGACATGTCGAGAGCATTAACCGCATGGGACTTCTGCATCCAAGACGATCGTGTGATGATCCTGAAGACGCTTGAATCGTTACGAAAATTATGGCTGTAATCGCTTTAAAACAATAGCGATATGTCTAATTTTCACTTAAAGCATGAGTGTTGAGTGGAATAACACAGACTTGTTGTATAAATGTGTAAGTAAAAAAAAAAAAAAACTAAAAAGAAAGAAAAAAAATGAGATGCAGCAAAGGAAGGGAGGCCTGGGGGGTGTGGGCGTGGTTGTGCATGAGGCGATTGACGGGTTGCTTGCTTGGATTGGGACGATAGCTGCGTGGAGGCAAGGCAATTAACAAGCCCATGGCAAATGGCGTGAGGTCGGGGGGGGGGAACGAGGAAACACGCCGTTTTTCTTTCCATCGGGCCATCCAGCGAAGCAATTGTGTGGCCACTAGCCATTTGCGACGACCCTGTGGGCTTGTGTCACGTTGGGCGGGAAAGAGGCGCCGCACTTCCCTCTCTCTCGCCTTTTTGCAATGAGGAAAAAAATAGAAACAGTTAAAAAAAATTAGAACGTGGCCCGCCTTTTTGTGCTTGGCATGAAACAATGGAGCTGCAGACCGCAAATGAGCATTTCCCCTTTTTTTTCTTTATTTTTTTTCCTTTCTGTTCATCAATGGAGCCCCATGGATAGGGAAATCAAGCCACTAGCGTGGTAAAAGAATGAAAAAAGTGGCGGCGGGGCCGCTGATCACTTTTTTCCCATATGAAAGGCAAAAACAAAAAAAAAAAAAAATTGCGAGGGGCACAGGGCTATGCCTGTTTGGGATGCAAAAAGGATGGGCATCGACGCTTGAGTGGACGAGCCGCGCAAAGGGCGATTCATTTTCATTGGACAAGAGCGGTGGATTTGAAAGAGTGAAGAAAAAGGCACATTTCAATCATTTGGGCAAAAAGGTCCGCCCGCCCGTGTCGCTGCCAAAAAAACTTTATTAGCTGCTGCCGTTTTTAATTTTTTTTGCCCTTTTTTCCTTCTCTTTGTCTACTTTTTCCCTCTTTTTTTTCTTTTTGGTCCTTTGACGTCGCTTCGCCTCGCCCCTCCTTTTGCGCTCTTTTGCACTCCCCGTTCCACTCTTTTTCTTTCCGCCCTGTCTCTTTTGTGTGTCGTGCTCTGTCGCAGCTCATAGATAGGATGGCTCCTCCTCTTGCCCCTTCCTCGACGCCGACCCTCAACAACGGCGTGGCCTACTCGCAAAAGCATGCTTTCCGTCGCGGATCCAGCACGCTGCTCGCCTACAATAGCAGCCCGCGGCTTCCTTTGGCCGCTACCGCGTCGCCTTTTAGCAAATACGATAAGAAATGGCGCTGGTGGCATCTGCTATCGCTGTGTTTGATTCTCGTCGGCCTTGCTGAAGCGATCGCCCTACTGCTCAGCTATCATTGGCTCCATGAGCTGCCTCCCCCCATTCGCATCTGTAAGAAAACAATCAAAAAACCACGCTTTTTGTCTTCTTTTTTTCTTTTTTTTTTTTTTTTTTGCGCGCGGCTAATATCATGGATGATGGAATTGGACCTTTTTTACTCATTGCTTTTGCCCCTTTCCCCCCCTTCTTTTTTTTCGCAGCGGTGCGTCAATTTCCGTCGATCCCTTACCAGCATTTTGATATGGCGAGCTCGACAACGGCGCGTGCGGTGCTTGCCAAGGGCGCGACAGTGTACCACGTGACCAAAGAATTCGGCCCTGCCACGCTAGGTTGGATGATGGAATTGGACCTTTTTTACTCATTGCTTTTGCCCCTTTCCCCCCCTTCTTTTTTTTCGCAGCGGTGCGTCAATTTCCGTCGATCCCTTACCAGCATTTTGATATGGCGAGCTCGACAACGGCGCGTGCGGTGCTTGCCAAGGGCGCGACAGTGTACCACGTGACCAAAGAATTCGGCCCTGCCACGCTAGGTGGGCTCGGGTCCGTGGTGACATCGCTGGCGAGCGCGCAGCAGCATAGTGGGCACGCCGAAGTGGCGGTGGTGATGCCGTATTACTCGTTTCTCAAGAATAAGCACGACATGGACCGCGTTGTGGATCTTGTGATGGATTTGCGCGACAAGCAGGGCAATCTTGTGCCCATTGAGTTCCGTGTGTGGAAGATGATGTATGTGTTTGACCCGCCTGCGCCCGCCACACCTGTCAATGAAACATTGGCCAATGGCACTGTCATTTCTGTCACCCCAACCACCGTCATCCCACACAATGCACGTGTCCCCGTCTATCTCATCGGCCCCGGCAATCGCAATCCATTCAGCCAGGCATTCCGATGCCGCAATAATCTGCAAATCTATAGCTCGCCGCGCGGCTTGCCCCAGGAATGGCGCGACCAGTACTTTGCAAAGGCCGCAGCGCACTTTTTGACGCACCAGGCAACCGCCATTGACGAGGAATCGCTGTTTGCCCCATTGCTGCGCTCCCCGCCCCATATTGACGTGATCCACGTCCACGGCGCGACAAATGCCTTTGTCGCCAAATGGCTCGACGACCGGCGCCGCAACAATGAATTGGGTGCGACGCCGCCCTCCATTGTCTACACGATGCACGATTATCTGGACGAATTGCAGTACACAAACACCGTCGGCAACGTTTTAAAGTTTTTGGACAATGACACGATGGTGCACCGCGACGATGCCGCCTATATCCATGGCGACAGGCTGTTCATGAGCAGTATCGGCATCCAGCGTGCCGACATGGTCACCTTTGTCAGTCGCACCATGGCCGCAGACATGGTCCAAGGATCACTCGACTTTTACCTCAAGGAATTGATCATGGACCAGCTGCTGCAAAAGGCCCAGCGCCATCGCTTCTTTGGTATCAGCAATGGCCTTGATTTCAGGCACATCAATCCCTTCCAATTCGACAAACTCGTCTCGCGCAAACTGCAGTTCCCTGAATATGCGCGCAATCTTTTAAATGACAATAGCAATGTCACCATCACGCGCCTCACAGCCGTCCACCCGTCGTCCATGTCGTCATCAACCTCGGAAAAGGCCACCATTCCCCCCATGGTGTGGAAAATGTCCGCGGCACCCAATGATTTCGTGGCAACAGCCAAGGACCGCGCCAAACGCTTCCTTGTGCGCCGCAAACTGCTTGCCCAGGAAGACCTGAAAAAGCCGTTGGTGCTGTTTGTGGGCCGGTTCCAATACAACAAGGGGCTCGCGTGGTTCGAGGCCGCCGTCGAGCAATTTGTCCAGCAAAACATGACGTTTGTGATTCTTGGCCAGGAAAACAACTACCCACTGGCTAAATTGGAGCAATTGCAAGCGCGGTACCCTGCACACGTGCATTTGCTGTCAACGCCCAAGGAGCACAGGCAATGGTCCATCTTTTGTCGCGCAGCCGCCGACTTTGTATTTGTCCCGAGCCAGACAGAGTCGTTTGGTCTTGTTGCTGCCGAGGGCATGATGTTTGGCGCAGGCGTCATTTCCACAGGTGTGGGTGGGTTGCAGGAATTCTTGATTGACCGGCCGGCGTTGCAATTGGACGACGCGACACGCGTGCCATTGGACCCGCAGCCACGCGCCATCCAGCTGCGCCGCAACAAACAGACAAAGGAGCCCACTGTCACATCACATGAAGCGTACAATGCCTACTTGTTCCAAGACGCCACAACCTTGGCCACGGCCATCCGCGATGCCGCCATGGACTACAAGCGCCTGCTCGCCAGCAAGGCCTTGCGTGAGGAGTACGTGCTGCGCATGATGTCCCACGCAATGGCTCTCAATTGGGACCGCCACGGCCGCGGACCCTTGCACGAATACCAGCACGTCTACGCCATGGCACTGCGCTATCGCCATCTGCCCGAATCACGCCGACACGAGATTGAGGAGCAACAATCCCTCCTTCAGAGACTCTACGCGTCCACACACAATGGGGGCAGCAGCAAACCGGTTTAGAGCTTTTCCATTTTTTTTTTGTTTTTTTTTGCACTTTTGCCCCCCCCCCAGATTCCCCTCTTTTTTTTTTTTTGCATGTCTCCTTGTTTGTGTGTATTGATCTTGTCTCTGTAGTTGTCTCTCTCTCTCTCTCTCCCTTTTTGCATACCTGTTTTTTAGCCTGAAAATAAAATATTTATAATACGCTCCCCCTTTTTTTTTTCTCGGTCTGCATGGCATCTCTGATGACGGCACGTCTTGATTCAGATCAAAAGATGGTGTAACCCAACAATAATTGATCATTCCTAGCTCATGACAGCGCGTCGGAAGCGGACGGACACGCATTTGCGTCTTTCTTTATTTTTTGTTCTTTTTTTCCTTCGTCAAGCACTCGGCATGCCATGATTTCCAGGAGAAACAAAAAGCGAGAATGAAATATGACACATTTTATTACTACATGATTTTAAAACTATACAGCGGCCGGTCTAGCATGATAATCTAAAATGAGATGAAAAAAGGTAAATAAAAAAACAAAAATGTCAATAAAAACGAGCACTGTTACCAAACAAAAACACCATCCCACTAATGCATCTCAAAGAACCTTGTGTACAAGTCGGGCCCGTTCTCTGGCATGCCAATCAGTGGGATCTCGTCAAAAAAAGGCGGCAACATCGCCGTGTCCGTCGGATCGGACGGCAAAAGTGCTAAAGAGAATAAAAATGTGAGCTCACGCGTTGTGTGCCTTGGCTGGTTTCACTTACGAACTGAGGAATTGAGCTCGTCAAACGAGGGTGGAATGCTGTTGGTCGGATGCAATGGCGCGGCTTCGTTCATTTGCTGGTATATGGAATATTGTTCATGTTTGACTTGGTCCATGTGTGTCTGCTGCTGCTGCTGTTGTTGTTGCTGCTGCTGCAGCTGCTGCGGATGCTGTGTGGGTGGATGTTGGTGCATGTTTTGCTCGCGTTTCAATGCATTGATCACCGACGGCTTGCGTCGCCATTCGTCGTCGCTGCGTCGCTCTTGTGAATAATCAATAGTCAAGAACCAATACTTTTCAAAGAAACTGTAGGGCAGCTCCCAATTGCCAGCCATCGACGGATCATTGCCGTGCAAAAGTGCGCCATTCAAAAGCTCTTTTAAGCAATCATCCAGATCAAATTGGTCCCGGAACAGAATCATCCGATCGCGCATGTGCCCGGTCGGAATCAGATCAATGCGCGGATCGTGAGGCACCGTCAGCTGCATTGCAAAAAAATAAAATAGATGAGAATGGTCCTTCTTTTTCTTGCTTTTCCTAGTTTATTTTTTCTCATTTTTCTTCTTCATTTTTTTTTTCCTCGCGAGATGTACCTGAAGTAGCGATGGCTGCGTCACATAGTTAATGCCACCTAAGATGGCAACAGACGCGTAAAAAATGAAATCAGTCCATCCATTAAAATTTGATTTGTAGCCATTCACGTGCAAATTTCCCTTTTCGCTTTACCTTCACGAATGATGGCGGCCTGGATCTTGAGACGCAGACGCAGGGCCTGGATAGCGACGATATTGTTGGAAACATTGTCACGGCTAAGCAAGACGGGCTCAATGGCCGATGGATCCTGCTGATGTGCTTGCTGAGGTGGTTGTTGATGCTGTTGCTGCTGCTTATGATGCTCCAATTGGCGTTCCTGCATCTCGACATGGTCCAATTGCATCTGGACCTGCATCTGTTGCTGCTGTCGGTGCAAGGCGGCCGTGTGTTGCGGCGACGCCATCGAGTACATGGGGGATGGTGTCGTGGATGGGTCTGAAGTGGGCCCTGTGTACGACGGCGACAAGTCGGGCTCGCTCGTATTGTTGATGTTGAGGTTCTGCATGCCCTGCTCGGTGATGACGTACGCGGGCGTGTTGTTGTTATGTGTCTGGTGATGCTGGGGCACGTCCGGCGGCTGACTATGGCGTGTAAGATTCAAATAAGATGCAATGGGTGCGGGCGCACTGGAGCCCATGATGTCCAGCGTCCGCTCGTCAAAGGTCGGGCTGTGCTTGCCGATGCAAATCTTGTGCTTGAAGCATGTCAATTGCAGCGACAGGATGATGCCCTTGCTGTACCAGTTCTCGCAGCGCAAAATATCATTGTCACGTCGCAATTGAGCATTCTCTTTCAGATATTTTTCTTGTTCTAGCTGCAACCGCTTGCACGTAATCTCCAATTCCTTCATCCGGCGCTCTTTGCGCTCTCTGACAGTAAAAATAATGAAAAAAAATTGGTCGTGTGAGCGTCGTGGCGCACGGGCTAACCCTTTTTTCCTTACCTGAAATTCTTTTGCGCAAGCCTGTTTTGCGCTTTTCGCAACGCCGGTGTCGCGGGGTTGGGCTTGCGCCCAGGTTTCTTCTTGGCAGGCTTTTCGGGCACGTCGTTGGACGGCGACGGACTGTCGCCATAAGAATAAGGGGAGGTGGCGTCCAGAACGTCCATATGGAGGGGGGGAGAAAAAAAGTGTGTGTGGGGGGCGAATAAAATAAAAAAAAAAGAAAGAAACAAGGCAAAAGTGGGCCCTTGCCCACTTTTTTTTTATTTTACCCCAAAGAAGTTGGAGCAGAGGAGGGGTGGCCCCCGTAAGCATTGTGTCACCAATCAAATTGGAATCGGCTTTTCCATCTCCTCCTCACCCCCCACATTCGGAATTTGGATGGGCACCTTTTTTTTTTTTTTTTGCCAAGGCAAGGAAGGCAAGAGCGTTCTGTTGTCCATGGATTGGCGTCTTCCCATGCCATTTTGCCGTTCCCAGCATTGCTAAGCGTGGCGTGTCGATGTGAAGTTTTATTTAGATCGTGTGGTACAATGGCGATAATGGGGATCGATAGTGCCATGCAAGCAAATGATCAAAAAATCGGCCTTACAACTGCCTTTTCCAGACCGGCTTCTTTTTTCCACTTTTGCACAGGCCACCCGACGCCTGTTTCCTTGACCACCTTTTTTTTTTCTTTTGTTTGCCATCGGCGTAACCCTTTTGCTTTTTCAATGGCTTGACCACCACGGATGGGGGGCCATCTATTGACAACCTTTTGTCCCCCGTTTTATATAAAGAGACGGGCGCAAAAACAGGGACGGTCAGAAGTGCGTGCGTCCTTTTTTTTCTAAAAAGTCCCAAATTGAAGAAAATGAAGTCGCTGATCCGTTTGGCCCTTTGTTGGAGCGGTGTTTTTATTGTCGGCGTGATTTCCGCAGCGGGATGCAAGGAGCGCAGCTATGATTTGCACATTGGCCCGGCGCTGATCAATCCCGATTGCTCCAACTACACCAATCCGACGACACTGGTTGTCAATGGTCAGCTTCCTGGTCCTGTCTTGGAGGCGACGCAAGGCGACGTGCTGCGCGTCACGGTGTACAATGCTTTTGCGCGTGGCACACGTGGTGATCCGGAGATCGAGGCGCTGGATGGTGGCAACACGGCCGTCATGACTGTCCATTTTCACGGAATTCGTCAAAGGCACACCAACGAGAATGACGGCGTGCCGTACGTCACGCAAAACCCCATCGAGCCCGGTGGCCAATACGTGTACGAGTTCCTCGCCGACACCGCAGGCACCTATTTTTATCATGCGCACGTCGGCTTGCAAGAAGCCACGGTCATTGGACCCATCATCATCCACGACAAGAAGCCATTGGACGTCAAAAACGCCAAAAATGACAAAAACGCGAAAAAGAATGCTGTGGCGACGCAAGATCAAGCGATTGGTGGGTGCCCGCATTATGACGACGAGCGTGTGCTGATGCTCAGCGAGTGGTATCATACGCCGCGGCGCGACATGGAGCGGTACGTGCTGGGCACCACGTTCACAGGCTTGCAATTCCCAAGCAGCATCCTGATCAATGGCCAAACCGTGTTTGACACCACAAACGTCGCGCCGCATTGCCCTGGTTTCCACGTGGTGCGCGTCGTGCCCGGCAAGACGTATCGCCTGCGCGTCATTGGCGCCACATTGTTCATGACGCTCGGATTTTCCATCGCTGACCACCAAATGACGGTCATTGAGGCCGATGGCACGTACGTCAAGCCCTACGACGTGGATTACCTCGAGGTGGCGCCAGGCCAGCGGTACTCGGTGCTCGTGACCATGGATCAAGACGCGTCCAAGCCCTATGCGATTGGTACAGAGTGGATGTGGACCGACGCCGGCATTGTCGCCGCCAATGGCTGGGCTCAGCTGGTCTATGACAAGCACGCAGATGACCACATGGACGCCAAAAAGCAAGAAAAGGCCGTGGTCGTGTCGCCATCGACGCTGGAAGCCAAGCCCAAATTGCCATCCACCGACATTTTGTACTGGTCGTGGCCACAATTGGCGCCTGTGGCCGTGTCCAAGCAAGACAGCAAGGTGCTGGCGCAAAAGACACCCGATCACACCATCACCATGGAGGTCGGCGCCACCACACTGCCGGATTTGCCTGCCGGCAACTTCCGCTACACGCTCAATGACAACGTGTTCATGGACCCAGGCCAGACATTGCTTCTGCAGATGCTGCGCGGGTCGCGCGCCAACGCGACATCCACGGCGGCCACGTATCTCGAGCCCACAGGCTACGCGCCCGCCCTTGGCACGTACCCGCTCAAGTTTATGGACGTCGTCGACATTGTCATCCAAAATGCACGCGACACCGACGAGCCGTGCCGCGCACACCCGTTCCACACACACGGCCACTCTCACTTTTGGATCAGCCACGGCGTCGGCACCTACAACCCAAAGACAGACAGTCAAATCCGCAACATTCCCCATCCAGTCCTCAAGGACACAACCGTCATGTACCCGGACCCCGCCCCAGATGCAGCCGACGACGACCTTGCCTGTGGATGGATCAAGCTCCGCATCCTGGCCGTAAGCTAACGAAAAAAAAAAAAAAAAAAAAAAAACATTTTGACGCGATTATCTTCAATTCATCGGAAAGAACAATCCCGGCTACTGGGCCTTCCACTGCCACATCACGCCGCACATGTACATGGGCATGATGGCCGTGCTCGAGGAAGCAACCGATCGTCTCCCCGCCTATCTCAAAAAGTCGATCAAGTGCCATTGATCCACTTTGGACTTGTTTTGTGTCCCCCTTCCTCTCTCTTTTTGCTTAAAATGTCCTACACGATGCCTTTTCACTGCTGCGCATCATAAAAATCTTGCCCTTGGCATCCATACAATAAAAAAGTGCATTTTGTTTTAAAATGTGTGGTAAAAGTGTCGATTTCTGTGTTTTGGTTGCAAGGCAACACGGCCACGTCCAATGCGACCGTCCTCATGCACACCAGCACACTCAGTGGGCCGCAAAAATACAGCGAGAATCATCGCCCAAATAGGCATTTCTTTATTAAAAAAAAAAAAGTATGATAGTCAAGGCAAGGCAACAGAATGGATGGTGGGAGGCGAGATCAATTTTCATGATAGAGGTCCAGAAAGCGTTCCCGGATATTTGATGCCAATTTGGAATTGGCAGAGGACAAGGAGCTGCCGGCGACATCTGCAACAGCGGACAGAGAGGTGAAAAATGCAAATTGAAGGACGTTGACTGCATCTTCTTGAACAAGCTCGTCTTTAAGTCGATCAACGACTATTTTCAGCGGGGTCCAAATTTGGTTGTCCTTTGGCACCACGTCATACAGGGACAAAAAGCTTGTCAGCTGCGCATGCGTGACAAGGCCGTCGTGATGAATACGTGCGCGGGCAATAGTTGCCAGGAATTGAGACGAGAGCCTGGCCACTGAGGTCGAATTGGATCCATAGCCTGAAAAGCTTGGAAGGTCGCAAAGCGTAAAAACAGTTGCTGGAACATGCAGAATGTCGCGGAAAGGCTCCCAGGAACGTCGCCAATTGTTGTATGAGCTGGCATGGTATAAAGATGATGTGATCTGGCGAATCTCCGACAGACGCACCGGGCCCATTGGGAGCTCGTCGTTGTTGCATAGCGCCAAGTGCTTGAATTTTTCGATCGCCGAGCGCGCGACAAAGAGCTTGCAGTGCTTGGGATTCATCTTTTTTGAGAAACCGGGACCAATATCCACGCGAGAGTCAGTGTTGAGCGCGACAGAGCAAGTGCAAAGGGTATTCATGGTGGAGGAGGCAATGACAAACTTGTGCTTGAGGCCCTTGCCGTCAGCCGCGGGGATTGTGCCGCAAAACACGCGTTTGCCATGCACAGGGAGTGATGACGCTGACGCTTGAGATTCGCTGTGCGCATCTAGAGACGCATGCCGCGAATATGCTTCCACGGTGATGGTCTTGATCAACGCGCCCTTGTACGACACAACAGCATGCGTGAAGAGCTCAGCAATGCAGCCAAGCATGTTTGGTTTCTCGTGGAAATCCATGTTCAGCATTTCTTGCACGTCATCGTCGAGGCTGTCGAGGTTGCCCATTACTTGCGCCAATTTCCCGTACCCCGCTTTCGTCAATGCATCATCAATTTCCGCGTGTTGCTCGGCAGATTGGCTTGCTGACTCTTCTTCATCGTCGTCTGCCAATTGAAGCGATGCTCGCAAGATAGTGCCCGGCTCTTCTTTGGTATCGAATTTGACGCGTGCGTCGCGCAAAATGTTGACAAAGTCCTGTGTGACAAGACCAAAGGCTGAGGTCGCCGAGTTTGTTGGTGATTGACGAACATGCAGGACCATGGGTTCGAGATCCAGCAATGAAGCGGCAGCTTTCGCCTTTTCCTCGGACATGGGAAGCCCTACACCAAAAAATTGTCAGCTCATTTTCAAAAGGATGGACGCATTTTGGTGCACAAACCTTGTAAACGTGAGCTTGTCAACGCGCGCTTGGCCGCCGCAGAGAAAGAGATGCCCTCATAGTCGTGGGCTTGTCGTTTCTTGCCCGTGATGATGCTGCTCCCGTCTGCACTTGTATCGCTGCTCGTGTCGCTGATCGTGCCGCTGCTCGCGCCGCTGATCGTGTCGTTGCTCGCGCCGCAGATCGTGTCGTTGCTCGTGTCGCTGATCGTGTCGCTGATCGTGCCGCTGCTCGCGCCGCAGATCGTGTCGTTGCTCGCGCCGCTGCTCGTGTCGCGGTTCGTGCGGCTGCCCGTGCTGCTGCCTGCGTCGCTTAAATTTCGTGATTTGACACATGCACGGCAAATGCGCCCAACGTTCGTATTGGCATTGATCATGGTGGCGCCACAGCGAGAACAAGGCACCATTGGCCAATCAGTTGGCTTCCCTTTCTGATTTCGAACGGCATTCGTATCTCTGTGTCGTCGGCAATAGCCTGTGGTGTTGTTGCTGCGCAGAGTGACATCACAAGAGGCAAAAGAGCAAACCTTGCGTGGGGATTTGGATGCCGTCAGCCCGTGCAGCTTGCAAAACCCGGATTTGTTGTTCACGCTTAGTTTGTTGCCGCACTCGGGAACGCGACACGCCAGCACGTTTCCGCTGGCAGCACCTGAACGCATATTGTTAACAATGCAGGCACAGAAAACCAATGAGAAGTTGGCAAACAGAGAAGAAAGAAAGAAAATAAAAGTAAAAAAAGCTGCGGCCCTACAAAAAAAAAAGGGGGAGATTGTGGTTTTCAAAACGCCCCACGCACAAAAAAAAAAAAGCTGCACGCCAAAAAGCTGCTTTCCAAAACGGCTTCACGCCAAAAAGCTGCTTTCCAATACGGCTTCATGCCAAAAAGGGCGCTTTTCAATACGGCTTCATGCCAAAAAGCTGCTTTCCAATACGGCTTCACGCCAAAAAGGGCGCTTTTCAATACGGCTTCATGCCAAAAAGCTGCTTTCCAATACGGCTTCACGCCAAAAAGGGCGCTTTTCAATACGGCTTCATGCCAAAAAGCTGCTTTCCAATACGGCTTCACGCCAAAAAGGGGCGCTTTTCAATACGGCTTCA
>KV441884.1:431646-488015 GCA_001650995.1 Gongronella sp. w5
TGGCCATACGCGGACTTGACGCGTCCACATGCTGTCATGTCACGGAATTGACAACTTTGGTTAATCTGCAGTTTATCACGGAGGAACGGCTCAATTTGTTGAGCTAATGCCAAATTTATGCAATTGCTTGACTCTGACGCATCATTTGTCAATGGTGAAGTGCGTCCGAGACCCTGAATTATAACCACGCACGAGCCATCAATAGAGACATGTTTTATGTGGAAATAGATCAGACCATTGAGATTTGAATTACCCAAGAAATATGCGCGTTTCTAACTAGCAATATGCGCGCAGCTCAATTCCACTTTGCGCGTCTCTAACCAGCAACCTGCGCGCACCTCAATTCCATTTTGCGCGTCTCTAACCAGCAATCCGCGCGCACCTCAATTCCACTTTGCGCGTGCTCAATCTGATTTGCATGCAAAAAAAATTAATTTGCGCGTTGAAAAATGAATGTTTCGCGCAGACTTGTTGGACAAATCCAGAATGCTGCTTTTTGAAGCGGCCTCATTGCCTTCCAAAGTGGCCTCATTGCCTTCCAAAGTGGCCTCAATGCTTTTCAAAGTGGCTTCAGGCTACAAATGTTGTTTTCCAAAGTGGCCTCACTGCTTTTCATGGTGGCCTCACGTCGAAAATGCTGCTTTTTGAAGTGGCCTCACACTGCTTTCCAAAATGGCCTCACGCCGAAAATGCTGCTTTTTGAAGTGGCCTCACTTCTCTTCCGCTGGACAAGCGTCTGCAAAGCGGGGAACAGTGAGCGTGCCAATCGCATGCAGCATCTCGTGCGCTCGTCCAAGGATCGAAACGCCTATGCCGTTCGTGGAGGACATTATCGAATCGTGAAAGAGAGACAAATTGAAATATAAGAAAGGGGACAAGAAAGAAAAAGGGGAAAAAGAGAAACAATGCCCCGCCGTGCTCACTTTGAAATGTTATACTGTATTACTGTATCGGTTGCGGTTTTGACTTCTGGTCAACCGAAACCGATAAGTCGGTTGAGAATTTTTTATCGGTTGACCGATAAGCGACCGATAAAAAAAAATAGCAGTGTTTTAATTTTTATTAATTAACAGTCGCTTATCGGTCGACCGGTTGCATTTTTTGTTCAGTTCTGAAATTACTGTATCGGTCGATCGGTCGCTTATCGGACGACCGGTTGCATTTTTTTTGTTCAGTTCTGAAATTGATCGGTCGATCGGTCGCTTATCGGTTTTGACGATTTTTATCGGTTCGGTTTCGGTCAAGGCCTTCGACCGAACCGAATAGACCGATAGTAAACACTACAGTACTGTATAGTGAAATACCTAATTTTCAAGTCTCTAGCAGTGTACTGCAGTAGATGCTCGCTATAACGGCATTCAGAATTTTTGGACCTGGCCACTGCCGTTATAAAAATCACAGCAAAATGCCGTTATATGGTGTGTCCCATTCAGTACTGCTAATCCTGCACGCGTAGCGACTTGCACGGCCACAACTTTAAAGACTGGAAGCAAGCCGGTTCAAGTACGGTATATGTTATACAGTACACAATGAATGCTCATGAACACATACCGTAATAATGAATAGGCACATACTGTAATGCACAGAAGGCCAATGGCGTGTAAAAAAAAAAAAAAAAAGAGAGAAGGGGGGTTGAGATGCAGGGCCTCACCGAGACGCGTACGTCAATGCCATTTGCGCCGCATCCGGCGCCTCAATGTATGGCTACCAGCGCTTGACACGCACTACACATGTAATGCATGTGCATTTCGTTTTTTGTGCAGAATCATAGCAGTGGAATGATAGAGTATATTAACTTTTTATTGCGAAACAGTCTTAAAAAACGACGAAATTGTAGACTGAATGCCATGCTCAACAACGTCCTCGTCCTTTGCGGCGATCTTGGCTTTTATGGCGTCAATAATGTCGAAATCGAGCTCATGATCACAGTCAAGTGAGTCCATCACAGCAATCAAGAATTTCTTGTGCTCCGGCCAGTGCTTCTTGCCCATGTCGACATAGTCGTAGTCTTCCTCTTCAATCGCCTCGTCAATCGCCTCGGGTTCACGGCCCAGATCATCAACAACTTGGATCGCATTCTCCTCCGCAATCACGTTGTCCACCTCGCTGCAAGCTTGTTGTGCGGCCTCCTCGCCAAAAATTACAGCAATGTGGGACCGCGTTTCCTGGTCCACGATGGCGTCATCTCCATTGCTGTTTGTCTGCGAAAAAGCAACATAATAAACATGAATGAGTGCCTTGTTCTTTGCTTTTTGTGCTTTTTTTACCGAGGGTGGAGCATAGTCCGAGCAGAAATCGACCAAAGTTGTTTTCTTAAAGCAATTGGTGATGGTGGTCGACGAGATGCGTTTGTCGAAGATAATTTTGGTCCAGTCCATGGCCATTGCTTGAGTGATTTTAAAAACGTACGCAAACTTGGGATGATCAGTGAAGTGCGTGCTGAATGGGATAACGACAATGCGGTTCCACGTAGCCTTCTCTACCTTGGCCATGTTGTCAGTCGAGTTCACGATGTAGATGATCTTGGCAAGCACCGAAATATTGCGTCCTTCTCTGTAGAGTCCACGCACATAGAGGGTGTCGTTGCCAGTCAGCTCTTTCACGATGCCTATGTTGAGCTTCTCGTTATCGCCGGGTTCCTGCAGGAATGCCACAAGGCGCTTGTCAAGCAAAACGGTTTCTGGCGTTGCAGAGCCTGAAGATGCACGCTTGCCAGTAAGCAGCGATGTTGGAAGCCTCACGCTGTACTCGCCAAGCGTCATCTCGACCAGCCGCGCAAGCACAGACTTTCCATTATCACCTGTGCCAGACCACACCATGAAGATCTTGTCATGATTGCCGGGAATGAGAAGCGATCCCATGAACCGCATAAAATACGCTCTAATCTCTGTGTCTGGCAAGATGTCTGACAGCATGTTCAACACATCTTCGCGATAGCCGACATCTGGAATGCATGCTGTCGAGATGGACGTATAGTCTGTAGGATTTCCAGGACGCAACACACCCGAGGTCACGTCGAAGGACACTCCCCCGCTGAAGTTGAGCGCCTTATACCTCCCAAGACGCTCTCCAAAATCTTCCAGATACATGTGCTGCGCAATGTCTTTGATCATCTGCTGGCGCAAAGTGTGCTATCCCCTGTTTGGGGAAATAAACGCACGAGATCTGCAATGAGATGTCGATGACCATGGTCGTTCTTCCACATGTTATTAGCGTAAACAAAGAACTCAAGATGGTCGATGTTGACACATACGTATCGATCATAATGCAACGATGCAAACATCGCGAATTGTACTGTAGTACCGTCCCCTACTAAAAAAAGTGTCCCCTAGTCAATTTTTCTGTAGTGTCAGCCGTAAAATTTATCACTTTAATCTCCTCTTCTGTATCTGTATATTGATCAATAATGACTCCAATAACATGAAATTTTATGCAAACGATGGTTAGGAGGTATAAAAAAGACTATGAAATTATAAAATGAATACAGAAAGCGGGTTTTGAAATAGAGCAAAAAAGGTGAACCTGACGCGTCACGCGACGCGACGCGTACCCAAGCTTATACTGTACAATGGCCTGTGGAGATGAATTGACATTATTATGAAACAATATCTCCAAATTTTTCTGAGACAATCATGGAGGTGTCCAATTATTTTTGTCAATTCATTTTAGGGCACATACTTCATGCCGGAGCGCAGCGTGCCAATTGGTCAAATTGTCACCGTGACGCGCCAAGCGTCAAAAAACCATGAAAAAAGGATTTTATCTCTAGCAAACAGATTTAATCTCTTTATTGACTTGAAACTATGATAACCATTTAATTTGAAAGCCTATGATAAGTGTGGATACTATTGAGTAGCTGTGATTATATCAACCAGGTAAGGCATCACGGTCACACTAAGGAAATCGCAGCAAATGACGCGTCCGACGCGTCATCACAGTGACAATTTGACCAATTGGCACGCTGCGCTCCGGCATGACGCATGTGCCCTACTGTAAAATGAATTGACAAAAATAATTGGACACCTCCATGATTGTCTCAGAAAAATTTGGAGATATTACGAGTTGACATTATGAAACATATCTCCAAATTTTTCTGAGACAACCGTGGTGGAAGCGTCTAATTACAGTACATTTCTGTCAATTTTAGGGCACACGTGTCATGCCAGAGCGCAGCGTGCCAATTGGTCAATTTGTCCCTATGACGCGCAAAGCGCCAAAAAAGCATGCAAAAATAATGATTTTATCTCTACTAGCAAAAAAAATTAATCTCTTTGTTGACTTGAAACTATGATAATTATTTAATTTGAAAGCCTAAAAGTAAATGCTATTGAGTAGCTGTGATTACCGGTATGTCATCCAGCTTGGTCGTCGCCACGGTCACATTAAGGAAATCGCGGCATATGACGCTTCAAAACCCGCTCACGATATCCGTTTTATAATTTTATAGTCTTTTTTACTGTATACCTCCATACCATTGTTTGTACAAAATTTCATGTCACTGGAGCCATTTTTGATCAATACAGAAGAGATTAAAATGATTAACGTGAGTGCTGGCACTGCAGAAAAATTGACTTTGCGACATTTTTTTTGGTAGGGGACGGTACTGTAGAGGTGTCCAATTATTTTTGTCAATTCATTTTACAGTAGGGCACATGCGTCATGCCGGAGCGCAGCGTGCCAATTGGTCAAATTGTCACCGTGACGCGCCAAGCGTCAAAAAACCATGAAAAAAGGATTTTATCTCTAGCAAACAGATTTAATCTCTTTATTGACTTGAAACTATGATAACCATTTAATTTGAAAGCCTATGATAAGTGTGGATACTATTGAGTAGCTGTGATTATATCAACCAGGTAAGGCATCACGGTCACACTAAGGAAATCGCAGCAAATGACGCGTCCGACGCGTCATCACAGTGACAATTTGACCAATTGGCACGCTGCGCTCCGGCATGACGCATGTGCCCTACTGTAAAATGAATTGACAAAAATAATTGGACACCTCCATGATTGTCTCAGAAAAATTTGGAGATATTACGAGTTGACATTATGAAACATATCTCCAAATTTTTCTGAGACAACCGTGGTGGAAGCGTCTAATTACAGTACATTTCTGTCAATTTTAGGGCACACGTGTCATGCCAGAGCGCAGCGTGCCAATTGGTCAATTTGTCCCTATGACGCGCAAAGCGCCAAAAAAGCATGCAAAAATAATGATTTTATCTCTACTAGCAAAAAAAATTAATCTCTTTGTTGACTTGAAACTATGATAATTATTTAATTTGAAAGCCTAAAAGTAAATGCTATTGAGTAGCTGTGATTACCGGTATGTCATCCAGCTTGGTCGTCGCCACGGTCACATTAAGGAAATCGCGGCATATGACGCTTCAAAACCCGCTCACGATATCCGTTTTATAATTTTATAGTCTTTTTTACTGTATACCTCCATACCATTGTTTGTACAAAATTTCATGTCACTGGAGCCATTTTTGATCAATACAGAAGAGATTAAAATGATTAACGTGAGTGCTGGCACTGCAGAAAAATTGACTTTGCGACATTTTTTTTGGTAGGGGACGGTACTGTAGGTACAGTAGTTCGCGGTGTGAAGCGTCTTTCGTCGGCGGACAGGTACGCTGTAAAAAATTTTCTGGAGGCACAAAAGGCCGACAAAGTCTGAAAAACAGGCTCTTTATGTTTCCATGGACTCAATCATCTCGACACGGGCGCTTCCACGTCATTCACCTTGTTACTGTATTGAAACGCTCTTGCAATCCATCGCGTGCGCAATTGCCCATCGCATCATTTCTTCTCTGGCGTTTGTTTCAAAACGAAAAAACAAACAGTCATTTTTGCTCTATTTTCGCCATGCGCAGATGCGCTCAACACACACCAACCTCAAGTTCCATCATCCCACCTCGCGTCAGTCGCGACGCGTCAGCTGCCGTACTTTACAGTAGCACAGTCAACATCGAGCAAAAATGCTTAAAAGGCGTCATATTTTCCCAAGGCTACCTTTTCTCCTCAGATTCGTCAACACACACAACACACATACCCTTTGTTCACACCTTGCTTGCACGCTTCCTTTATTTTGTTGCCTTTTTTTTGTGAACATTAAACGCTGCTGCCTTGATGGCGCCAACCAATCCTCCCTCCTCTTCAACGTCTGCGGCCGACGGAGACCTGCAAATGGCAGTCTGTATGATAGCTTGCGCGGTGGCGGTCGTCGTGGGCTGGTGGAAGTCGCCCCGTTCGGGGGCAGCCACACAAGGAACAAGCAGCCCCTGGCTGGCGTCGCCCTCTCCCAGCCATGGAGCCAGCAATCTTCGACTCTCCCCATCGACCGCAGGAAGACGTGTATCAGGTGTCCCCACCAGCATCCCCGTTGACGCGTGTCCTCTCGGGGGACGACCGCGACACTCGTGGCAAAAATTTCCCCTTTGCAACTCTTTTCTACATACGTGATGCATGAATAAAACTCGAAGGTTTTACTATGTCATAAATATGCTTTGTCAACTTGGTTTGCTGTGGAATAGATAGCCTCTTTGCTTCTTGTGGCAGTAAAAAATGCAAAAAAGCGTAAATTAAACGCGAAAATTGATTTTTCAGTGCCCAATTTTTTTCTAGCCACTTTACAACCTCGAGCCTCGATTCAAGCAAGCGACAAATTCAAAGCCATTGATGCATTCCGGGAGGTGAAGTGCGAGATAAGGATCCTTGGCTAGTAACAAGGAAGGCACGATGATCACAAAAAGAAATAAAGCAGCAAATGGTTTCGGCAAAGGGCCTTTTCTTGCTCTGTAGCGCATCACTACTGTAAAATATGATAGGAGAATTTGTGCCAAATTGTGTTACAAATGATAATCAACGGCCCTCCTGCAGAATTGAAAGACTTGTTCGACGAGATGTTCTTGAAATGCACAAAAAAGGTTCATTTCGCATTACTTTCATTGACCAAACAGCGTGCACGTTGTCATTTCAACACTGTTTTCCAAGTGACCAAGTTGTCGTTGTCGATAGACCTATGCAATGCACTATCATAGCATTGACGGCTGCAAAGGACGCACACAGTGCAGAACAAAATTTATGCTCTTTTTTTTTTTTTTTTTTTTTTTTTTTTTTTTTTTTTTTTTTTTTTTGAGCAAACATGATACCGGTGCAGCCGAGGATCGAAGGTTTTCGAGATTCGCGATGGTCGGGGTGACAGGCAAACAGGCGCACGTGCTCCGGATTTGGCAAATGGCAGAAGTTTAATTAAGGTCGTGCGGTAATCAATTGGCATGCATGTGGGGACAATTGGCGCTTACACCCAGCTGGTTGCACAGCCAATTTGGGTCGCCGCCCAGGGCACGGCACGTTCCTTAATGTGGCCTGACTTTCTTTTTTTGATTTCTGTTCCTCTTGTCCTTTCTTTTTATTCTTTTGTACTTTTTTTTTTCTTTGTTCGATCAGGTTGCATCGCTTGCTGCCCCCCTCCACTTTCCTTTTTTCTACTTGCGTGCACACTTTCCTTCATTTTCCACACGTCAAAAAATGCGGACGCCTCTGTTTGTTCTTGCCTCGTGGGCAGTCTTTGCCGTTGCGGCGCACGGCGCGACGCTGTATCATGAATTCAACCTGACGCAGGCGACGCTCAGGCCGTCATGCGGCAATGGCACGGCAGTGTCGGCCATCACGATCAATGGACAGGTGCCAGGGCCCACCATCACGGGCAATGTGGGCGACCGCCTTGTGATCAACTTCCGCAACCAATTGCACGATGCTGCGGCGAGCAGCCACGACAAGCGCGACGTGCTTCGATGGACGGGCATGGATCTATCTTCGGCCAGCTTGCATTTCCACGGCCTGCACCATCGTGGGGCGCCCGACCAGGACGGCGTGCCCATGCTGACGCAGGATCCGGTGATGCCCGGCGGTGAATTCCACTACGACATCACGCTGGAACAGGGAGGCACCTTTTTCTACCACGCGCACGTCGCCATGCAAGAAGTGACCGTGTTTGGCGCATTGACCGTGTACGAATCGCCGCTCGCCGACCCTGCGCAATCCAATGCCACGACCCCGCACAATAGCAACAATGTGCTAAAGCCGCGCCATCGCCCGCCCTTGTTGGTGGACAAGGTCGCGTACGACACTGACCAGCTGCTCATGATCAGCGAATGGTTTGATCGGCCCGATATGGACGCGTACATTGCCGGACCAAAATATGCTGGGATCCCCGAGGCCGACGCTATCTTGGTCAATGGCAAGGCCCTGCCCACCCTTGACGCGCTCAATTCAACGACTTGCAGTGCAGAGGACGCGCCAATTATCACGGTCGACAAGCACAGTATTGTGCGCCTGCGCATCATTGGCGCTTTGGTGCACCGCACGGCCATTGTGACCATTGCAGGCCATCGTATGACCATCATTGAAGTCGATGGCCACCTCGTCACGCCTTATGAAACGGATGCCGTGGAAGTCTCGCCAGGCCAGCGCATTTCCGTCCTTGTTTGCGCAGATCAGGCCGTCGCGGATTATGCGATCCACGTCACGCCGCTCGTCGCCACCGTCAGCGTCGATAAATCAACAAGTGCCTCGTTTGAACACGTCCAGTCGCCACATCCGCACGGCTGGGCCATCTTGCGCTACGCGTCGGTGCTGCAATCAACGTCCAATGGCGACAAAAACAACACGGACGCACACGGAAACCCCAAAGCGGCATCCAATGGCGAAAACACAACAATCAACGCGTCGAACATTCACGTGCCGCCCGAGGTAGCGTCGCCATGGCCCGTGCCGTGGCCAGTGTGGGACCAATTGAAGCCTGTGCAGCCTGAGCCGCCGATGCTGGCAAAAGGGTCCAAGGCCGACGTCACGATTTACCTGAATACGACGTTTGGACGCGAATGGCGCAATGGCGACTTTGTCCAGCGATTCTACGTGAATGGCATCTCGCACGACATGCCATCGACCACGCTCTTGCACCAGATCTGGAATGGGACGCGCCCTGCCGCGATCCACGCGCTCGCCAACCTGCCGCAACCCATCACCAAGCCAGACACGACGCTCGGCACGTATCCCCTGACCCTTGGCTCCGTCGTGGATATCGTTGTGCAAAACACCTATTATTCCAACGCGACACGCTGTTCAGCACATCCCTGGCACACACACGGCACTGATCATTGGCTGATCGCGTACGGTGCTGGCACCTATGACCATCAACGCGACCAGCACATCCGCAACGTGCCTCACCCCATTGCAAAGGACACTTCCATGGTCTACGGTGCGCACACGGACGAGGAAAATGGCAATGGCCACGCTGATGACAAGGATGTCCGCATCAAGGGCTGTGGATGGGCCAAGCTGCGCTTCATGGCCGACAATCCCGGCATCTGGGCGGTACGACCCTTCTCTTTTTTTTTATTTTGAACTGTCTCTGATCGTGTTTTTTTTAATTTTTAAATTTTAGGTCCATTGTCATCTCGCGCCGCATATTCTGCAAGGCATGACTATCGTGCTGGAAGAGGGCATCCCAAAGCTTGACCGTCGCCCATAGATGGATGAATTGCACTCGTTCCTCCGTCCCATCAACTCATTGATACCACCTCTTTTTATTTAAATTTGCGTATTCCATCTTCTCTCTGTCCTGTTTATTATCTGTGTTTTGTGTGTGCGTGGGAGGGGGTGCGAGAAAAAAAAAGAAAAGAAAAAAAGATATCAATTGGTGTGTTTGGCATTGTTTTTGTGCAATGACGTCGTCCAATTCGCATACAGTATAAACTCGCAAACTTCCTTGGACGGGATTTGGAGCGCGGCTTGAGGTGGGTCTGGATAGAGTCGCGTCGCTCACAGCGCAAGGCGCGAATTGTCCCCAAAATTTGGGTCGTTTCATTATTTTACAACAAAAACAGCCATTGTGCCAACGCAATGCACGAGACACGCTTGAAATTTCAGGTGCAGGTAGAGTTCACGTTTCTCTTTCGAATGAGCTAATTTTATACGCACTAGACTGGCGCGAACACCTGTAAAAAAAATAAATAAATCAAAAATAAGCAAAATAGGGCAAGGCGCGAAAAAGTGCATGCGTGCGGTCATTGAAAAGCGCGCCATGGCCTGTGGACGGTCAATTCGCGCCTTTTTTCTCTTTTTTTCAACCACTTGATCCACCATGACAACGTCTCGAACCGAAGCATACACGCCAAAAACACACAAACTTTATGAAAGCGCGACACACGGCGTGTCCCTAAAAGAAGTAAACGCTCGCCCAGCTCTCTCTTGTCGCTCTTTTTGTTCACGGCTAACTTGCTGATCGCACGTTTGTTGTTTCTTGCTTCTTTTTTTTTTTTCAGGTGCAGACTTTTGAGCAATCGATCGAAAATCACACTTGGACGTGCCCATTTTGTACAGAGACGAAATTGGTGATGCCAGACACATCGGACACGACGTCATGGGAGAGCGCGCAGGCATGGATGCAGACACATCTGGAGCAGCATCGACTCCACCTCTTGCGCAACGCCAATCGCGAACAATTATCAAAATACGAAGAGGTAAAAAAAAAGGTCCATCGCGTTGGCAAAATGGGCATTGGCTGACAATACGTTCTTTTTAACAGAACATCAAGGAGAATTCACGAAACGTGCGCATCTGGGTCTATGGCACGATGAAGGACCGCGGGTACAATGTGTGATCACGCTCTTTTTTTTTACAAAAAAAAAAATAAATAAAATAAAAAAGCACCCCCGCATCATATCACTCTCCCCCCTTTTTTTTTTTACTTCCTGGGTTTCCTTTTCCCCTTTGATTGGATCCACTCTTTTTATTACAGAGCCGAGGCGGCGGGCGTTGATCTACTGAGCATACGTGATTCCATGGACGAAAGGGCCTGGTCGATGCGCTGCAGCAAGGTATCAGTAGACAATTTGCTCGAGAGCAAATCTTCAGGGGAACAGGGCGACTGCGGGAGCGAGGAGCAGGATGACGACGACGAGGATGACGATGACGATGAGGAAGACAGGCGTGAATCGTACTGGACTGGGTCTGTGGGGCTGATGTTGCAAGACGATGACAAGGAGGTGGGTGAGGTTGAAGATGGCGATGATGAGGGAGGTGGGGAAGGGGAAATGGACGACGAGGAGGGCGACGAGGAGACAGATGTGGGGGACGACAGGCAGATGCGCGATTGCATCTTGCGGAGAACAAAGCAGCGGTCCGGCATATCCTTTGGGAGCAGAAATGGGTCCTCCAGCACACTCTGAACAGACTTTTCCGCTGCAAGCACATGCTCTTTTTTTTTTTTCAGGAGAAGACGCGTAAAAGAAGGGGTCAGTTTATACGCTCTTTTTTTCACCTCATTTTTTTTCGTGTTACCTTGCCCCTGGATGAGGAGAGTCATGCCGTACATGGCACATGATGTGGGATCGAGATGGAATTTATCAAGGGCCATGGAGGTGAGATCGGCCATGGCCATGGACGACGGCACCGCAATGAGTTTTTCCATGCGTTCGTTTGTGTGCGTTGGCGCCGAGGGCGAGGCATTGGACGATTTGCGCCCGAGACTCAGCAGCGAACGCTTCTTTTTCAACCCCTTGCGCGTCTGTGCGCCGGCGGCGCCGGCGGCGTTGGCATGCGCACTGCCGCCAGCAGCAGCGCCATTTTGGAAAAACGCGATTTTGATGCGAACTTGGCCGTCGCGCGCATCGACACGCCGGATGCGTTTGTGCAAAAAGAACCGCACCACCGAATCGCGCCCACCCATGCCATTGGCCATCGACGACGGCGCAACGCCCAAGCGACTCACTTGAGCAGATGTCGACACTGGTAGCGATTTTTGGTAAAACACTTGCAATGGATGCTCCATCGACTTTAGCGTGAATTCTAAAGTGAAAAAAAAAGGTCAACAACGGAAGCGTTGAATTTTAAAATCAAAAGGATGACACGTCTTTTACGCGATTTCATGATTTTTTTTTTTTTTTTTTTTTTTGCATTTTTGTTTTTGTTTTTTAGCGTACCGCCATCCAATGTCTTGACGGTGAGATAATACTCAATGCCACTATTGTCATGGGCATCGAGGTGGAAGCGATCGACGGCCATGGCCAGCAATTCGTCGGTGGTGGTGTCGTCATGCACGACGACTGAGTTGAACGTGGCATTGGTGTTGATGTTGCCTGCAAAGATGCGGAGAACACACACCTGTTTCTGCTGGTCGGGCTTGGCTTGCATCTGGTGGGGTGCTGCAAGATCTGCGGGGGACGACAAGGGCGATTGTGGCACAGATGTGGAGAAAAATGAGGTTGTATTGGAATTGATAGGCGTGACAGATTGTCGCTGTGCAATGTAGTGCTTGGCAATGTCCATGGACAGCGACGTGGTGGACAGGCGCCTGTCCTTGGTATTGTCATCATCGTCGTTGTGGATCGTCACCTCGCACACGTGGAATGTCGCGCAGCCGTCCTTATCCACTTGCATGTGCTGCACCAAAAGTTGCATGCTGATGGTCACCTGCCTTGTTTCCTTCCGTGGAGATGCCGATGTCAATGCCGGCGACGGCAATGGCGCGTCACACGTCAACTAAATCAGATGAAAATGGAGCCAAAAATAAAATGAACAGGTCAAAAACGACGTGGGCATATGCATGCCTGTTTGTTTCATGTGCCTGCTGTCAAGCAAGGTATGTGTGATCACCCATACCTTGACATTGCGGTATTTGTTGATCCTTGCTAGGCGCTCCATTGGTGTCTAAAAAGGTCAACCACCCCCGAAAATTCATGCATGAACAGCGAAAAAAAAAAATTAGAGTTGTGTGCGCCTCCCGCTCCCCTCATTTGGCAAAATGCTCTTTTTTTTCATGGGGGAACAAAAAAAAAAAAAAAGATCATGTGTTGTAGGGGCCATTCTTTATGTTTTTTTTTTTTTTTTTTTTACCTCGATATTTTCTGCAGGCAAATACCCCAGGTCGCCGGTCTTTGTCAATTTAACGAGCCACCAATATGGGTTGGTATCATCGAGAACGGTCAATGCGTCGCCGCGCATCACGGAGATCTGGCCCTCGAC
Source organism: Gongronella sp. w5 (assembly GCA_001650995.1). Lineage (NCBI taxonomy): Eukaryota > Fungi > Mucoromycota > Mucoromycetes > Mucorales > Cunninghamellaceae > Gongronella > Gongronella sp. w5. Next base: position 444,678 of record KV441884.1, read on the forward strand.
CGAGGCAATGAACGTGTACAGCGCATAACCGTCATTTTCACCATGTTGCTTTTCGAGCGCGTCCACCATCGACTGTGATGTCCATGACACATCATCGTCATCGTCCAATTCGTCGAGAATCGCGTGTTGCAAGTACGAGTCGTCGTCGACAGAGGCATCCATCATCAAGAAAATGCGCAAAAAAAAAAAAAAAAATGAAAAGAAGAAGGGAAAAAAGGGAGCGGGTCGAGCGCGATTTGCCGTGGAGATGGGGCCTTTTAATGGGGTGGTTGCTTTTCGAATGAGAGAGAGGAGATTTAGAGCCTCCTAGTAGGACGATCAATGGGGCTTGAACAATCAAAAGGAAAAAAAAAAATGGAGAAAAAGAAAGAAAAGAGAGAGTAAAAAAAAAAGGAGATGAGACCATGCTTTGTCTTGTCGTCATCCTGTTTTTTTCTACCTAAAAAGGAGGCATTGGCCTCATTATTGCAAAACAACAGACACAATGCGGGAAGGGGGGAGCGTACAACCACGCTTTTCTCGAAACTCATTTCTTTCTCCGCTTCAGCCAATCATCGACGGAATGAAAAGTGTCAGGCAAAAACACTTTTGGACTGCCGCAAGCATTTTCTCTTCTTCACTCTCTTCTCTTTTTACTTGTCCTTTTTTTTTTTTTTTATCTTGCCGCCATGTTTAGCGTGACAAAGGATTTTATGGGCAAACCCGCACCTCCCGGCTATGTGGCCGGTATTGGCCGTGGTGCCACGGGATTCACGACGCGATCGGATATTGGCCCTGCCAAGGAACCCGACTTTGCAACGTAAAGAAAGCAGGTTTTATAATAAAAAGCATTAAACTGATCGCTTTTTTTTATTTTCTTACAATAGTGAACTCAAGGCCAAGGAGGACGGCGAGAATGACAGCGAGCAGTATCAGGATCCGGACAATGAGGTTGGCCTGTTTTCGTCGAATGCGTACGACCAAGAGGACGAAGAGGCGGACAAGGTGTGGGAGATGATCGACGCGCGTATGGACGAGCGGCGCAAGGCGCGGCGCGAGGCACGCGAGCGTGAGGAGCTTGCCAAGTACCGCAAGGAGCGTCCCAAGATCTCGCAACAATTCTCGGACCTCAAGCGGCAATTGTCGACACTGGATGAAGACGCGTGGGCGGCGATTCCGGAAGTTGGCGATTTGGTCGGCAAGAATCGCAAGCGAAGCAAGGTCCCCGAGCGATACACACCGTTGCCCGACTCGGTGCTGGCCGCCGCACGCGATCAGGCGCAATCCGCCACCACCGCCATGGACAATGGCGAAAGTGATGGCATGATGACCGATTTCAAACAAATTGGCCAGGCGCGCGACAAGGTTCTTGGATTAAAGCTCGACCAGGCATCCTCCGATTCCGCCTCGGGCAAAACCACCGTCGATCCAAAGGGCTACCTCACCGACCTTAACAGCGTCGCCCTCAAAACAGCCACAGAGATTGGCGACATCAAAAAGGCGCGCCTGCTCCTCAATTCCGTCATCACCACCAACCCGACACACGCCCCCGGCTGGATCGCAGCCGCACGACTTGAAGAGGCTGCCGGAAAAAACGTCCAGGCACGCAACATCATCCAAAAGGGCTGCCAACAATGTCCAAAAAGCGAGGATGTGTGGCTGGAAGCCGCACGACTCAATGTAAGTTGGGAATTGGGCAAGAAAGCGCGAAAGAGAGAGAGAGAAAAAAAAAAAAAAGAGAAATGAAAAAAGAGAAACTCGCTCACATTTTTTTTTTTTTTATACAAATATGCGATTAATGTAGACACTCGAGAATGCCAAGATTATTTTGGCGGACGCGGTGCGATCGTTGCCGCAATCGGTCAAGATTTGGCTCAAGGCGGTTGGTCTGGAGTCTGACAACAAGAACAAGAAAAAGGTGCTGCGGCGTGCGCTTGAATTTATACCCAACTCGGTCAAGTTATGGCGCACTGCGGTCAATCTTGAAGAGAACCCGGAAGATGCCAAGGTGCTCTTGTCGCGTGCGGTGGAATTGGTGCCATTGAGCGTGGAATTGTGGTTGGCGCTTGCACGTCTCGAGACATTTGAGAAGGCGCAGCAAGTGTTGAACAAGGCGCGATCTGTGATTCCCACGAGTCACGAGATCTGGATTGCAGCGGCACGGTTGCAAGAGGAGCATGCCGATCCGACGCGTGTGGACGGCATTATCAGTGTGGCAGTCAAGCGACTGGCCAAGGTGAATGCTTCCTTGTCACGCGAAGATTGGCTCAAGGAGGCGGAGAAATGCGAAGCCAATGGGTCTGTGATTACATGCCAGGCCATTGTCAAGGCAACCATTGCATTGGGATTGGATGAAGAGGATGCCGACGACCTTGAATCGACGTGGATGGACGATGCCGAGGCATGCATTGCACGTGGAGCCATTGAGACGGCTCGTGCCATTTATGCGCACGCCATCAAGACGTTCCCGGGCGACAAGGCCATCTGGCAAGATGCCGCGCTATTGGAAAAGAATCACGGCACAAGTCAAAGTCTCGAAGAATTATTGCAACGCGCCGTCAAATATTGCCCACAGGCCGAAGTCTTGTGGCTCATGGGTGCAAAGGAGAAATGGCTGGCCGGCCATGTCGACGATGCGCGCATGATCTTGACAGAAGCCATCCGTGCCAATCCAGACAGCGAGCAAATCTGGCTGGCCGCCGTCAAGATCGAAAGCGAAGCACACGAATACGAAAAGGCACGCACCGTCCTCGAAGTCGCTCGCAAACAATCCGGCACTGCTCGCGTGTACATCAAATCCATCCAATTGGAGCGCCAGATGAAGGAATACGACCGTTGTCTCGCCCTTCTCGAGGAGGCCATTGCCAAATACCCCACATTTGACAAATTGTGGCTGATCAAGGGCCAAGTGCTTCTCACGCTCGATCAACCCCAAAAGGCACGCGAAACATACAATCAGGCAATCAAGCATTGTCCAAAGAGCTTGCCTCTGTGGATCTCACTCGCTCGCCTCGAGGAACAGCTTGGCATGGTCACAAAGGCGAGAAACACACTCGAAAAAGCCAGATTCGCCAATCCAAAGGCCCAAGAACTCTGGGTCGAAGCCATCCGCGTCGAACGCCGCGCAGACAACCTCTCGGCCGCCAAGGCCCTCGCCGCCAAGGCCCTTCAGGAGTGCCCAACCTCAGGCTCCGTGTGGACAGAGGCCATCTACATGGAAGCACGCCCTCAGCGCAAGGCACGCAGCGTCGACGCGCTCAAAAAGTGCGAACACGACTCCGTCATCGTCACAACCGTCGCAAGACTCTTTTGGGCAGACCGCAAAATCGACAAGGCACGCAATTGGTTTGGAAAGGCCGTCCAAATTGACCCAGACCACGGCGACGCCTTTGCTTGGTGGTACAAGTTCGAATTGCAGCACGGAACACAGGTAAAAAAAACAAACAACTTTTGAATGGAAAAAAAGCGCGTCAATTCGCGTCAATTCGCGTCAAAAAGCGTGTCCAACTCATATTTTTCTTTTTTTCTTCTTCTTTGCTTAGGATCAACAAGACATGGTCATCAAGAGGTGCGTGCAGGCGGAGCCACGCCATGGCGAGCGCTGGCAACCCGTGGCCAAGGACATGGACAATGTGTTCAGGCGCACAGAGGAGATTTTGAAATTGTGTGCCGACACTTTGGAACAATAAAATCATAATAAAAGTACAAAATACATGCCCTTTTTTTTTTTCTTCTTTTGCAAATATCGTGTGTCGATGAATAATCATAAGGAGTTGATTTGTGGAATAAAATTAAAAAGTGAATTTACAAGCGACGCGAATTTTTATTTCGTACAAAAAAAAAAAAAAAAAAAGGAAACTACAACATGGCTTCCTTGGTGAGGCAGCGGTCAAAGAAGGTGAGGCTGTGTCTGATCCACCCCAGCAATCCTGCGGTGTCACCATCATGACAGCCTCTTCAATTTGCGGCAAAAGGGAATCTTGATCGTCGAGAGGCGATCGGCGCACACCAACTTTCACCTTCGCCCAAAATTCCTCAATCGGGCGATTAAAATGCAAAAAAAAAAACGAAAGAAAAAAATCATGGTTTTATAATTATAGGAACTCCAAACGCGGCCGACATTCACGTTCAATAAGAGCAATAGCGTCCGCCTCGTTCAATTTGCGTGACAACCACGTTGGATCTCTTTGATAGGGGCATCGGGCCTGTGCAACCGCGTTCGACGGCCTTTTTTATTCCGCGTTCGACGCCTTTTACTCCGAGTTTGACCCTTTTGCCCCGCGTTCGACCTGTATAACCACCATGATCGACCTTTGCAGCCACCGCGTTTGACGCCTTTTGCATTCGATTTGCGCAACCATCGCGTTAGACTTTTCAATCGCCGCGTTCGACACACTTTCCCGGCGTTCGACCTGTCAACCATCGCGTTCGACCACTTTTCCCCGAGTTCGACATGTGCAACCACCGCGTTCGACCTGCTTGCTTGCCGTGTTCGCTTCGCGCGATCATCACGTTCAATTGGTACACTGCGCCAACCGCGTTCACCACCAATTTATAAAAAATCGGGCTCAATGCACCTCTCTTTCTCATTTTGGTAGAACACCATCGTGAAATATTCACAAGAATATCGACACGCATTATATGAAAAAGTAATTGATTCCGGAAAATCGATTACCGCGGTTGCCACTGAGCTTCAGATTCCCAAAATCTAGAGCAACGCGCCTTTTTCGCCGAGTTGCTCAAGAAAAAACTGGACATGAAGGCGGTGTCAAATCTGAAGCTAGTGGAAGCAACACGCGAAAGAGAAAAAACGACCGCCCAGCACAGCAAAACCAATTCCCCACTTGCTGATTGCGCAGAAGATGAAAAAAAAAGGAGGTCGGCAAACGAGGTCGGCGAGTCAGCCAAAAGGAGGGCCGACCTTTTTACTCGATTTGCCGACTCGCCGACCTCATTTGCCGACCTCTTTTGGTTTTTTTTTTTCTCAACTCCCCCTTTTCTTGTCTGGTATTTTTTTTAACATGGCTAAACATGCTTGTAATTTGTGTGGCGAACAACTGGAAACCAAGCACAAATTGGAAAAGCACAAGCATGACAAACATGTTACGCGGGTGACAATAGGTAAAACATGCATGGACTTTTTTTTTTTTTTTTTTTTTTTTTTTTTTTTTTTTTTTTTTTTTTTTTTTTTTTTTTTTTTGCTTTTTTTACTAAGATTCGATCGATATTTTCCCTAGGCGAGACCACCGTCAGGCGAACGAACGATGGATACCCTTGCCCAGGGTGCAAGAGAATTTTGTCGAATCCCAAGACCTTGAGCACCCACCTCAAAAAGCACCGCCTCGCATGTACTCCCATTTTCAATGATGTGGCGTCTCCTGTCCCCGCAACACCAAGCTCTGATGAGTCTAGCGCCACAACCACGTCGTCACCCACGTCATGCTCTTCACCAACCATTGAAATTTCGATTGACAACGACGGCGAATCCTGGATTTTTAATGAGCGCGACATTTCCACGTTGTTTTACGAATTTCAAGTCGCAACCAGGGACAAGGCGGTGTGTGGTCATCTTACAATTGAAGCCCACGTACAACACATTCTTAGCTTGTCCAACATCCTGCTGCTAAAACCTGGAACAACGCACCAAGACTTGCACGAATTCATTGACCTCGCGACATGTGAGGAGCTGCGCTCGGACGTGTTGACAAAAGCAAGAATTTTCGAGTACAAGCTTCCTGCGCCGCTAAAAGTTGAGCTGGAAGAGAGCGTCGAAAAATTGCTGCGCCCCGACAATTTGGTATGAAATCACAACTGATCAAAAAAAATAATCTCATTCGCTTTTTTAGAAGTCATCACGTCTAGCCGTGGCCAAGGACATCACGAGCATGATGCAGGGAGATGCATTTACCAAAGAAAATCGCATTTTGCTAGCCATTCGCAGCATGTAAGTGCTTGGTAATTATGAAAACACCCTTTTTTTTTTCTCATTGATTCATTCCTTAGGGTGGAAACTTTGCCAATGTACATTTCGGGCGATGGGCCCCAAGAAACCGAGCTTATCACTCGTCATCTCCATCCTCTCCTGGGACGCCTATTTGAAGATATCGACAGCAGCATTGTGCTGAGGTGGTAATTGTCACATCAATGGCGCCTAGTGGAATTGTATTGAAGGAAAATATTTTTTTTTAGGACGTCGGTAAGCGATGATGCCAAGGAGACCTCGGTTAGACCTGACGCGTCGGTGAACATACTGCGAGGCGCCACCATTGGTGAACAATTGGGTGTGGGCGAAATCAAACCCCAGTATCAAGTGCTCAATCACCGCGCCGTGCAAACGGATCTCATCCGCATCGCGCATCTTGCCAAGAACGCCTCGGACCACAACGCCCGCCAAGTGATCTTTGCTTTTCTGGTCGTCGGTAAGGAGAAAGAGGCAGTGCATTTGAATAATAGTGGGACAGCGTTGCTCATTGTTCTGTTTTTCGATCACATAGGCAATCATATGACTTGCTACATGTTACAACGAGCAACGCGATGCATCTACATGTTTGTCGAGATCGCTCATCTACAATTGGCGTACACGATCAACGATATACCCACCTTGCTTGGACAAATGACGAAAATTGGCTACATTGTGTCAGCATTTGATTATGCCGTGACCCTGAACACACGGCACGCATACTCGACGCACCCGACAACATTGACCGATCACGAGCTTCTATGCATAGTCGACCATCGGGCCTCAAAAAAACGAAAGTCGATCTCGAGTCATTATAGCCATTGATTGAACTGCTCCATTGATCCCTTCATGTCCTCTCTCGCCTCATTCTCACCCCCCACACACACACACACACCTATACCGTATTGACAGCTGATGTTACCCTTCTCATCTCCATCTGCATTTTTTCCCAATTTTCTCCATTTCCACTACCTCACCCTGACTTTTAATAGGAGCCATTGACCTCCTCCATTGATCCATTCTTGTCCTCTCTCACCTCACCGCTCACCCCCCCCCACCTATATTGCAGCTCATGTTGCCATTCTCATCTCCATCTGCATTTTTCCCAATATTCACCACTTCCACCACCACACCCCGACTTTTATTAATATGATATCTGCCCAACTTGGCTACATGTGGAAGGAATAAAAGAAATTGAAATTATCTCGGCCTACTACCCTCTTCTCTTTGTTGACCAAGAGCCATTTGTCACTGTATTTTCGCATTTTTTGTATCATATGTGGAATTGGAGGGAAAACAAAGTATTAAAAAAGGGAACAGGAATCTTGTTGAGAATCTGATGCAGTTGTCAATGTGTAAAAAAAGGAAGAAAAAAAAAAAGTCGGCGAGTCGGCAAATCGAGTCGGCAAATGGAGTATAAAAAAACTAATAAAAAAAAAAAAAAAAAAAAGGGCGGCAAATGGAGTCAAAAAAAAAGGGGGACGGCCGGACGGGAAAAAAAAGGTCGGCAAATGGAGTCAAAAAAAAAGGGGGTCGGCGAGTCGGCAAATCGAGTCGGCGAGTCGGCACAAAGGGCTGACTTTTTTTACAGTATGTGTGAATGCTTACGCTCTTTGACCGAGCGGACCCGCCTGGCTGACCATTGGAACCGCCCATCTGACCCGCGCTTTGCACCGCATTTCTTGCACCGCCTTTTCTTGCACCGTTCCTTGCACCGACCGTCCGACCTTTGATGCCCGCCTGTCCGACCTTTGACCCGCCCTGCGGCCCCGCCCCCCTCTTTTGACGAGCTGACCTGTGATCCGCCAAGCTGACCCGCCGACCCGCCGACCCCATTGTCGTGGTTCGTGTTCATCACACTTTGTGTTGTAAAAACTGGCCCATTGATCCATTGCTTGGTGACAAAGACTCGTCTATAGTCTTTTTTATTGGTTTTTCGATTGCCTGCCAATAAATATCACTACTGTAAGCTTGTCTGTCCTTCAAACGAACGAATACAAAAGTCTTCTTGTTCGAATGAGCCCACACATGTGGCTCTGCAAGCATTGGATGGTGCGCAATCACGAATTTCAAAAAATTCTGATTTTCCAAGGGGTGCAGTCGATGATTTGAAAACGGTCAAATTTAGGTCGTCAGATCGCCACGCTATTCAATCACATGGTCAACACTTCGCATTCATCGACAAAAAGACAAAAAAAAAACCTGACGTGAATCGACTGGTTGCCGCGTAAAATGCAAAATGGCTCAGTTTTTCGCCTCAAGGAAAAGTCGATGAAAATGGGCGACAGAGCCGCGAAACAAAGACCACGAGAAAGAGCACGGTCTGTTGCGTACGTGGATATCAATGATCAATACCAAAAACGAGTTACAGACAGAATTGATGCGAGCAGACCGTTTGCGGGGCAACTTTGACGCGTGAAAAACCGCGTCAGTCGGCGCATGACACGCGTCTGTTCCTATCCAATCCCATACGTCTAGCATCTCTCTTGCTAGTAGACGCGTTGGCGCGGCGCGATAGACGCGTTTTTCCCGTGCAATTCACGCTTAAAATTTCATCCAAAATCTTGAATTGCTCGTCAACCAGCAAGTCAACCTCACTCTTTTTTGCCATTTTCTGTGGTTTCTCCATGCGTATCACCTTGAGTGTAAGCATGGAATTATTCTGGAGACCTATTTTTCGATTTTGGATTTCGAGCTCGGCTCGGCTGTTTTTTGTATTTGCGTATTGAGCGTGCCCACGCTTTGTAACAGCCATCGTTCGAGTGCCATTAGGTGTATTCAACCCTTGAAATCAATTTGAGATACGTTTCCGAGCGGGGAGCGATAGCCCGTTGGCGAGTAAAATCCCAAAAGTCCGCCAAAACGCTTCCCATTGATGTTTTTCCCGCAGAAACTTGTCCCAACAATGCCAACATTGGCATGATTCGACGGTGGACACTCAGACGCACCCATGCCACATTGGCATAACCAGCGGGCTCTCACAAAACAGGCGCATCAAATGCGTAAATTCTACCTTTTTGTCATTTAAGACGCGCTGGGCGTCGGAAATCCACGGATTTTTTTTATTCAAGCGTTCATACGACGGTCGGGGGGTAATAGTACATTTTTGACAAGGGGGGGGATATCATTTCACCATCCAAAAAGTGGGATGAAATCGAGAAAAAGAGAGGAGAGGTGGAAAAAAAAGGGCGATTTTGATGGGTTTAGTCGTCGCGATAGGCGGGTGGGTCGATGGGTCGTGCGTCGAGCGGGACGTAGGTGCCGTCGTCTCTGCGCTTGAGATTAAAAAGACGCGCAAGGCGCTGGCCACCGGGGAGCGCAAAGAGCCAAGTGGACCGTGCGTGCTGTTGTTGCCAAAACTCTTCATTGTTGGGGATCAAAAAGGAGGTGGACTGGTCGTCGTTGTGGACGGTCTGCGCAGCATTGGCATTGGCCGACGAAGACGGCAGCGTGTCGCGGTTTTGCCACTTTTCAATCAGACCGGAGACGCCCGACACGAGTTTGCCGGCCTGGTAGCGTCCAACAAGCACACAGATGGCGAGTGTGCCAGTGATGAGGACGGCCACGAGCGCCTCTTTCCAATGTTCGCCGACCGTCATTTCCAGGCCGGGACCCAAATAGAGCGTGTCGCGTGCGGTGCAGCTGCTGTTGCGGCACAGGCCCGGAAGCACGCTCATCGAGTACCAGCATTGCATGTTGTAGTCGCAGTGTGACCCCACGGGCCGCTTGGGCTGGCACGTGTGCGTGGTCTTGTCGCAATACGAGATGCGGCTGCAATTGCCAATCAAATCGAGGTCGTTCATGTCCATCACCTCGGGCCCGCGGATTGAAACATACTTTTCAAGATCCTTGCTGCGTGGAATCGAGTGGCACGGCTCGCCCGTATCATTGTGCACCACAGCTGGGTGGTAAATAAACGTCTCGGCATCGTAAAAGCTCGTGATAAACCCATCATTCGCATCTAATTGTAAAAAAAAATCAGATGGATTGTCCCATTTTTCCCGCTCGCCATGCCGCTTTTTCATGACCAATTCGCTTGTGGTGCTTACTTGGGTTCTGGCATATCATGCCTGCGTCGGTCGCAAAGCACGAGTCTAGTGGATACAGAGGGCAGTCGGCGCTATCTCTGCAATGGTGCTTCTGCCCGGCTATGGAGTGCACCAAGGCAAGACACAATAGTAGGAGCTGCAACAACATATGCAACAAGACTAGAAGAAAAAAAAAGAAAGAAAAGGGAAAACAAAAGAAAAAGAAGGTGCAAAAAGAAAAAGTGGGGGGTGGAGGTCGTAAAGATGGAGTGGGGAGGACAAACAAGAGGGAAAAAAAAGAAAAGGAAATGAAATGGACGCAAGGAAGGATGGAAACAGCAGAAAAAGATGGGCTATCGACGCATTGGGGCGCTGATTGGGCCGCGAGGGTTCCGCCAGCCTCACCATTTTTTTTTCGCATTGTCACCCATTTTTGTGGCTCCCCCCCCCCCTTTGTTCTGTCGCTAGACCCCGAAATCGATGGCCAAGTGACCAAGATACGGCACCATCTTTTGGCACGAAAACGGATCAATTGAACGAAATGGGGAGTTGAAAGACCAAAAAAATAAAAAAAGAAAAAAAAAAAAAAAGAAAAGCGTGGTTCTCGAGATGGCACGTGATCTCGCTTTTTAGTGCGTAGCCAATCAAGGCTTTGGAAAACGTGCCAAGGCGTTTCGAAAACAGCAATTGGGATAATAAAGAGGGCGCCAACGCGCTCGTCATTTATTGCTTTTGTATGCATTTTATTTCTATTTTAGCTACGGGAAAAGGCGGGCGGCCCATGATTTGCTTGCAATTGTGGTGCTGGGGAGGCGGTGGTATCGACGTTGAGGACGCTTGCGGTGCTGCTGTAGCTTGGCGTGTATTTGCCGACAATCTTTTTGAGTGCGGGGCCAAGTGTGGACCAAAGAAAGACTTTGACGTCCTTTTCAATATTTCTTGGCTTTGGTGCCGGGTAGCCCATAATCAATTTGAAGAATTCAGCGCTGTCTGCGCGTGCCTTTGCGGCGGTCAAGGGCCTTAGGGCCTCGAGATTGCGTCGGATGCGATTTTTCTCCTCGACGGTGAATTCCACGCCAATGAGCCCCTCGATAAGTTGGATGCAATCGACAGACGTGATGAAATAATCGTGCTGTGCTTCCCAATAGATGCACGAGACAACGAGATTATCGCGTGCGGCATTGCTTGTGGCGGCAGCGGCAGCGACATGCAAGGGATCTTGTGCACCGGCCGCCTGGTGTTGCCTTTGCCATTGCAATTTGTCTGCTCGATATTGTTCCTCATGGATGACCGTGTAGCCGCACTCGATCACTGGCTCGCCGGGAAGCTGCTTGCGCCAGAATTGCACGACGCGCCTCTTTGCCTTCCATTCGTCTGGATTCCAATCTTTGGTAATGTCCATGAGATCGCCTTGGATGGTCAATTGCGGCCTGCTGACGAGGCCAGCAAAGGGCGTGGCTTCGGCCACGATTTTCGGGGGTGCCGTGACGGTGGAAGGTGGATTTGGCGCATAACCAAACATGGACATGGGGTATGACTGCTTGGCGGCGGCCTGTGGCGGGGTCAATGGCGGCGCCGTGGCCGCAGGCATGATGGTCTGGCTCTGCTGGCCCAAGTAATCGCCCATGGACATGTACATTGGCGCGTAATTCGTATCCACATAGCTTCCATATGCACTGGGTGGCGACATGCTGTAGCCCGCCGTCGCACCATAGCTTGATGTTGCGGGCATCGCTTCGGATTTCGGCATGATTGGCTGTGGATGCGACGCAATAGGCTGAGGTGGCGGCGGCTGCTGCTGCTGTGGTGGTTGTGCCGGCGGCGGTGGATGCTGTTGCGGCTGACGATGTTGTTGCTGCTGTTGTAATTGCTGTTGTTGATGCTGCTGCGGCTGCTGCGGTTGCTGTTGTTGTTGTTGTAATTGTTGTTGTTGCTGTTGTTGTTGCGGTGGATGCCCCAATGGCGCCATGGGCGCTTCCTGTGGGCGTCCACGGTCACCACCAATCGCTTCTTGCAACATCGCATTGTACGAAGTGGGCTGCACCTCTGTTCTTTGCGCTTCCTCTTGGTCGTACGGGTTCATCAGCGTGATCATGTTGTCAAAATCGACCGACGTGCTGCCCGAGTATTCTATTTTGGCGATAAAAAGGATAAAAAATAAAGAAAATAAAGAAAAATAAGGGTCCTTCCTGTTTTGGATGACGTGTCTCGCTCCATTGCAAAGTTTTTTTCTTTTTTTACGCGCACTTACCTTCGCTGTGCCGCTTTTTCGTCATGTGTTGCTGGCCATTGTCATCATTATACATGGACGAGCGCTCTAAAATATAAAAAAAAGGAGGATGTCAGATGTGTGCTTTTTTTTTTATTTTTATTTTATTATTTCTTGTCCATGTGTTTTCATTTTTTTTCTTTTTCTTTTTTACTTGATCCAGCTTCAACGTAGGTGAATTGGCCGATGGGATAGGTGGATTTGGGCGCATCGAGATAGTCGAGGGTACAAATGGCCATGTTTGCATGTGCTTCATGGGAGTCTATGGTGTCAATGTCAGTTTTGTAGGGCACGGTGGCGGTGAGCGTGATCATGTCCTCTTGTTGTGATGTTTTTGTGTTTAAAAAAGTGTTGTTGAAAATCAATTGCATGCGATTGGCGTCGTCGTGCAGCGCGGGTGGCAATTTGAGCATGACGGTCAGCGTGTCGCCTCGCTGTCCCTGCTGCGGCGCCACAGAGACGATTTCAGGCGTCATGTAGGTGGGCAAGGCGGGCGATGTGGACGCGCTGGCGGCCGTGGCGGGATTGGGCGTGGTCTGACGGCTGTTTGTGTCGCTGTGGGCGCCGCCGGGTTGCTGTGAAGGCGTGACACTCAACAATTTGTCGTAATCGTCCAACAAGGGTTCCATGATGTCGGTGGGCACCGCCGCGGTCGACGGCGTGCCCGTGCTGTCCATGTCAAGAGGTGACGGCTGATCCATCAATGGCGTTTTGATTGGAAAAAAAAAAAAGAACAAAAGAGAACAAAAAATAAAAAAGCCAGTTCTCGTGGCCATCCCTCGCCTCTCACAACGCAGCCATGCTGGTTCCATCGCTAGGCAAATGGGGCCCCGTTTCCTTGGGACTCATGCTGTTTTTCCCTAGTCGCCGCGGAGAATTTCAAGGCACTTTTTTTTTTTTCGTTGCAGATCCAGCAATTGTGGGGAAAACCAAAGAACAACAAAATAAAGACGGGGCAAACAAACAAAACGAGCAAAACGAGTGTTCTTTTTTCTTTCTTTTCTTTCTTTTCTGCCTTTTAATTATTTTTGCAGTCTACAAAAAGCGATGTGCCGAGGGCAGAGGCATAGGCGTCTGCATCGAGGGCGGCAGGGATGGGATAGCAGCGGTCCAGGACGTCCTCGAGTTCGTTTGAGTGTGATCCGGAAAAGACGAGCGGCAACTCGGTGTTGTTTTTCTGATTGGACGCGGCGGGATCGTCCAGGAGGGTCATTTGGCCAATGTGGACGAGGCCCGAGGTGCGTGGCGGCAGGTGCGCCATGATGTCTTTAGGGTGCATGACGCGGATTGTCTCAATGTGGTGCATGGCGAGCAATTGGCTGAACCGCTCGTCGCCAATACGCGGCGCGTGCAGGCCGCAATACGTCACGTGTCGGTCGCGCAATAGACCCGTGGACACAAGCGAGTACGCACACAATGCTGCCACGGCTAAAATGAAAAAATGAGGAAAAAATAATTTGGATGAATTTTTCTTCTTTTTATGATTTTTTTTCTTTTTTTTTTTTCTTCTTCTTTTTTTTTCTTCTTTTTATGATTTTTTTTTTTTTTTTTTTTTCTTCTTCTTTTTTTTTTTTTTTTACCAGCACCGATGCCGTGTCCGACCATGACGACGCGGTAGTGAAGGGGCAGGCCCTGGCAGATTTTCATGAGGAGGGTGGCAACGGTGATTTCACACTTGCGCCATGCCTGGAGGGCGCCGGACAGGACACAAGGCGGGGCATCGGAGGCTGAGGACGACGAGGAGGAAGTGGTGGATGCATTGTCGTCGTTGACATGGCCATTGGTGGTCGTTGCAGGGTCCACAGAGGCATGGTTGCTGTTTCGCCCTCGCAACATGGTGACGCGGCGGCTGATTTTCCTCTTGCGGCGCTGGTAATGCTGATGCAAAGTCGACGAGATGGGCGCGGGCGGGTCGTCCTGATCGTCCTCTTGCCAGGGAACACTGGCAAAGAACAAAGGATCCACGTCCAAACGAGCAAATGGTGGATTTGGAGGCGGTGCCGAGGGGAAAACCACGAGGATTTCCTGATGTTGGTGATCAATGGCCAAGAACCCTTTGCTGTCGATGGAAGACGACGACGATGACGACGACGACGGGAAGAACGACAAGGAAAAGGAGCCTGCAGCGCCACCACCCGAAGAGCTGATGGATTCGGCACATGACAGCTGTTCGTTGGATTCGTGTTGCTGCTGGGTATAATGATGCAGGGTATGGCGGCGAGGAAAGGTATTGAACGCATCGGCAGTCGCCGCCGCCTTGTTGGTGGTGGAAGACGATGTGGATGGCGGTGGCGACGACGACAATGGTATGGCATGATTGTGACCACCATGGAGACCATTGTGGCCATTGAGGCCATTGAGATGCGTGCTGGTCGATGGCACAGGAGGAGGAGCAGCAGTAGCAGCTGGAGATTGGGGCGACAAGGGCCGTGTGCTGCTGTGGTAAGAATAACGCGATGATGGCGTGTACAGGTGGAAATGCGCGGAATCCGATGATGACGTATTGAGAATGGGCTGCGCAAAAGTAATGGTGAAAAAGGGCACCAATGCATTGGTGGGGGTTGTTGGCGTCAACATGTTTGTGGTGGATTCGCGTGATTTGACCTCATCATCGACCATGGAAGGCGGCGTGAGATAGCTGTGCTGATTGATCGCGAGAATCGAGGGGTCCGGGAACGCGAGATGCGGCGCCAATGCCACGTTTTGACATCGAGTGCATGCAAATCCATAGGTGGACGTGGTCGGATGCGTGACCAAGTCGTGCGATGCAAGCGCCATGGCTTCGGCATACCGACCGAGACGCGCAGACAATGGTGGCGTCAATGGCGACGCGATGGATGAGAGGGCAATGGGTGGGGATGATAATGGTGGTGATGATGACGAAAAGGGGGCCATGGGAATGTACGTGGATGCCTGCATAAGAAGCGATTTGGGAACGAGGAATTGAGATGCCGAAGGGTGCGATGCATGAGCATGATGCGAAGATCGCGTCAAGCCGCCCAAAAGCAACGATGTATGCCTGGTCGAAGCGCGGCGCGTGACTTTGGACGAATGATTGGATGAATTCGTAGCAATCGACCCTAACGACGCATTGGACTTGCTTGTACGAATGGCAATCACGGGGCTCGGCTGTAAAAGTGTGGACGACGCGCTGCCAAGACGATGTGCGGACGACGAACCCGAAGACACCGACGAATTCTTGATTTGTTGCTTGAAAAACGCATTGACCGCTTGTTCTTCTTGGCATTGCGCAAGCAACCACGCAAATCGGTCCATGGACAGCCACACCATCTGATCATCGGCAGCCCCGAGTGCCACAAACGCTTTGCATGGGTCAAAATGGACAAATGCTCGCGGGTTGCCACTTAATGGCACGTTTTGGCTGTTTTCAGGTACAAACACATGTCGCTCGCCATCAAGCACGACCACCCCTTGCGAAGGAGACAACAAGACACTTGCAGAAAGCGTCAGCGCAATCGATTGGCCATCAGACGCCGCTTCGGCTCCTGCAGCTCCTTCTTCTTCCTCTTCTTCTTCTGCATCCTCCGCTGCCACCTCTTCCAATCGCTCGTCCTCAGCCTCGAGATGATGCTGCTGCTGGTGTTGCTGCTGCTCTTCATGCAATTGTTGTTGTTGTTGTTGTTGTTGTTGCTGTTGCTGCTTTTGCTGCTTTTGCTGCTGCTGCTGTAGTGCCGCCGCCGCTTCTTCTTCTTCCAGCCGTTGTGCCTTTTTCTTGCGATGGCGTGGCAGCCAGTGCTTCATCCCTCGAAAAGGTCGTAGTAGCCGGCTGCTTGTCGACGCCTGTGGCTCGGGGGAAAGCGCGGGCACGAGCAAAAGTGAAGACTTGGTCATGCTAATATATGAAGAACAGAAAAGAAAACAAAAAGCGAAAAAGAAAACGAAAAAAAAACAAAAAAGAGAGGTAAAGAAAAAGAAAAAAAGGACGCCCCTTTTTTAGGTTTAACCAGAAACACGAAAAAACAAGCTTTTCCTCGCCCATGCCGCGTCCAAATGCGCGTACCTTATTCCCATTCTCTTGTTTTCAATATATTTTTTGCCTCTTTTTCATGTGCCATACTTTGTGCTTCCTTGATTTGATTTTATGCCATGTTGAGCCAATCGTCAAGTCGTCTTTTATCTCTTTTTATTGATTTGAAACGGGACGAAGGAAAGGGGGCGGGAGAAAACAACGATGCCGGATCCAAGTGGCAAACCAAAGAAAAGGGGAGGGCGGGCGCCAAGGTTGCACAGCCCACATTTGCCCCGTTCTCGCTCTATTTTTGTCAGGCCATCAAAACAATGGGCCATTTTGTTTTGACATGACACTCCTAGAGTTCTCCCCTTCCCCCTTTGAAGCTTGTTTTTCTACACGCGTGTCCCGCGCGTCTGTGTTGTTTGTTTTTTATTTTTTTATTGTTTTTTTTTGGGCCTTGCACTCTATTTCATGGTCGATTTTTCTTTTTTTTTTTTTTTTTTTTTTTTTTTATCGCATGGCTCCATCCGGCATGTGATGGTGGCCTGATATGGCAACCTAGAATCACTGGCGTCCGCGCCAGTGGAAGAATTTGCGATCCTCCAGGCAAACCTGGCAAGAATGGCAACCTGACACGCTTTTTTTTTTTTTGCGCCCAATTCCTCGTACATTGGCCTTTTTGGATCTCTTGATGCACTTTGGTGCTGATCTTTGTTGGATTCTGCCTTGTCCATGTGCGCTGCTACCACATTTACACACGGTGCCTGGATTCCTAATCATCATATCATCCGATTTTTTTTTTTTGCCTAAATTTCTGAATCAGGGGCAACAATGGAAGGCCAATGGCGGCCAAAGGGGGCCAGCCATGGCCGGCCCGGGGAGCGGCGTTTCAAATAGACACTCGAAAAAGAAAAAAAGAGCATTGGCACTTTTGCTTTCACCTCCTCGTTCACCACTTTTCCCCTTTTTTTTTCTTTCATTTTCTCCCCTCATCTAGGCCATGAGCAACGCAGACGATGCCAATGGCAGCAGCACCATGTCGCCCAAGGAGCGGCAGGTGATGCGACGCCTGGTCGAGAGGCTAAAGGCCACAACAGACGAACGCGATGCTTTGTTAAAGGCGCAAAAGGACAACAGTGGCACCGCCGCGCTCAAAAACCAGGTCGAGGAGCTGCTGCTCGAGAAGGAGGAGTCGAAAAAGAGCCTGCTGCACTTTATGACAAAGGCGGACGACGCACAAGCCCAACTCGACGCCATGCAAGCGCAAATCGCCCAAATCCAATCAACACATGAAAAGGACAAGCTCAAAGTCCTCGCAGCAAAGGAAGACGAACACCGCCTGCAAATCGACAACAAAAATACGCTGGTCAATGAGCTGTCCAAGCAACTGGAGGCTGCACTCGCCAACAATTCCCAGCAAAAGGTAAAAAAAATCGAAAAGAACGAGAACAATGGCCATTGGATGCTGATGCATTTTCTTTTGGGTAGCTCGATGCCCTGCAGCAAAAATTAGACGAACGCGACACCGTCATTGATGACCTGAAAAAGCAGCTCGACACGCACACCGGTGCCTCCACCGACGCCACTGCCAAAATAGCCGATTTGACACGGCAAATTGACGAATTCAAAAAGCAGATCGAGGCAAACGGCGATGCGGACGCCAAGGTCAAGCAATTGGAGGCGCAGCTGAGCGACAGCACGCAGAAATTGGTCACCTTGGAAAAGGAAAAGCATGAAATGGCCAAGGACACGAACGACACGGCGGTCAAGATCACGCAATTGGAGGCAAAGCTGACCGACCGCGACGCGTCCATCGCCGACATGCAAAAGCAGCTCGAATCGCACGCGTCGACCACCAAGAGCGCAGAAGCCACCGTCAAGGAGCGCGATAATGCGATTTCCGCTTTGAAAAAGGAATTGGACGAGCTCGCGACCGGCCGTAGCGATGCGACTGCCAAGGTCGAGCAATTGGAGGCGCAGCTGAACGACAGCACGAAGAAATTGGCCACCTTGGAAAAGGAAAAGCAAGAATTAGCCAAGGACACGAGCGACACCGCGGCCAAGATCAAGCAATTGGAAGCGCAGTTGACCGAGCGCGACGCGTCCATCGCCGACATGCAAAAGCAGCTCGAATCGCACACGTCGACCAACAAGAGCGCCGAGGCAACCGTCAAGGACCACGAAAATACGATTTCCGCCCTGAAAAAGCAATTGGACGAGCAAGCGTCGGCCAAAAAGGAGCGAGACGACGAAATTGCCGAATTGAAGAAACAGGTCGACAGCAAAAAGAGCGGCGCCGACGCCAAGGCTACCAAGCTGCAGAATCAACTCAAAAAGCGCGATGCGTCCATCGACGATCTCAACAAGCAAATTGACACGCTCAAGACCAGCGCAAAGAGTGCCGAGACCACCATCTCGGAATTGAAGCAACAGGTCGACGCACACACTACCGACAATGCCGCCAAAATCGAGACATTGGAGGCGCAGCTGGCTGAGCGCGATGCATCCATCAAAGCCATGCAAGAGCAGCTCGACAGCCATACGTCTTTGAGCACCGACGCGCAGACGACTCTCCAGGAAAAGACTGACGCGGTGGCCGCCCTGGAAAAACAAATGGACGAGCAAAAGGCCAGCACCACCGACGCCCATGCCAAGATTGAGCAACTAAAGGCCCAGGTGGCCGAACGCAAGCAGTCTGCAAAGAAGCTCAATAAGGAGCTTGCCGACGCCAAGAAGCAGCTTGAATCGCAAGGAATCGATGAGGCGGCCATCCTCAAGGAGAAGGACGAGACCATTGCCGCACTGAACAAGCAATTAGAGGAGTATGCTAGCGTTTCCACCAACATTGAACAACTCAATGCCAAGCTGACTGAGCGCGATGCGATGCTGGACAAAGCCAACAACGAGATTGAAAAGTTGAAGAATGACTATGAGGCTGCTGTCAAGAACTTGCAAACTACGCAAAAGGAGAAAACGGACGAATTGGCCGCCTTGACCAAGAAACTGCAAGATGTCACAACTAGCAGTAGCGACGCGGTTGCCAAGATGGAGCAATTGGAGGCACAGCTAGCCGAGCGCGAGGCGTCCGTGGCGAATCTCGAAAAAGCGCTTGCCGACGCGAAAAAGCAAGTTGAATCGCACGCGACCACCGCCATAGACACTGAGGCGGCCCTCAAGGAGCGTGATGAAGCCATTGCCGCGCTCAAGAAGCAATTGGAAGAGCATGCCGCTGGCAGCAGCGACACTTTGGCCAAAGTCGAGCAATTGGAAGTTCAATTGGTGGAGCGCGACTCGTCGGTGGCCACTCTCAAGCAACAATTGGAAGAGCAGGCGGCCGGCAGTAGCGACGCCGAGGCCAAGATCAAGCACTTGACGGCACAGCTCAAGGAATTCGAGATGGAAAAGGACGAGGCCCTGCGACTTCTTGAGGTTGCCCGCGCCGACGCGCAATCGCATCAATTGAAGCTCAAGGATGCGCACGAGTCGCTCAAGGTGGTCAAGGATACGCTGAATGAGCGCGACGCGGAGATTGACACGCACCGCAAGGAAGCCATCGATTTGGACGACAAGTTGAAAAAGCACGTTTCCGTGCTCAACAAGACAAAGAAGCAGCTGGTCAAGCTGGAAAAGGAAAAGGCAGACTTGGCCGACGAGGTCGCTGCTCTGTCGGCGCGTGCCAACGACCTTGCCGCACAAGCCAGCAAATCCGAGTCGGAGCACAAGGTCGAGCTGCAGCGCATTAATCAAAAGTTGCAGGCTGTCGATGCGGAGCTTGCGACGGCGCAAAAGAACAGCAAAGACGCCGTCGACGCCAAGAATCGCCTGTTTGATGACCTGCAAATGAAGCAGGCCGAATTCGAGAGCTCGCAGAGCCTTGTCCAAGACCTGCAGCACCGTCTTACCGAGGCAGACCGCCAGGCAGCAGAGGCCAACGAAAAGGCCGCCGCCATCGACGACTATCGCACCATGGCTGACGACGCAAAGACCAGACTCGATCAGCAACAGCAGCATTGGCGCGATCAAGAACACCGCCTCGAGGCCCAAATCGAGCAGAACCGCATCGACTTTGAAAAGGCCACAAACGACCACAATGACACAAAAGCAACCCTCAACGATACAATCGCCAAATTGCAAGAATTGGAACAATCTAGCACGCAATTGCAGCAAGAAATCGACACAAAGACCGCGCTCAACGACACTCTCGTGGACGAAAAGACTCAGCTTGCCGATCGCTTAGACGAGCTTCTTGGCGCCCTTGCTGCCTCTCAAAAAGAGGCCACAGAAGCAAGCAATGCCCTGGTATTGCTTTTGAAAAGAGATAAGCGGCGGGTTTCTCATTTTTTATTTTTTATTTTTCTCTCTCTAGTCCCAGCTGGAAAAGGACAAGGAGCAGCGCGACCAAGCCCTCAAAGACAAGAGCAAGGAGGTCGATGACATGAAGATCCGTGAAGGTCACCTAAAGACGCTAAACAAGGTAAAAAAAAAAAAAATGGGTGACGGGGGAAACGCGTCGCGCTTATCATTTCTCCCCCGCTCTAGACCCTCAAGGATGAGATCCGCAAGCTGTCGCGGTCGTCCGCACTTGTGTCCGATACCAGATCCAACACGCCGTCGCGCGCACAGTCGCCTAATCACGCGTCAGGCACACCGTCGTCACCAATGCAGTCGTCGCCGCGCGGACCTTCACCATCGGCTAGCAGCCACACGCCCGGTACGTCAAATACGCGACCCATTTCGTCCCCTGGCCGCCCATCGCCATCCTCGGAGGACGATGTCAACTTGGAATACCTGCGCAACGTCGTTCTAAAGTTCCTGGAATCCAAAGCCACTAGGGTACGCTTGAAAGGATATTGGAAAAAAAAAACCATCCTGGCTCACACATATCTTCGCTTTTTAGGCTCAATTGATCCCTGTACTCACCATGCTGCTCAAGTTCACGCCTGAAGAAATCAAGCGACTCCAAGCAAAGGCTTAAAATTGCCCCGTTTTTATTTTACCCTCTCCCTCCCCCACCCTCTTTGTATATTTTGATTCGCCAGAAAATAGACGCTTTGATTTTTATCGCTCACGCTCATTTTCATTGTCCAGTTGGGCTCGCCCCTTTATTTGGGGCGGCAGGGAAGGCGCTGCGGAAAGTGCGGTATTTAAAGCAATTGCCCAAAAAAAGCAACCAATTTCATGCAGCACAATCAAAAAAAAAAAAAAAAAAAAGGCTCGACAGAATTGGAGGTCATTTGAGGGCCATCGAAGCCTTTTGGTACCTTTTCTGGATTCATTGTCCTGGCACCCTACAATCAAAGCTTCGAGTGACAATCATGCTGATCGAAAAAAAATCAAAAGGCATGTCGCCATGGAACGTCGTTTTTTTTTTTTTTTTCCTCTTTATCCCCCTTTTTTTTTTTTTGTTTCTTGCCATGGCAACCCCTCACGCTCCTTACGTCGTGCCTGCCGTGCCTTGCTCTGGTGAACGACATACACTCTCGCCCATGCAAATGGATCCACAACGTGACGCGGATCTAGCCGCGGGTTCCGCTCGTCATCACGCCCATCCCCCATCATCACTGCCTGGCATTGGAGCCCTGCTTGCCGTGCTTCCCAAGGTGACGCCCGCCGAGGAGTTGCTCTTGCGCCAATTCGCCAGTTTGGACAAGGTGTCAGCGCGCGAGCACATTGCGCAGATAGTCAAGCACGCTCAGGGCCACCGCCACGTTGACGCCCTGCAAAAGCTCTATCGTCGGCAGAACAAGACCACGTTCAAACTGATTGAAAAGTTCACGGGTGACTATGCAAGCCGTCGTGGCGTCCAAAAGCACACACGCCGAAACAACAAAAAGCAGCACCGTCATGTCTCCAAGACCGGGGATGGTGACCAAAGCCAAGAAAGCAACAATGACGCTCCTCACGGCATCAATGGCAGCCACGAAGGCAACCTACCTCTTGGAGGTGGCCCATTATTCGGAGCCGCTTCCCCAAATCCTCCAAATGGCGACATGGAGGCTTTTCGTCACGTGGATGGTTGTCCTATGAACGCAACAGCCAACCCCATCCCGTTGAGTGCGGATCCGACGCAAGCTGCACAACAATGGGCCGCCATCCATGCGAGTTTGCAGCACGTCAGGTCAACGAGCATCGAATTGCAACGCATGCTGGCAACCCATCGAACGCAAGCCGCTTCTGTGACACCAGCCGCGCTTGAATTGATCACAAAGCACCTTGAGGCATTGGGCAAGACCATGGACATGCAGCATCAAGCACAGCAAGAGCTGAATCAGGTTATCAGCAGATTGCTTCCGAATTTGACCATGCAGGCGGCCGTGACCGAAAAAATCAACTTGAACCAGCATCACCAGCACCAGCACCAGCACCAACGGCAACAGCACCAGCCAACACCAAATGCCTTTGCAGCACAGAAAGCGGCCAAACAAAAGGTGCTTTCTAAAGACATGACATTGACGCAGCATTTCTCACCATCCTCAAAGCTCGAGACAGCGGTGCCCGTCCTGTCAACGCCGCCCCTCGTCTTTTGCCACTACCAGGCAGAACAGCAGCGACGAGGCGCCTCATCCACCACACTACCCGTCACCCAGCAACAACCAAAGGCATCTACATTGGCAACCACGGCAGAGCATCAAGAGCACAACAACACGCGCGCAACACGCGTCGCTCCCAAAAAGGGCAAGGAAAAACAAGTTGAGTAAATGGCCTGGCTTTTTTTATTTTTAAAAAAAAAAAAAAAAACGGTGGCCGCTTTTGCTGGTCTAGTTGTCAATCAAGATCTTCTGCAATCATCATGTTGACTTTGTTTTACATACAGTATTACAGTAAAATCACATTTAATTCCTATATTAATCTTGCACCATGAAGATGAAGAATAAAAAGCTGCCAATTGCCATTGTTTAACGCGCAATGATCCGGTAAAAGCCATTCAATAGTGTAAAATACGATGATCTATCATAAATAAAGTGAAAACGGGTCTTGCAAGCCCGGGTGCGTTTGCTTGATTATTCAACACAGCTCGCTATGATACTGTTGTATCAACTTGTTGTCAAGTGCCTGCTGCCGCTCCATGAATATACAGTAGTTGAATACAGTATACAGTAGTACAGTATCTAGTATTATTGTCATTTGCGCATTTTGGATAATACCTGTTTCTCGGAAACAACAAGACAAAAAACAGGGGTTTGATCGTGCCAGTGACGAGAAAATCGATATTTTTCTAGAAATTCACAATTTTGGCCTTGGCGCGCTAAATTGTTATATTCGATCAAGCTAAAAACTTACAAGGGGAAAAAGACGCGCGGGGGCCATTTTATCTTAGCCTGACAAAACCGATGCACAACCTTTGTGCACTTGCGACGCCAGATTTAATATTTCAACTGCAATTTTCTCGGGATTTAACAAGGTAATAACCCACGGCAAGCTTACTGTGACAAAAGATACTGTACAGAATTTGATTCCCTATCAAATGAGACCAGCTTCACTGGTGTGCGACCAAAACCGGTCGAGAAATTCAAGTTTCTAAATTTTACTTTGATCGCTTTTTTCTCGCGACCCGTCATATCAAGTCCACCCCCGATTTTTATTGCAGATTTGCTTAGGAAGCGGGGGTCAATGCAACAAATGAGATGACTCTTACTGTAAAGCCCTGGTGTGTAGGTTGCCAAACGGATTTGACATTTGAGATCTTTGTCTCAGCTTGAACCTCTCAAGCAGGGGACCCTCCAGATGTATTTTGACCTGGCCAACTTTTTTTTCCAAAATTCGAAAAGAAATCATTTCACTGCCAAAGACTTGTCACAACGCCACGAAACTTTTCCAACCATAGAATTTGACTCCTCTCTTCAGAAAAAAATTAAAACCCACACATCAATCTGTTGCTTGGTTCGGCGAGAAACTTGACATTTACTGTATTGATGAAAATTTGGCTGTAGCGCGTTTTTTAAAATATCATTTCGCGGTGAAATCGTGCTTCAATCACCGCGAAATTTTACCACATGGACGACTCGCGCCTCTTTTTTTTAGGAAAAATTGAAAACCGGAGATCGATCAGACTGTTGTCGAAACAATCACCAATAATTTCACGAAAATGTGCAAATTCATCAATCTGAACGCCAAAAATGAAGGTTAGATCATTGTCAAATCAGTGCCTTTTGATAATTTCCGCGCGCTTATTTCCAAAACTCATTAAAAACCAGAACCGAAGAACTGTTGACAATTTTGAAAATTTGGCAATTTTTGAATGATTTGCACAAATCCGATTTTAAAAACCACAAATTATGATGGTTGTTGGGTCGCCTCCAAACTCTCTTGTTTTAAACCATTTCGTTGCGTCTTTTTCGACATGATGATGTTGAACATCAGAGGCCATTGAGTGGTTGCGCAGATGAAACCAAAATATCGACATTTTCATAATTACAGTATAACATTTTTGTCTTGGACAAATTCTTTTTCGATCGCAATGAAACTTGCAT
Source organism: Gongronella sp. w5 (assembly GCA_001650995.1). Classification (NCBI taxonomy): domain Eukaryota; kingdom Fungi; phylum Mucoromycota; class Mucoromycetes; order Mucorales; family Cunninghamellaceae; genus Gongronella; species Gongronella sp. w5. The sequence continues at coordinate 469,357 of KV441884.1, forward strand.
TGTTCGAATCAGACGGGCTCGGACACGACGTCATTTCCAGAAAGTTTGTTTGTCCGATGCGTGACCTTTGTACGCTTGTGAAAGCCGTTCAAACATTTCAATATAGTTTCCAACCTCGATGTTCTTGGCAACGGGTTGTACAACACACGGCGCTTTTATCATGTCAAAGGCACCTCTTGCTTACGTAGTACTGTATCTATTGAATGAGATCAGTTTCATCGATGGATGGCTAAAAAAACTCGCAGAGAAAATTCGCTTTTTCATCAAAATCTTTGATTGCGATTTGCTCGACAACGATCTAGTAAACTTGTGAGTTTTACTTCAGTTTTACTAACAAATAGGGGGCAAAGCATCTAATGGGATGACTTGTAGTATGCTAGCTTTGGTTTTAACTTTTTGCATCGGTCATTTCGCCAGCCTCCTGCGGCCCACTCAATCAGCACGTACAGTACGCAAAAATGTGCAAAATAAAAAAATAAAAAATACAGTACAAAAAAAAGTTCCATGCAATTTACTTACCTTAATTAGGAAGTGTCAAACCTTAAATTTTTGCAAAAAAATTTTACCCAAAGTAAGCACTTTTTCACAGTCGATCGCCGTTCATGCGTCCTCCCTCTTTGGGCTTTTTTCTTACCGGTACGTTGGCACGACCTGTCATTTTGTCAGCCAATAGCAAATCGTCGGAATTACCTATTTGGGATGCATTGATCACTCGGAGTTTGAAATTTCACAAATTTGGCATTTCTGAGATTGAAAATTGTGACCCCTGAGTGACCCCTGAATTTTTCAAAAGTGGTCGTAGCGCTTTGAGGTTTTAAGCTTTTTTGTTGAAAATTTTGCGCTGCTGAATTACGATGCGGTTATTTTTGAACGAGGTCGACCATGCAGATGGCCAGATGAATGCAAAATAGTACAAATCTAACATTTTTGGCATTAACAAGTCCAAAAAAATTGGGCGGGGCCGTCTTGAGCTCTGGGCCGTAATTTTAGCCGTAATGCATTTTTCATTAGCGGGCAAGTACGCTGTAAAAAAATTTCTGGATGCACAACGGGCGGGCAAAGTCTGAAGAACACGCTCTTGTATTGCTGTTTAAAAGATAAATTGTGCGTTTTTGTGCAATGTACAGTATGTAGTAACGCGATACTTTACGCGTTGGAAGGATAGCACGCATCAGCTTCTTTTGTCTATGAAGATTAAAATACGTATGGACGGATCAAGCACCTTTGTTGTGTGCAAAAATCCAAAACAGATGAAAATGTGCTTGTGTGCAATTTCTTGGGCGTTTGCTGACTGATTTTTTTCAAACGGATATGATACAGTATAATCAGTACAGTAACATAAGCAGCAAACTTCACGCATTATCTTGTCGACTGGCAATTGACTGACTCGGCAACGAGGTAAATATCATATACAGTACGTCAGTGCTGACGCAAAAAAAAGCATGAGTTTGCAAATTGATTGAAGCTTAATCTTTATGAGCTTTTTTTTTCCCTAGACGTGGCAGCGCTCCAATGTTGGCAACAAAACGATAGGTTAATGTATGATACGACCGGCTCATTCAGTGCGTCGTTACTACAGTAGTAAACACGTTTAAAAAGTACTGTATGAATATAAAACAAGTACGAGGGATAGATACGATAGCCACGTTTTTTTTACACACCGCGCAGCCTTGGTGCAAACAGCAAATTTAAAGCTACAGTAGCATTGGGTCATACTGCAAATATTTGTGTTCAATGGAGTGCTTTGTGAGATCATGATTGCTTGGTTGGTTAATAAGCAAGGCAGGACAAGGACAAAAAATCGCATCATATCATACGAGGGGTTCCCCCCCCCCTTTTTTTTTTTTTTTTTATTTCACTGGAAGATACAGTAAGAGTATGCGTTAAAAGTTGTTATTGTGTGATGTATTCAATAGAATTAAACTGTATGAAATTGCAAATTGTTGAGATCAAGCGATTTCACCTGGAAATCAGACGCTGCTAGGCAATCTTGCTGATGAGACGCGCCGCCCCTGCATAACTTGTACCACAAAATGACGCAAGGGAAGTGCGGAATTTCAAAAACGAGGTCATGCCTCCTTTATTATTTGAAGTTGAATTCGCACGACTTTTATTGGCCGAGCGCAGAGGTCGGTCACTTTTGGCGGTGGACTCCAATTGTTCTTTTTCCTTCCATTGCATTGACAAGAATTGTTCTGTTGTCAAACGACAGAACAGCAATCTTCCAAGATGATTTGAACTTTTTGGCAAGCAGACACGTCCTTTTCAACAAGACGAGCTCTTAATTGCTCGTGCCGTGCTGGGGAGTTGACTCAAGGTTCCAAGGCAATCATATCAATGATAGGCAAATTGTGCAATGGGATCATGTCAAAGGTACTACAAATGAAATTCATGCAAAAATGACAATGGAAGAGAGCTGTCAAAAAAAAAAGAGAGAAAAAAAGCAGGGCGCAGGCAGAGACAGGGCAATTGGGCTGGCGGGGCGGGGCGCGCGGCGCGAAACGAAACGAAAAAAAAAAAGGAGGCCCCCCTTTCTGTTTTCTCTTTGTTTTTCTTTTCATTTACTTACCTCTCGTCTTCCTCTTGGGTTTGCTTCGCACCATGGAGCAAGGTAAGCGTCATGAGCACGGATAGGTGACTGGATGTTGTGCTGGTGATGAGTTTGTTGTTGCTGGCTTGGTCATTGGTGCAGAGCACTCATCGCCCTGGACTTTTTCTCTTATTTTCTTGCTTTCTTTCCCACTTTTTTTTATTATTTGACGCGCCTTGTTTGCTTTGACATAGATGTAAGTGCGTGGCATGGTGCCATTAGAGCAGGTGGCGTGGCCAATGGTGGTATGATTGTGTTTTGACGGTTGATTCTTGTAGCTTTACTATTTGGTGTACAAATTCCTTGAAAGTGGACCTTGTCAGCAGGCCGCCAAGGCGCTCGAGCAAGAACTTGGGCAGCACCGGCAGCTGCTTCCACACTCAATGGCACCCGACGGGTCGCAGGAGCCTTTATCGGTGGATCGGATTGTAAGTGGGGCAGCTGCAGCATGTGCTTTTTTTTATTTTGGCGTTGCTGACTCTTCTTTTTAGGCCAAAAAGTACCCCGAAACGCGTGGACCGTACCTTTTGTCGCTGCTCGAGAGCTTTATCGACCATTACAAGACGACAGCCGACCCGTCAACAGTGCGCGGCAACGCATTGCGCCACGGCGACGATTCGTTGCTGACCATGCTCTCTGCTTTTACCTCATCGTCCACGGCCACAAAGGCCAATTGCCTCGAAATGACCACACGCGAGTTGGCAGCACTGACTCTCGGTATGACTGCGCTGTCCTTTTTTTCCCAAAAAGATCCTGTTGCTTATATTTTTGTTTTTTTTTTTCGTAGATCGTCTTATGGACGCGCGCGAAATGGGCGTGTCGTTGCCGTGGCCGATTCAAACACAGGGCCAATTCTCGACGTACTACAAGGAGGTAAGGAAATGCGCGACGCGTCTCGCGGAAAGTGGACGCTGACCCCGCCTTTTTTTTTCTTTCTCTCTCTTCAGCGCGTGACGCTGCGCGGGCACCGACATCCTGTCTTTTGTTTGGCGTTTGACAAGACGAATCGACGACTGTTCACAGCAAGTTGCTTTTGTGCAGCCGCCTTAAAGTGTCATCTTACCTTTTTTTCTTGAAAATTCCTTTTTTTTTTATGAAATCAGGGCAGCGACGACTATCTTGTCAAGGTATGGTGTGTGCGCACGGGCTTTTTGATCTACACGATCCGCGGCCATTACAATGTGATCACGGACATTGCGATCAATGAAGAGAATACCCTGATTGCCACGGCGTCGTCGGACGGCTACATCCGCGTGTGGACCATGGATGGGTACCGGCAAGTCGTGTGCCTGCGCCCGGCAACTACCACCGTAAAGACAGCATGAAAAGAGGAAAAAAAGAAAAAGGAGCTCATTCTTGGCGCAAATGGCTTGTTTTTATAGAAACCTTTCACAACTGTGAGGTTTTCTCCGTCGCCGCGCAGCGAGACACGATTTTTGATGGCGACCAACGAGGATGGCCTTGTGCGTTTATGGCGGTGGAACCGCGACACGCTTGGGTTTCCGACGCCGCAGTCGCCAATTGCGTACAGCTGCAAATTCAAGGGCCGCGACAAGCTGCGGTGTTCGTCGTTCAATTCATGCGGTTCGTATTTCACGGTCGCTGGCGACGACGGGTTTGTGTATGTGTTTTCCACGGTGCAGCATCTTGCTAAGCGCACGTCGGCCACGCTCTCGGCACGGCACGAAAACAAGGAAATGCAGCGGCGGCGGCGACGTGCGCCCAATGCGCTGTTCCCCGACAAGAGCGGCAATGACGAGCCGCTACCAATTGCACCTGTAGCCATTCTTGAGGGTCATCGTGGCCGCATCACCGATCTTGCCTATAGCAACAATGGCGAACACATCCTGAGCGGGTAAAAATGAAAAAAATTAATCGAAAAACGGAACAGCTCACCTCTTTTTTTCTTGCTTCTGCAGGTCCCAAGATGGCACCGCGCGGCTATGGACCTATAACGCTGAAGAAGGCACCTACACCTCAGTCTTGCGTATGCCATTGGTCTTTCCCCTCCTATGCCGCACGTGCTCATCTCATCCATTTTTACTCTTTTAATTTCAATAGTCGACATTACACAAGAAGCGAATGTGCCTGTTGTTGAGCCAAAAGATGTCCATGCGAACAACACGTCCAGCGATGACAAGGCGAGCCCAATTTTGGAGGATGAAGACGAATTTGGCACACTTGTGCCGCCCATGCCGCCATTACCAATGCCCGCCGCGGCCGAGCCCATGTCCGTGGACCCAGTGCAGCCAGAAGCGGCATCGCAGCAGCAGCCGGTGCAGGAAGAAGCTGCCGATGTGCCATCTGATGCTACCCCGGCGGCGCAAGCGGCAACGGACGAGCCTCGCGTGTCGATGATTGCATGGACGATCAATGACATGTATTGTCTGGTGGCCACAACGCACGGCGCGCTGTTTGTCTACTATGCATGCAATGGCCAGCTCGCTTTCATCCTAAAGGGCCACGTTGGCGAAGTATACGCCGTCGACAATCACCCATTGCAAGCCGGTAAAGAGCGGGGATGAGATAGAGAGAGAAAAAAAAGCGAGAAAAAAATGAAGGAAAAAAGAGAGAGAGAGAAAAAAAAAAAAGGAAAAATAGGAGAACCGCGTTACAAAAATGCTCACCATTTCTCTTTTTTAAAAGACACGATTCTGTCGGCAGGGTACGATGGCAATGTGATTCTATGGGATCTTGCGCAGCAGAGCGTGATTGCGTGTCAAAAGCACGAAGGGCGCATTATGCTTGACTGCAAGTTTTCGGATGACGGCATGAAATACGCGATTACAGACGACGAAGGCACGTGCACGCTTTTCAGCATCAATGGCCTTGAGAAGGACTATGCGCGTGCTCGATCGTGGACGCGTGGGCAATATTTTTACAATGATTACAGCGCCGTGCGGTACTTTCCGGATGGCACGTTTGTGGACGACCAGACCAACACGCCGACGCATCAATTGGCGCCTTCGCCGATCATTGACATGCAAGGCATCGAGTATGCGCACCAGCCACGGCGAGGATACGGACGCAACATCACGATACAATCACCAACGTTTGAAAATGAGGATGCACAACGGGCACTTTTGTTTGAGCAACACCTGGAGGCTGCACGTGCACGTCCGGCGGTGCCATTGCCATCTCTGGACCGAGCTTACGTTGCGAAATTGCGGCGTGAATTTGTGCATCCTGAAGACGACGAGGCGGAACAAGAAGGCGAAGGGCAGCAATTGCCAATGTACGCGTTCCCACCGCCTGTTCAGCCGGCATTGTTGCTTCCGGACGACTCGGATGATGAGGATTACCAAGAACAGGCGATTGCGCAGGACGATGACGACGATAGCGAGTCTCCGGTCGGCGATGAAGAACTAGAAGCCGATTCCGACGCGTCGATGGCCGATGTATGGGACGACGACAACAATGACGACAATGTGCGCGTCACGCGTCGCCGCGGCCGATCCTCCGACACGCGCCGTCGTCGTACACGCGCATCGTCGCCTGCACAAGATACAACATCCACCCGCGGTCGCCGCCGCCGCCGTGCAGGCATGTCCACGCGCAGCACCGAGGTCATTGGCTCCCCTATGCCCAATCGCACCACTTCTGCCGCAAATGCACGTGCCACGTCGTCGCGCTCTCTCCGACGCCGCGCCGCCATGGTCCTCGATGACGACGACGACGCGCCCGTGCGTCCACGCCGCCGTCGCCAGCCATTGTCTTACCAAGAAAGCGATGCAGACGATTATTCCGCCCTGGAAGAATCCTCGTCCGAGGAAGAACAAAACGAACAAGAAGACGAAGAAGACGAAGACGAAGACGTGCAAATCGATGACGACAACGACCAAAGTGGCCAATACCGCGCTTCAGCCCATATCGCCTCATCTTCACGCGCAACATCCGCTACGCGACGCGTCACCAGGTCCCAAGACAACACCATTCCACACGAAAATGGCCATCCTTCGTCTCCATCTCCTCCTCCTCCTTCGGCTCCTTCTCATCCTCGTGTCCATCACGGCCATGATGACGACGACGATGACGACAATGTCCCAATGGCACGTCGCAAGGGCAAGGGCCGCGCACGTGGACCCCGCATCAGCGATGATGACGATGAAAGCGATGATTTCGTCCCCGACCAACCGCAACAAGCACACCGTGGCCCCATCACACGCCGTGCAAGTGCAGGTGCTCCTCCCGCCACAGCCGCCGCCTCGTCAACATCAACAACAAGAGGACACAAAAAGGACAAAAAGGACAAAAAAGAGAAAAAGGATAAAAACAAGCAAAAAGCCAAGCTGCCTGTCCATGAACGCGACCTGAACGAGGACGAACTCAAGCTGTACGAGCCCTCCGAGTGGATCACATCCAAGCACAGCACCGTGGAAAAGTATCATCCTCAATTGGGCGACCGTGTGGTCCTGCTGGTCGAGGGCTTCCGCCAATATTGGGCCGCCTCGGACCTGATTTCGTATTTTGACGAAAAACACGGTCCCGCCGACCTGGAAGCCGCGCTACCATCTGCAGGGAGACACCACAAGGAGCCCGTCGTCTTTGCCCTCATCACCGGCGTCACGTGGCACGTCGGTCCACCCACCTTCTGCTCCCTCAAGCTCAAATTGCAAGATATCACCAATTTGCGCGCCACCCTCACCGACCAGACCGCCAGCCCGCATTGGGTCAACCTCAATGGCGCGCAAAAATCAGAAATCACCATCGATTATTGCGACGAGGATGGCTCCCCCGAATTCATCGTCCTCTGGCACCGCTTCCACGCGTCCATGCGCATCTTTTTTGGTCCAAACGACCTTCACAGCCGCGTCGACGCCATGTACGACGTTGGAAAATACTCGGGTCGCGTCTCAACCATCAATCAAAATACAATGGAGTGGCCACGCGCAAAGTCAAGAAGCCCATGGGCCTGCTACCACATCATCTGGTAAAAAAAAAAAAAAAGAAAAGAAAAGCGGAAAAACGACACAATTGCTCATTTTTTTTCTATTTTGTTCTTCCCCTCCCCCACAGGGACGACGACAAATCGCCACCAGAAGACCTCAGCCCCTGGGAGGTCGTGCCTGAAAATGAGGATTTCAATGAATGGTATGCCGTGCCATCGTCGCTCACACAGGCACAAATCAAACGCGCCAATGACATCATCGACTACTTGGTCGCCGTCGACGACTTTTTGCTCTATGTTCACCCCGTCGACTATCGCATGTATTCCGACTATCTGACAAAGGTCGCCTACCCCATTTGCCTTGAAATGGTCCGCGAGCGCTTAAACAATGGCTTTTACCGACAGGTCGACGTAAGTTTTTTTTCTTGGGTTTTTATCGAACAAGTGGGCCAACTCTTGCCTTTTTTTTTTTTTTTTTTACTAGGCATTGATTGACGACGTCAATCTCATTCGCAAGGATGCACAACGGTACAATCACGCCGCGTCCGCAGCCGCCAAAAATGCGGTGCGCATGGCCAATTTTTTCAAGTCGCGCATGCAGAGTAAGCGAAGCACAAGAGACACGGAAAAAAACAACCGCCCCTGACCATTTTACTTATAGATCCTCATATGGTCATGACCGTCGGCCGAGCCATTGGCAAGCGCAAATCGGAAGAACAGGCATCCGACGACGAGTTTAGCGCCGCAGATGAATCCGATGAGGACGACATGCCCTCGGCACATCATGTGCGCCAAGACATGGACGATGACGATGACGACGCATTCATCGACGATGACGATTACGACGATGAATGATCGCTTCCCACCCATTCCCTCGCTTTTCCCCGCTCTTACGCGCTTGATTTTTCTAATTCCACCCTTTCCAGATCCTTATCCCTCATTCATTACACTTGATCTCGCATTTCATCCCACCTTTCTTATAGCCTTGCATCCAATGAATTTTTTTTTTCAAAATCATGTTTTACTAAAAAAATAATCAAAATCAAAAAAAACCGCAATGGCATGTGATTAGCTGCAAGTCACCCCTGCCCCATTTTCAGTTCATACTTTCACGCCAGTGCGTATTTCGGCGGTCAGCCCGGGTCCGATTAGCAAGAAATAAGCATATACTGTAGTCACGCTTAAAATGAAAAGTTGTGGAGCACTTGACAAGAAACGGGTCAAAGTGGATCCAAATTGCCACGGAAGAAAATTGGCACGAAAACACAAAGAAATCAAGCACATTTAACAGAACAATAGGAGCTGCCACGCCAAAAATTGTGAATTATTGTTGCTGCGGGCGGATCACGAAAAGCGAGACGCGATGAGCAGCTTATGACGGGATTGGAATCGAGACGGACATCAATGACAGCAACGCGCGTATAAAATGGTCAAGTCTGCAGCGATCAAGTCGGGTATTGCTTTTTTATTCATTGCTTCTACGAAGATTCTTGTTTCTTTTTTATTTAGGAGCATCAATGCGATAGGGGGCGGTCCTGGCATTGTACGTCTTCTCGTCCCAGACAAACGTGGGGTCCAGGTTCAGGTAGCGCGTCATGCAGCTCCAGCCGTTCCAATCTTTTACAATAAAAAAAAACCAAAAGTCAGTCGATTTTTGGTTTTTTCTTTTTTTTTAAAAAAAAAACAACAACGCGTTCATGGCTCGTTTTTTTACCGTGATTCTTCTCCGTGTTGCAGGTACACTTCATGTTGAGATACTTTTCGGTGGGACAATGCGTGATGGGGCCATGGTAGTAGCCAATGTCGTTGAAAAAGTGAATCTTCTCCTTGGGCAGCATCATTGCGACGGCAATCGAGTGCACGGGCGCATCGCCCCAGCGCTCATAGAAGAAGCCACCTGTACGGTCCAGGGCTGTAAAGTAATCCATGTACTTTTTGCTGCGAAGGAATTCCAAGGAACCAATCTGTCCAAAGCAAAAAAAAAAAAAAAAAAAAGCGTGTCAAAAGCGTGTCGCGATCACATTGTTTGTATTTTTTTTTACCTCAAAGTTGGACCAGAAATGGCATGCATTGAATTCACCGTCGTCGAGGAGCCATTGGTAGAGGTTGTTGGGCGCAAGGTACGATGGGTTGTCCTGGAAGAACTTTTGAACAGTGGGCCACAGCGTTGGCAGTGTCGCCTTGTAATCTGTGAGCGAGATTGTCCAGCCATACTTGTAGTCATTGTCCTTCATCATCTGGAACACATCATAGTCAATGTCGCAATAATAGTTGATGTCAGGCTCAATGCGCCTGGTTTGCAAAAAAAAAAAAAAAAGATAAAACGTGAGACAAAACGTGTAACAAAACCCGCGTCGCGTATCTTTTTTTTTTTCATTGCATGACGCGTCTTTTTTTGTGTCTCCTTACCAGTAGTATTCGTATTCCGCAAGCAGTGGATGACGGAAGAAAAAGCCGGATTGGAATCTAAAAAAAAGGGGGGCGCGGAATGTTGCACAATGAGCGATTGCGCAGCTCTATTTTTTTGCTCATCTGACCGCCCTCTCTTTCTCTTGATTACCTGCACATATGGCGATAGGACTCGCTGCCACCATAGATGATATTGCGTGCAGCCATATCTTCGCGGCATTCCTTGGCCTTTTTCTGATCGATGAAATCTGGATAGCCCCAATGCTCCTTGGGCACGCGACCATAGAACGTCTTGGCCTTTGTCAAGGACGACGTCCACTCCTTGAATTCATCGGTAAACTCGGCGTCGTTCAAAAACACGTAGGGGTAGTTGAACTTTCGATTGAAGCGCTGCTCCATCTGGAAAATCGACGAGCGAATGCCCTCCAGATTGTCATTTTTGGCCAAAATGACAAACGCGGCCTTAACCTTGGGGCCCTTTGGCGCGACCTCGACGGGTGGGCCACTGTCCACCTTTGCCGATTTCGTGTTTTCTTTGTTAAACGCGAATTTCATGTAATTGCTGTTGTGCGGCACCACGAAATATGCCACCATCAGGACGACCGCCACCGCCATCAGGATTTGCATGCCAAGAGTTTGCCTCCGCTTGGACATCATGGTTGCAAAAAAAAAAAAAAAAAAAAAAAAAAAAAAGGGTTGCAAAGAGAAGAGAAGGGGGGGAAAAGAGAAGAAAATGGGCAAAACGACGCTCGTTTTTTAAGGCAGCACCTGGTCTTTGTTCCTCATTTACGCTGCAAGGGCCAAGTCCGAATATGAATTCTCACTTGGCAAACCTTGTCAGGAATTGAAAGCACGGGGGAGGGATGCGAGGAGAAAGAGGGGAAGGGGAGGAGGGGGAAGGGCGGCAATGGGTTTGCTTGTTGTTCATTGGCAAACACGCGCGTGCGGCGCGTGCGTATGTGCGTGCGTACATGCTTCAAATCTCGAGCAATTGGACAGCCTGTGTTGAAACTTTACCACGCCAAAATAAAAAAAAACCAACAATCAGGGGGTAAAAAGGGGCAGGGGGGAGAGAGACACGAGAAAGTAGGAGGTGGGGTCAGGCGCGCGCGCACAATGGCCCTATCGTGCTCAGAGATTGGGGGTGCCAAAAGGAGACACAAATCAACAAATGCATGATTCATTTCATGCGACACACAGGTCAAATTCGCTGAGCGAGCGCATATTTAGGCATGCGACGAAAGCCCCGCTCTGGCTCAATTTGTATGTGGAGCTGTCACGCTTGGAAATGGGAAATTGAGAAGGCTTGGCCGCCATTTCCAACTCGAATTGGGCAAAAAAACATCGCTTTACCGCGTCACGGGCGCCTTTGAAGACTGTCATGGCCACGAATGCCAGTGTGTGCGTGTGCGTGCCTGCGCGAATGTAACCTGATACTTGAACCGTCCCTTGTCCCCCCCCCTGCCACAGGCAACAGATAGGGTGCGCGCCGCGCAATCCAAAAAAGGATGGAGAAGCCAAAGTGGCTGTGGAGAACACACGTCCTCCCTTCCCCCCGAAGAAAAAATTTTTGTATTGTAGCAGGCTGTGATTGGGCGGCGGGGCTCATTTTGGCTTCCCGCTGGGCTCCTTCATTTAAGGGATGCGGAATCCTTGTTTTCTTCCCTCTTTCTTTTTCTTTTTTTTTTTTTTTTTTTTTTTAGTACAATCAAAAAGGTAAATTCGGTCTCCAAAGGATTGGAGGAATGTGGGGAGGTACATTTTTGGTGTCCTGTGATGATTAAGTTGTATCGCAGAGGTATGATCTATAATACGCATTTGATCATATCATCAATTTATGATGATCTTTTGAACTTGCCCTCTCTGAGCCACGCAAAAATGACCCCCCTCATTCTCTCATTTTGCTGTTGCTTGCATACTGATCCAATTTTCTCAACAGCTTTTATTAGGTTGGCCATTGAATTGAAGCCCATCTTGTTTAGTTTTTTAATTTTGCTGGAAAAAAAAAAAAAAAAAAAACACCATTGCTTGAACCTGGGGGTTGGTGCTCACACTTAAGCGTGACATTTGCGGTGCAGGTGTGACTGAGGGCGCGCGGTAGCGGAGTGTCAATGGCCAACAAAAACGGCATTTGCTAGGGAAACGCGTGTCAAAGACGCCTTGCTGGTCATTTAATAGCTGTGTCGTTTTCAGTGGGAATTAGTACGTTCAATTGACAAGCACATGCAATAAAAAGGCCATGTTCATGTGTAAAAAAGACGATCAGTGGCTTTTAAAGCAAGAAATCGCACAAATTGGTGGCCATCAAAGCAGAAAAGCCAAAAGAAAGGCGTCTCCAGAAAGCGCGTCATGAGCGCGTCGACTTGATGCACGGCCCCGCTAACGCGCGTAGAAATTGAAAATGTGGTTAGGCGTAACGTGTGTAAACTAGGAACAAATGGTACCTTTTGATGGCTTGCTCACCGAGATCACCATAAAATCATTTTCAAAAGACAAGCACGGTTAATGCCCTAGCGCCAAGGAAGCTTTTGAGATCCACCATGCCTTGAGAACGTTGCGTCATGGTCCAGAAAAATATCAATTGGGCCATTTTGTCAATTTTCGATGAATTTGCAACACCAAGCAATAAAATTGGGGCCATTGTAAAAGAGGTTACGTTTGTTGGACGTCAAAGTCAAAGTGGAATCCCATAGTGCATCCATCGCAGATCTCAAAAACACACCATTTGCAAAATCAAAAACCAGCCTTCGCGAGCTCCCAAACCAAAATGGAAAAATTAGGTTCCCAGAATCCTGCCAAACTTGCACATAAGGTGAAACGCATGGAGAAACCACGAAAAGCGGTATAAAAGAGCAGGATCGACCTGCTGGTTGGCGAGCAATTCGTGGTTTTAGATCAAACTTCAAATGCGAATTGCACGGGGAAAATGCGTTCATAAAGCTCCTTTGACGCGTCCACTAGCAAAAGACACGCTAGGTGCATGGAATTGAATAGGACCAGGCGCGTGTGACTCGAAGCTTGACGCGGTTTTTCGCGCGACCAAGTTGCCCCGCAAGCAACCTGTTCGCATCAGTTCTGCCTGGAACGCATTTTTTGCAGTGATCATTGATGTGTAAATACGCAGCAGACTGTGCTCTTTCTGCTAGTCTATGTTTTGTGGCTCTGTGCCGAATATTCGTCGACTTGACCTTGAAACGAAAATAAAAAGCAAATTGCAAATTACGCTACAACCAGCCAATGCACCCCAGATTTTTACTGCTTTTTGGTCCATTAATGTGACGCGGGTACCTTATGGTTAAATGGCACAGCGATTTGAGGACTCAAACTTCGTCGTTTTCAAATCCTCGACTGCACCCCTTGGAAAATTCGTGTTTTTCGACGGTCGCCATTACGCGCCATCTGGTGGTCGCAGCTCTTCATGGGCGGGCTCATCTGAAAGAGGAGACCTGGACTATTTGGTTCAAAGAACAAACAGCTGTGCAAGTGGCGATTTCGTGAACAAACGATCAAAGATCCATCAAACAGCTTCTTTTGCCATTTTCTCGACGGATACCTTTCCAGTCACCATGTTCATCGCACCATACGCGCCTACAGAAAAGGGCCTCAAAACATCTACAGAGAACCGGATGCCTTGTCAATTCAAGTATTCGGAAACAATGCATCAAATGATTAAAAAAAATGTTAACTCAACATTTGTAGCGCTACAGCGACCGGATCACTTTCGAACTTGGTCCAACTGCGCATCATCGGCATCGAGTACATTGGACCCATACTCGTATCCAAATCCCTGTTTTCGAGCAGAAACGATAGAAAATTCGCATCTCAAGTGTGTAAAATGTCTATTGCGGAAAAGTGTACTTTACGATCGCCGAGAAAACCTGGAAATCGTCGAGTTGCTCCCTCAGCCGTTGCTTGGAAGATAAATGGTGTGCACATATTCGATATTGGCGGGCATTGCGGCTAAAGATGATGAATCCGTCGGAGTTTGTTGGCTGTGACGTTGTTTTTGTGAACTGAGCGGGGCGCTTTTGTCTCTCACTTTTTTTTTTTCTTCTTTTCTTCTTCTTGCTACGCGGCATCAGCTTCTCTTTTTGTATTGATACTATGTTTTGTGCAAGTAAGTCGACCGCGATCTGCCCTCATCAGTGATAGTACAGCGACTTATAATATGTGCTGCTTTTTGTTTCTTTTGTTTTCTTCCTTGACTAGTCTCTGGTGAAGCGCCTACCCACCCTGTCGTGTCCATCAAAAGCGGCCACCTTTTTGAAAAGGCCTTGATCGAGAAATACATAAGCGAACACGGCAAGGATCCCATCAATGGCGATGAAATGACCGTGGACGACTTGGTGGTGGTCAATGCGAGTAAGTGGTGCTGAGCGATGCATCATGACGAAATGGGCAAATGGGCAAAAATGGAGCAAAATGGGCTGATTTTTGCTTTTTTTTTCCACTTTTTTTTTTCCAGCGCCTTCCAGCGCCTTCGACGGTGAAGCCTCGCCTCGTCCTCCCAAGTTTTCGTCAGTACCATCGATCTTGTCTGCCCTTCAAAACGAGTGGGACAGCGTGATGCTCGAGTCTTTCACGCTCAAGCAACAATATCAGCAAGTTCGCCAGGAATTGTCGCACGCTTTGTATCAAAATGACGCCGCCACGCGCGTCATTGCGCGCTTGAAGAAGGAACGCGATTCGGCACGAGAGTAAGAAAATGCCCATTGAGAAATTTTCCCCCGTCTCACCCTCCCATTTTAGGGCTTTGAAGAGTGTGCAACAGCATTTGGGCACGGCGGCCCCTGCTGCTGGCGCCGCTGCCACCGCGGACGAGTCTGCTATGGATGTCGATCAATCTGCGCTGCCCGAGGAAGTGGTTGCCAAGCTCACAGAAACCCATGCCACGTAAGAATTCGTTTTTTTTTTCCGTCTTTGATTCGTTTTTCGCGTTTTTTCTTTTTTTTTTTTAATTGACGCGCCTCCCATTTTTTTTCCCCCAGATTATCTGCTGGCCGTCGCAAGCGAAAGCCACCAACGGAGTACACGAGTGCCGAGACTGTGCAGACGTTTGGCGCCTTGTCGTCGATTCCGTCGTTGCACACGTCGCGGTCGCCCGGGATCACGTGCGCGGATGTGGACGCGTCGGGCAATCTGCTTTTGACGGGTGGGATGGACAAGCACGTGCAGATTTACGACAAGGCTGCAGGCAAGGTGGTTTCGAGCCTGGCGGGGCACACGAAGAAGGTGACGAGCGTGGCATTCCGTGGTCAGGAGGGCGTGGAGCACGATGTGGCGGTCAGCGCGAGCGCGGACAAGCACGTGCGCGTGTGGGTGCCTGGCGGCGCCAAGGGATACCACGTTGGCCACAACATCAACGCGCACACTGCCGACGCCACCGCCGTCGACGTCCACCCCAGCCACGACTTGTTTGCCAGCGCCGGTCTCGACAGCAAGTGGGCCCTCTACGACTTTGAAAACGGCGCCACACTCACCGAGGCCGTCGATGCCGACAACCAGTCTGGCTATACCTCTTTGCAATTCCACCCCGACGGCATGATCCTCGGCGCAGGAACAACCGATGGCGTCGTCCGTGTCTGGGATATCAAGTCCCAGTCGGTCGCAGCCTCCTTTGCAGACCACCCTGGAAAGATCAATGCCTTGGCATTCTCCCAGAATGGGTAAAAAAAAAAAATTGAAAAAAATAGGAAAATCAATGAATGGAAAATGGCCCCCACCTCATCGATTGTCAATTGCTCATCCCGTCTTCTTATTTAGCTACATCCTGGCCACGGCGTCCGAGGACCAACTCGTGCGCTTGTGGGATCTGCGCAAATTGCAGGTGTCCAAGACGTTTACCCTGGATGCCGATTACAAGGTGCACTCGCTCGCGTTTGACGCGTATGGCCAATTCCTGGCCGTCGGTGGCTCGGACGTGCGTGTCCTCAAAGCCAAGGATGGCAGCCAACTCGCGTCCTTTGCCGACAATTCCGCAGAAATCACCGCGCTCAAGTGGTCGCCCATGGCTGACTCGCTCATGTCTGCCAGCATGGACCGCACTGTGCGCTTCTATGGTGCTTCTGCTTAGATGGACGTCTTTTTTTTCTCTCTCTCTCTCCTCCTACCACCCACGCGACCCCCCCCCATCTCCACCATTTTATCATTTGTCGTCGAATCACACTTCTTGTTATGTTTTGTTTTGATTTCCCTCCTTTTCCCCGCCCCTTTTCTGCTCATTTTAATAAAAAAAAAAGCCATGTTTCTTCAACCATCAAAAGCCAAGGCCAATGTCATGAGCCAGAATTGCCTTTTTTGCGCTTCCAAATTGCCTCGGGGTGAATCTCCTGTTTCTGTGCCATGTGCTTGATCGCCCTGCTGCTGCTGCTGCACACCAGAAAGTGCTATTTTTGGAATGCCACCGGGAAAAAAAACCTTGTCAAAAGGGCACAATTGACCCTTTTTTTTCCAATTTTATTTTTTTCTTTCTTTCTTTTCCTCTCCCCATTTTTTTTTCTTCTTCTCCATCATGAAGGACGATAAGGTCAAGCCGCAAGTCGTGGTCAATACAGCTCCTCGCCCTTATGTCTTTTGCTTTTATGTCTCTGGCCACGGTAAGCTTTGTTTGGAAAAAAAAAAGAGCTTTTTCACCTCGTTTTGCGGGCTTTCTCGCCCCCCCCCCCGCCTACCCTGTTCCTACTCTTTCGCTTGCTCCGATATCGCCCCTTTTTCTTACTTTTGTGACCTTGGAAGCTGATGGAATTGTGCCTTTTATTTCTTTTTTGATTGTAGGTTGGGGCCACGCGACGCGTGCAAATCAGATCATCAGCGACATTCTGCGGCTACCGGCGCAGCACACGGTGTATGTGATTTCCAACGCCTCCAGCTTCATTTTCCAAGGCGTCATCGACATTGGCGCCCACTATCGCCAGGCCGATATTGATGCAGGCGTTGTCCAGCCATTGGCCTACACCGTTGACAGGCATCAAACCATTGACAACTTGCGCCAATTCCTCCGTCGTCGCCCAGATACGCTGCGCACCGAGATCGAATGGCTGCAAAGTGTCCGTGCCGACTGTGTTATCTGCGATGCGCCCTTTTTACCATGGTAAGGGCATCAATTGATTCATTTTGGGATCCCATGGAGCCCATCCACCCATTGGATGGCCATTTTTATGAGCTGACAATGCTCACGCCATTTTTTTTTTCCATAGTGCTGCGGCGGCAGGGGCAAAGATCCCCGCGGTGATTGCAAGCAATTTCACATTTGATGAGGTTTATCACGGACTTTGTGAGGGCGATGCGCTGGACAAGGAGATCCATGAGCTTGTCCAGGTGGTGATTGACGACTATCGCAATGCAGACCTTTTGGTGCGTCTTCCTGGAGCGATTCGGATCCCTTCATTTGAGGCGGCCGAGGATCTTGTACCTCAAACCCCCATTGGCGCCACGTCGCGCGGCATTGTCAATGGCAAATTGCAACTGCCCTTTATCAGTGCGGCGAATGTGACCAGCAGCCGCGTCGACGGCATCGTTTCCGAGCCATTGCAGCAGGTTCAACGATTCGACCGCCGCATTGTCGACGTGCCACTTGTGTTTCGCAAGCACCACACGCCACGCGACAAGGTCCTCGCGGCGCTGGGCATTCCCAAGGAAATATACGAATCACACGGTGTGCTGCTGCTTTCATTTGGCGGCCAGGTCCTCGGCCAGCTCGCGTCTTACCATGCCTCCACACCTCTACCTCCCGGTTGGATCTGCATCGTATGTGGTACCCCCGATGGTGTCGATTTGCCAAACCTCTTTTACCGCGCACCAAAGGACGCCTACGTGCCCGATTTGACCAATGCCGCCGATGTTGTCCTCGGCAAACTCGGCTATGGCACATGCAGCGAGTGCATTTCCACATCCACGCCCTTTGTCTACGTGCCGCGGCCGCAATTCATCGAGGAGTACGGATTGCGCAAACTCATGGTCGATCAGGGCAGCGCCGTCGAGCTGGACAGGCACGATTTCGAGGCTGGACGATGGGCCGACGCCATTCTCCGAGCAAGCAAGATGCCTGGCACGTGTCGTGAACCGGCGCGACTGGTTGGCCACGACGGCGGGCCCGTGGCCGCCCGTACAATCGAGCAATTCGTCGCAGAATGGTACGCGTTCCATCACACAACCCTCATCACCCATACCACCTTGGCTGAAAAGCCAATTTCCGCTGACACAGCCGCAAACCCTTCGTATACCACAGCCATCTGAGCCTTCCCCTTCCCCTCCCTTTTTTCCTGTATGCTTTTAGATTCGCCCTTTTTTTTTGGCCGCGTAGACAAATGCAAATAAATCATGTGCCACTAATTATTCAAAGAAAAAACGCGTATAAAAAGAAAAAGGTAAAAAGAGAGACGTGGCGCGGCGTGTGTTTTTGATCGTGGACGGTCAAGCCTTGGCTGAGAAATACGAGGGAGCCGGTGACGTGGGTTGCGCAATGCTGCCATAGTGGCGCGGCGACATTTTTGGCTCGTGGTACACGGGCGGCCCGTCACAACGCTTGCTTTGCACCATGTTTAGCAGCGATTGGAGCTGCGTGATCGGCACAGCATGCGGCCGTGGCACCTTGACCTTTTTGTGCACTTCTCGACCACAAAAATACATAAACAAACAAAAAAAAAAAAAAAAAGGCTGAGAACTGTGTTCTGTGCCTAAATGGTCGTTTTGCTTACCATCAATGTAAACATCGGTTTCATCAATGATCTCCTAAAGGAAAAATTGCAAAAAAAAAAAAAAAAAAAAAAAAAA